>JANAVB010024000.1:17700035-18263670 GCA_029216955.1 Iris pallida | reverse complement strand
TGACCTCCAAATGGACACAAATTGACACAAATGGAGATACAACCTGGGGATCATTTTCTATGGGTTTAAAATAGACCATATACATGAGAAAGAAAAGGAGAAGGGAGTTATACCTCCCGATAGTCGAATCGAAGAAAAGCCTTCCCGGAGCGACACCGATACGTAGAGATTCCAAAAGGACACGAACGAGCTCCAAATCCTCCCAAACTTGGGTAGCTTCCTCCTTGGCTAGAATGAGAGGAAAGAATAAGATTGGTAGCGAAATGGAAGGATTTGGTAGAGAAATTGCTAGGGATTGCTCTCTAGAATTTGGGGAAGAAGAGAGAGAGTGTGGATGAGAATAATGAATGAACTTGAGCCTATCCTCTCCCAAAGTGGCTGGTCATAGGGCTATTTGTCCTATTATGGTAAGGTCCAAAATGCCCCCACTAACCTATTCTATGAGTATTAGGAAAGGGCTAATTGGTTGGGGCTAAATTAGTCATTCTAAGTCTCAACCCTAACCTTATCCATAATAATTAGTCTAACCTCTAACTAAAATATTTCTATCATCTGGACTAAAATAATATCATGTGGGCCATGCTTAACTAGTGTGTGGGTCCCACTAAGTCAACTACCCCCGGTCCCCGTTTCAAGTCGGATTGAGTTAAATTCGAACCCGACTCAAATAACCCCAAAACAATATCATAAATAATAAAATATATCAAAATATTCAAAGAGGTCAAATACAAAAATATTCTTAGGCCAAAATAACATTAAAATATCATAATCACATGGTTAGGCTCTAGGTCAAACAGTCTCTAGAGGTTTCACTAGCAAAACGTCAAAACCACAAGTCATTGATTTAAATAATTTTAAAAATGGTTTAAAATTACCAAAAATCATATCATGAATTAAATATCATTATTAAAATATTATAAACATGAAATTTCAAAATTACCCTCATTTGGAAAACTGGGTGCTACAGAAGTCAAGATTTGTGATCTTTCCCGTAGTTAGTTAACACACAAGCAAGGGATAAATGCATTACAGGATGCGACTTCCAGGTAGATGGAATAAGGTTTACAGATCATATTCTAAGAGATGGAGATTACATAATAGATATAAGGGCCTATTTCAAATATGTTGGTTTTTAGTCCAAATATGTTGGTATGCAATGGAGGATTTTACTGGGTCTTAATGGGTTTCCTGATTGGACATCAATCGCTGGTTGTTTGAACCTAGGATTTCAATCTATACTGACTGGACAATCCAACAATAAACTATTTCTACTAGGCTAGGGTAACCTAGGATAGGTTTCCACCAAGTGGTTGGACTAGTTGTTAGTCAGATTGGTTGGCTAGGTCCTTAAAGCCCAAAATTGTGCTTTCAGTAACTTTTGTGTTAAGTAGCACGAGAAGACACAATTGAGTGGCACACTAGTGACATGTGCGTAGTGGGCTTCGAGTAGATCACAACCATATATTGGGTTGAAAGATTCGAGTCGAAGTTGAGTCCCTAATTGCAGTCGGGAAGTATACGATATTATGGTAAGGATTATAGCTAGTCCTTTTGACCTGAAAGTCATACCATAAAAAGAGTACAAGGAACGTGTTTGAGTGGGACATAATATACTTAGATGAAGGTGGACTCGTCTAGATTTTGTATGTGAAATTTGTTGGAAGGTAACAGCTGGTCTCGTGCTCCGAATATTATGGCACGGCCGGGGACACAAAGATGATCTAAATGGAAAGTGGGAGTCCATGGGGCACTATTATTACCCTAATGGAAATTATTCTAATCAATCGATAACCCTCGTACATCCCAAATTTTTAGAAGGCCTATAGTCTATCCACCTTAGAAGCTAAGACATGGTTTTAGGAATAATGAGGTTATAATAGTTCCAAAGTCCGGTATTATACCTCAACTCTTGTTATAAAGAATCAGGCACGGTGTAATGGGGTACGGTAGTTATAAGTCGAGTCAAAGATCGTTCCTCATTAAATGGAAACGAGTGTGTACAATGACACATGGTCGATAAAATAGAATGATATACTCGTCCACAGTATTCAAGTTGTCGACGGGGTAACCAGTTCTAAGGCACATCATATGAAGAGATTTCTAACAATTGTCGTGAATTTCTATTTGTGTCAAGCTGCCAGATTATTGTCACAAGGGTTCTAGTGGTATGGGCTGTAGTGCTCATGTATTGTTGACAACTAGTGGCAACTGGTAGATCATAATATGACAGGTATTTAAGCTATGGTATTGGCTAAGCTAGTGACTGTGGTGTTCCAACACTAGTTAGGTTTTATTTATAAAATTTAGATAACTAGGACAATACTTGTTGGAAACCAATCTCGGAATGGGTGTCTACCATAGTCACAGTAAATGGTGTCCTTACCTTTGTCTATCATCTCATGTCTAACTGTGGGCCTGACGAGGAGAGGTTGGGTTAAGGCTTAGGGGTTGCTAGTTAAAGCAAGTTTCAAGCAAATAATTAGACGCTCACGCCATTTGGTTTCTTGCAAAAAATAGTCTCCTAGGTTGGCATTTTGATCAAGGGTAACCCTAATCGTTCTCAACTTCAAATGGCTAGAAGGTCCCAATAGTTTGAGGGTCGAGAGAAATGAGTAACTCAAGGCAAGGTTCTAGTCACATGGCTGGCCGATGGTAGCTACACTGGTGTATACCACTACCATAGCCATGGGGATACGCTATATCTATCTATCAATACGAACATTCGTCTTTCTAATTAGTGAAAGACAAAAGCAATAAGGAGTTCAAGAAAGATGTCATAGAATACAATTACGTGATTCAAGGACGAATGTATAATTCGAGAGGAATTGTCAATACAGCCGCGGATGAGATCCGGGTACCTCTACCTCTCAATCCACGTAGGGTAATTAAATAAAGTACGAACCAAATGCATCATGGTTGACCAGACCATAATACACTGATTCTGATTAGACAATATGTTAGTAGGCGTCCCCACTAAACATATCTTGAATCAACCTCGAGAACAGAGTGAGCTTGTAAAACTAGGATGTAATAGCAACATTGGTTAAGTAGTCAAATACAAGTATGCGGGATTTCTGAAAGAAGTTACAGGTAGTTCAAGTTTTGTGAGAATCGAACTTCACCTGGTGTTCTGCTTACATGGTCATCCTACTACCTTCTCATCCATAATGCCTTGGTCGACTAATGGGTTATGAACCCTTAAATTCTATATTCTGGGTAAACCTATTAGTGTTAGTCAATTACCTCGTCGATAGGTCACAGGGACCACGGAAAGCTAGGTTGAGAGACACGCTACCCAACCTACAGAACTTTCACTAGTATTGGCTTTGGATCTTATGGAACGTACAGGGCACTGTCTTATCCTCTATAGTATCCTAAACTTGTAATCATGTCTGAAGTCATTTTATTGAGAATTATGCCTCGTCCGTATACTCGGGCTGTGGTAAACCCTTGGATTCATGATTTCAGGGTGATATGCTATCCGATACTCTACCTTATATTGACACAAGGGTGACTACGATCAAAGAGGACCACTAGCTATAGTTTAGCAATATTTTATAACCTACATTTTCTTAAACCAATTTCAACTCTAGGGATCGTGCCTCGCCAGTGCGCTGCTGGCTGCAGTGAATACATAGTCTCCCTAATTCAATAAATAACGACAGTGCGCTGCTGTCCTGGCATTATACGTTAACTAACATTCCTTTAAGCATATCTGTAAAAATTCATGAGCTCCTAGATTCAAACATGTTGACTAGGAAATAAAGCGTGAGTACTATCAGTCACAACCCTTAAAATAAAAGGTGAATAGGGAGGGAAATAACTGAAGACAAAGAAATACAACCATCCTAGTATCTATTTCATATGTATTCAAATCATGGAGGAAAAACTTGAATCGAAACTAACTCGAGGTTCGTATATGGGTAACATAATCAAAATTTTATAAAATATAATTCTTAGGGCAAAATAGGAACTAAATAGGCAATTTGGACTAAGATGTGAGGATGATATCTAAAGGGACAAGGAGAAGGAATTGTACCATTTATCAAGGTTAGATCATTATTTCTAGGAAGTCCTGTCTCACCAAGTGAATAATCTATCCACATTGGATCATTTCGTCATATCAAGAGGTAAGTGTACCTATGGGGATCTGATAAACTATCAAAATTAATAACTCCTCATCTACATTGCATGGCCTAGACTACCCAACGGTAAATTTGTATAAGGGACTCCTAGTCCTAGTTATCTCGTAAATTAAATTAATCCTAATTCGTGAATGAGCATTTCCTTGTCACAGGCTTGCAATAGTACGGCTAACTTAAGTACTATCACGAGTTCGCATGATTTGCAAAAACAGACCTGCATGGGCCACCATAAAACTTGTCACGATCCGTACCCGTTTTTTTAAACGGATACGAGACGTGTCCAGCCAGCCTACGCCGCAGTATCGGCGGTAGAACGTTGTCACGGCCATGAAGATCAAAATCACAAATAATGCTCATTAACAAAGATTAATTTAATTTACAATGATCACAAGTTTTATATTTATAGAAAAATATAAACTTGTACAAATAAATGAATGACTAATACTCAACTATCTAGCTAGTCTCTAGGCTTTTGTCTGCAAGTATTCCCATCACTCCCCAAGCTAAGTGAATCCACGGCTAACCTGAAAAAGTTGGTTTCCAGTCAGGAATGGAACGAGCACAATTCACTGAATGCAATTTCAAATAAAAAATGACTATACAACAGAGGTTAGACATCAATTACATGTTTTTGAAAATAAACAGAAAATACGGAAAACCAATAGCAAATAAATAGACATAAAACTTTCCCCAACTGTTAGAAGTACATTTGATATGTGATCAGTCTGGGACACTACACCGCACGGTCTACGAGATCTACTTGCATAAAAATAAGCACTGTCTACGAGGTCTACTTGCAGAAAAATAAGCACTGTCTACGAGGTATACTGCAGAAAAATAAGCACTGTCTACGAGGTCTACTTGCAGAAAAATAAGCACTGTCTACGAGGTCTACTGTAGAAAAATAAGCACTATCCATGAGGTCTACTTGCAGAAAAATAAGCACTGTCTACGAGGTCTACTTGCAGAAAAATAAGCACTGACTACGAGGTCTACTGCAGAAAAATAAGCACTGTCTACGGTCGGATCACACATCCTTGGTACTTCTCATTTCCGACTCAACAATATAATAGACTATAAAAATCACATAACCAATGGCCAATCAATGAAATATAGTAAAGATCAATATCGAAATGCAGATAATAAACTGTACTCGCCTGTGGTCCTGTGCTGGTGCAACCGATAATCTGAACCACTCAGAATGTCACAATAGTCAAAACTCGTACAACAGTCCCCAAAAGTTGAAATAAACATTACCAATGTTCTTAGAATAGTCAAATTAGCTAGGATTACCTATCCTTAAGTCCAATTCTGGACACAAAGGCAAATGGTAATTTTGGGTCAAAAGTGTCCGCCGTTGGACCCCTTTGCACCGAAAAGCGTGCCAGAGCCAATGATCTCTAAAGTCGTCAAACTACATGTCTACAGATTTATTTCGATGATACGAACCCAATCGTATGTCCAGAGTTGGATTCCGGCAGGTCGTGCACAAAATCACCCTTGAGTCGGACCGTGGGGCCCGTAAAACCGCGTTCGATTCAACTGTCTCAGAATTGGACCAAACTTGGCATATAGGACCAGAAAAAGATACGGTCTTGCTGGCGTAAGTTTTGTCTCGATATAACGAGCGTGCACAAAGTAATTGGAGTTTGTAAAAATGGGCCGATACTGTGAATTTTGACGGATACGCATCAAATTCGTCGCGCACACGCGACCAATTTGAAGTCAAAGCCCACATGTCCACGAAGCCGATACGCAGCTTTCGATGCTTTCGGTTCGTGACCACGTTGCCCAGATTGGCGGGACGCACGTCGTATCGAGAGATTTTATTGAATTTTCAATACCTTAAAACATTATTTTACTGATTTTTGAATTCGAAATACTCGATGCATAAACGATGAAATCAAATTCTGTAAAAAGGGTTTTGCTCTCGTATATATAGGGCTAGACTATTTTAAATTTGTTTTCGAAATCTGTCGGTAGGTTGGTCATGAATGGCCTTCCAAGTTAGGGTTTGTACTGCCCTGTTTTGCTATTTGCGAAACAGTTTTTCGTCGATCTTCGGGTTCCGATGCCTACGCACATGATGCGATCTATCTAATCGATCTAAAGGTTAACAAAGTGGGTAGGGTTGTGATCGAACCAGAGCAGTTCGTATGCGAAAACATCGATCATGGAGGGAGAACGCGCCTCGCAAAGTGGAGCTGAAACTGCCCGCTACTGTCGCGGTTCAGTCGTGCGCGGATCCCCGCGCCTGGCCGGCCGGCCGTCCCACGGTGGCTCCAGGCGCACGCGTAGTCGACTCTGGTCGCCCATCCCATAGGTGTCGCGGCGAGGGGTGAGATTAGGGTTCTTGTTGCTCGCTGCTCTCTTTTCTTCTTTTCGGTTCTACTTATATATACTATATATATTTCGTCTATTCTCGACCGACGGCCTGGGAATGTATGTGCGGGATTTGGGTTAAGAGCAGTTTGCTCTGGGAGGGGTCCACGCGGGTTGGGATGGTTCGATCAACTGGGCTGGGATTTAAACGCTGTGGGGGAGCTATGGGCCGGCATTTAGCTCTCGGTTGTATGGGGGTTTGCTGCCTATGGGTGTTGGTCCATTGTAGCAGCTTACTACGGTCCACTGTTGTGGCTCAGCATTGATTTCCAATATAGCCTATATATATTTTTATATATATATATATATATATTATATATATATATATATATATATATATATATATATATATATATATTCAATGGCGTATATTATATATATATAATATATATATATATATAATATATAATATATATCTTATACAATATTTTCTATAAAATCTAAATAACCTCAATGCTATCTATTCCTAGGGTAGACCCTATCTGTATATATCTATCTATATATAATATTCGCCAAAAAATATATACCAATAATAATAATTATTATTATTATATAATAACCTCGATAAAATAATAATAATAATATAATAATAACAACAAAATTTGATAAATCAATAACGTGTATACACCACCATGCGCAGTCTAAAAATCCCAAAACGTACAATGGACCCATTTTATACAAATATTATTGAATATTAATTAATAATGATATTTATAATATTAATTACGAATATTTAGAAACAGTCATTAAGTCATTAAAAAATATATACACACTCCTACCAAATTTCATCAACACGAATGTCATTGGACGTCCCGCAGACTACTTGGCTTGGGCTTGCTTTGGGTCCAATCTTGACTAGTTCGGTACAACCGGGTTCCCTAAAACTCAATAATATAATTAATAAATAATTAAACTTCGGTAAAGGTTAAGTCGCAACTTGTCATAGTTTTCCAAGTTATGACATCACTATGGCTCGGCCTTCCCTACCAGGGCTAATACATTAGTCAAAGCACGCCATGGCACTATCCGTGCCACGATTTCTAGTCACCGTGTACTCCAAAACTCCATCATGGCTAAAATTATCTACCGTAATAATTAACTAAATAATTATTTATAAATTCTAAAAATCACCATTTAATTTAAATAAATAAATAAAATATATTATAAAATTCTGGGAAGAGGGTTACATACAAAGACTTCAGGCTAAGCTTATGTGATAGAGTCTCAGTATCCAACTGTTGTGGGATTACATGCATTCGAGGGGAGAGCCTAGTCCCAAGAGAGCGAGGAGCAGTTTATACCTAGAGCAACAGGAGTACCCAGGCTTCAGCCTAGACCAGCCTATCTAGTTCAGATTCCTGTCTAGCAGAGGCCAGTTGAGCGAGTGCCTACCTGTACCTTTTGTAAGAAGTCTGGGCACGTATGGAAGGACTGTAGGAAGGGACTAGGATTGTGCCTATTTTGTGGGTCAGCTGCACACAAGATACGAGACTGTCCTACTACACCTGTCCCCAGTCGTGGCCTACCTCTAGAGAGAGTCCCAGCTACCAGACCTAGTAGAGGTGAGTTCTTGACCTATACCTTATGTCTGTCTTGATGAATACTGTACCCTACCATATTGTTTGTATGTTTTGATACCTTATGACTACTTATGATCTAGAATGACCAATGGCTAGATGATGAGACCCTAGACTGATATTACCTGCCATAACCCTGTATGATACCTTTCCAACTGCATTTTAAGTTTTCTTAAGACCATGATTTTGGGGAATTGACCTAGAAAGAGTAGGATCATCTTAATTCGAGAACAAAATTATTTTAAGAAGGGAGACTTGTAATCACCACTTTTCTAAAATCAGGATAATTTTGAACTTTTGTAATTTTTATCATTTAATAATAATATTTAAATCATATTAAGGTTTTTGGTGATTTTCTTTATTTATTTTGTATTATTTAGATGGTGAATTGTGATTTTGGTTTTGCTAGCTTAACCCTAGAGGCTGCTTGACTTAGAGGCTAACCATGACCAAGAAGACTCGACCATGTGACTAGATTGGCTAATTACCTATTTTTAGGCTAAGGGTATTTTAGTCATTATGCATTACTTTGAATTTTATAATTTATTAATTAAATTACTTGTTGTGCGGTTTGATTGGTAGCTGAATTGGTGTTTTGGTAATAAGTGGTTTGAACTTAGCCAACCATGACTAGAAACCTAATGCCATAATTAGCATTAGTTTTTATCATTTAGAATTTAATTTAGAATTAATTAGTTTTTTTAAAATGATTTAAATGAATTTTAAGTCATTTTCTAGTTAGCCTTTTTAAGCCTTTTGACTTGGGCTTTATTAGCAACTTAGGGAGCCTAGGCCCACGTGCAACCCCTAACCCTAATACCCCTACCCCTGGCTGGCCATAGCAGCCCCTTCCTCATTGTGTAGAGAAACCATTAGACTCCAAGAAACCCTAGCCACCACTCTCCAAAATCTTAACTTTTTCATCCGGAGTCCGTTTCCCCCAAACGAATTCCATTGCGCTCTTAGGAAGAGAGGATCTTGCTGGGTACTGCTAGCAAGGAGGAGGAGGCATTTGCTCGGAAGAAATCGATCGACAAAGCGCTCAGAGAATTCCTTTTATTGAGATTCCGACTCTCAATAGGTAAATCCCGATCTACCTTTGTTTCTCCTGAATTTTCTTTTTTGCATCCATATAGGCACCCTTGATCTGTGTATGAAGTTTTATATTATTTTGGTTTCGTTTGATAGCGGTATCGAACATGTATCGGTCTCACGTTGCACGTATTCGGCAAAATGCCACTTAGAATTGAAAAGTGTATTTTTTTATTCTGTTTTCATAAAATCCTTCCTTATATGATTCGCAACAACTTTCGTGAAGACGGATCGGAAATCGACACGATTTCGGCATCCGAACGGACACGGACACGCGTGCACGAGATCCCGTGCAGGCCCTGCTGTCTGTGCATCATAACTCGATGCACGGAGCTCCGTCTCACGTGAAATTTTATGAGCATGTAGGGGCAACCTCTGCCCACAGCTCGTAAAATTTCATGATGTTTCGTCGAGCGAGCGGGAGTAATCGCGGGTGCACTGGTCGGCTGAACTGTACACTCGGGCTGAAATTCGCCGCTGACACGGCCTTCGTACGCGAACACGGTGCGTCGAGGACCCATACAAGGAGTTGGAACACGTAGCCTATACCTAGACTACCCAGGGACTCGATCCCGAATCATGGCGTGGCCCGACGCACGAGCCACGAGCGGCGACCCGCATGCACGAGCACGCACGCACGTGAGCGCGCACGCAGGCCGCACGCTGTTTCGCGAGCCACTGTGTCGCGTCGTTGCGACTTCGTGTCATGTCGACATCTTCTGGACCTACCCCGTGACCCTACCTGGCCGTGTGCACGGCACGAGGCTTCTCGTTGTGCGTGTGACACGCAATCGAGCGAGAACACCCTCTTCGACACGCAAAATCAATTTTTCGATACGCACTCTCTGGACACGACACGGACACAGTTTCGACCACGGGTACCCGAGCACGTCCCACGTGTCGATACCAACTACTTGCCAAGTTTCGTGAGTTGGTTTGGAGTATTTTGTGATTTGGGTCGTTTGTCGAAATTGGGTTTTTCGGGTTCAATATTTTGAATAGAAATGTGATATTTTGATTCTTTGACTTTTAATCGATATTTTCTGACTTGTTAACTCATATATATTTTTGGACTTGCGGAAAGTGATCCGCAATTATTACCTATTGTTTGCCTTTTTCAAGTATAATTGGGTTTTCTTTCAATATAAATTTGAATAGTTCTATAATATTTTGAATTTCTGAATTTTAAGTATTAAATTCTGAGTTTGTGATTCTTATATGACATTCTGAGTTTGTGGAAATTTATCCTAGGTTTTATATCCTATATAATTATCATTTACATAAGCAAATTAGATTTTCCTTTATGAATATATATGTATATTGAGTACATGTATATATTTATATATATAAATGACTTGTATATATGTAAATATGTTGGAATGAGAGTTTTAGATTCTGATTTCCAGGTTTGAATCCACTTCTCGGATTCGAGTAACCTATTTCTTTACCTATATGAGTATATTATTATAATATATATATATATATATATATATTATATTTTTTATATATATTTTTTTATATTTATATATTATTTTATATATATTTTTTTTATATATATATTTTATATATATATATATATATATATATATATATATAATATATATATATATATATATATATATATATATATATATATATATATATATAATATTTATATATATATATATTTTTTTTATATATATATAAATATATATATATATATATATATATAATATATATATATATAGATATAATATTATATATAGTAGTTTTCCTTCAAATTGATATATGTGTATATGTGTTTATTATATGTGATATATTCCATAGTCAATACTTGGTTTTTAATCTCAGATTTGATTCATTATACAGTAGTCCTTATCACATTTTTCCTTTAGTCTCATATTATATAATTATATGTATGTAAGATAAATATTGTATGTATATAGATATGTAAATATTTTGCCTTAATGAATGTTATATATCTATATGTGTGGATTGCTTATGAATGTACCATAGATATTGGGACAGATTAGATCGACCCAATGAGCTTAGTTTAGTCGAGTTGACCGACAAGTTGACCAAGTTGACAAAGTCACTTTGCGTCAAACTTGATCCAATCGACTCAAACGAACTCCAAATGACTTAAAATTTGAGTATGACCTAAAAAGTAGTGAACGGACTAGTTGACCCTAAGTTGACCAGATTTGACCAGAGTTGACTAGGTTTGATCAGAGTTGACCAAGGGTTGACTTTGACCTAGAAGGACCTAGAATCATGTTGAATTGCATTGTAGGCATTTCTTAGTTTGTTAGACCATGTTGTGACTTGTGGTTACTTTAAATAGGTTTACATCACTTCAGTTCAGTTCACAACCTCATCAGTAGCTCAGATTGTCAGGCGAGTACATTTTCTGACCGTTTCATTCTTGCTTGAACATATTTACTTGTTATAGACTAGTTTACTTGTTGCTGTCATGATGTTATCACGGATTAGTACTATATGGATCTCTTCATGCGATGTTATCCCCTCGGATACATCGAGTTATATGTGCTCATGTACTTTATCATATGCAATCGTCTACTTATTGTATTCGTACTTATTCTGTATACTCATGTGACATTCATGTACACTCATGATCATGTGAGCCTTCATGTATAACCCAGTGTGCATGGGACTAGCTATCCATGTGACGCACTACTTTCATGTGCAATTACATTACCTGGATAGATCCTTGTGTACTGATTGGGGCAGGGGAAGTATTATTTGGTTATGTGATCTACACCATTTCATGTATAACTCCAAACTGGATTTAAGTCATGTATAACCTAAGCATGTTTACATAACCAACATGTGCTCTATATCACGTAGTTAGCTCATTTCTTATCTATATTATGTATATCTATTTCCACTATATCATGTTCTTCTTTTTACAGTCTCTCTATTATTTCTTTATCAGCAGTTCATATATATTATTCTATAGCTGTTTCATATTTCTTTCATGTTATGAACTGTGTGAGAGATATGTATTCGTTCCTGTCCTGACTGGACCCTTGAAAATATTACAGATTATGAGGATTGCTGCGACACTTACTATAGAGCAGGCCTAGTTGACACAGGTGACCTTGACCCTCAGCAGAATCCAGTAGTCGTTGAGGACTGCCATGAGTTAGATTAGACTTATATCTTTATCTAGTTATTGAGACCTATGTTGTATTGAGATTTATTATGGTATGGTTACACCGGAATTATTATTCATATTGTGACTCTCTGTTGAGATTATCTTTCTTCTATTCCATATTAGTTATTGTGATTGAGTTGTACCATATATTATATCTCCAATTGGAGCATATTCTAGATTGGTTAGGTGTTGGACCTAGGACAGTGTTCTACTGCCGACACTGCGGCGTAGGCTGGACGTACCCACATCTCGTGCTGTTACAGGGTCGGGTCATGACAGCGCGTCGAGGAAATGTGCTGCCACGGGGGAGTTCGATGGGCTTTCGCCGGACAAGGGGGCAGTCATGGTGGCTGCGCGTGGCACGTGGTGGTGCTGCCATGCCACGGCTGCTACAGCTTTGCCGCTGCTGTTGTAGCTTGTGCGCGTTGCCTTTCCGTACCTGGCACACAGCTGGAAGGTGTGTGGCGGCGGTGAATGCGACACAACAGCATCAAGCGCGCGGGGTACTCGCTGCGACAGCAACTAGTATCAACCCGACCGACCTTGGCTGGCTTAGGCTAGACTTGCTGGTCGAGGTAGGTCTCGGGGAGCTAGGGAGGCTCCCCCTTAGGCTGGCCGAGGCTGGTCTAGGTTGAAGCTCGAGCAGTCGAATGGGAAGAGGAAGGAGAGGATGATGAGAGGAGAATGAAGAAAAGATGATAATGGAAATGGGGATGATGGTGATGATGTTGGCTGTTCTAAGGAGGAGAGATGGTGAGGATGAGATGTAATATGAAGGAGAAGAAGATGAGAAAGAAGAAGTATGGAAGGGAAGAGGGCTGTGTTGTATAAAGAGAATGGGAGTTTGGAGGTGTTCGGCTACAAAGGTGTTCTGCTGTTGGGAGAAAAAGTAGGAGAGAGAAGAGTTATTATAAAGGTAGATTGGTTGGGTGGTATGAGTTGTTAGAAAGTGGAGAGAGGTGAGAGTTTGGGATCTCTCCAAAAGTAGAGAAAAAAGCATTTGGGGATTAGGGCCGACCACCTTTGGGGGTGTGGGTTATGTCCATAAATGAATAGGTGGTGGTGATTGATGGGGGCAAAAAAGGGCTAGAATTGAGTGTGCTAGTTTAAGTTATATTTAGTTGTCTATTGGATTGAAAGTGGGTAGGCTTATGGTGTTTGGTGTTTTGTAGAGAATGAGTGTATTGATATTCATGATGATAGCAAAGCTTGGATTTAGTTTAATTAGTCGGGTCGGGTCAAAATCGGGTTGGTATAATAAATGATTTAATTTAGTCATTTATGAGCATGGATAATAGTAGCATGCGAGGGTTCAATTGAATGGGACAATAGGTGTCATGTGGAGCAGCTTAATGTAGGCCGTGTCAATATCTTGGGTTGATAAGTTTGGGTCGAAATGGTATCCCCAATTTAAGTCAAAAATAAATATGACTCCGTGGGATGAATCAAGATTGGGTCTCGTCAGAAAAGTTATGCGATGCAAATGAAGCACAGATGGTGTGTCCGAGTGGAACCGAAGGTCATAGTAGGGTGTCTTGACTAGATCTCATGCATGTGATTGGTTTTAAGAAAATACTAGTCTTGTGCTCCTAAATTAAAGTCATGGCAATGTGCATATAATATCATAAATAAAAGTGTGAATGGTCAAATGGCCTAAATTGATCCGAAGTTGTGCGATACAAAAAATACAAGAGAACAATTTTGAGTGGAACATCATATACTAAAATGAAGATAATCTTGTCTACTACACTCATGATGGAAGTTTCCAGAGATTGACCTCTGACGCTCTAGAAATCAATGTCACAAAAAAGAACATTTAATAATCAAAATAATTAAATAATATTTATTGAAAAAAATATTTAAAAAATTTTAAAATAAACTATAAAACTCAGGGGCTCACACGAGTGCCCTGCACCTGAACTATAGCACGCCAAGTAACAAGTTCTACAAATCTAAAGTAAACTAAAGTCGCAATATAGGGACAACCAGAGTCTCAAACTTGGCCACCTAGTCCACGTTCTATAGCTTACGCCTCAACGTACGGGAATGTCCAGTAGCGTTTGCATTTCGCTACGACTCATTCGACCAATTCGGTCGTCGCCAAAGTGGATACGATAAGCCTCAACGCCAACACAAATACCCAATAAATGTAAACATATAAAGTATATTTTTTGTAATAGTCAGGTTTGAAAATAGCAATAATATGACATATATTTCAAATGAGTCACAATATTAAAAGTATAATTTCTTCCTCTAAAACCTACATACATTTATGTATTTTAACATGAACCACGGTATTAGGGTATGGATAAACGTAATTTTTCCTTTAAAACATATATATACATTTATAGGAAAGGGTCGCACAACTTATATTAACAGAACCAAGATTCTCTTTTAAAAAAGAAAAAATTTGAGTAGTACCCCGCTTATTTATCCAAATTTAAGATGCACCCCAGTGCTTTACATATTGTAATTTACCTCCTTTTGACGGATTTCGTCCAATATGGACGGTCAACTGAGTTGACCCTTTTTTGGACAAAAATACCCCCATAGCATGAAACCACCTGCCTCCATTGTCGTGCTCGTCCCCCTCACCACCATCATCTCCACCACTATCACCACCTTCACCACCACCACCACCTTTACCATCACCATCACCATCACCACAAACAACAACCCCTGCTCCCCCCGTCGTCGTCGCCCCCCACCCCGCGCGAAGTAGCAGCACAGAACAACAAAACAACAGTACCAAAAACAAAAAAGAAGAAAGAAAGTAGTACTAGAGAAGCAAAGAAGAAGAAGCAACACCACCACTACTACCAATACTACTACCACCACTAGCCTCGCTAAATGAGCATGAGTCCGGATGGGAGTGGGAAGAGCTCGAAAGGAAGGAGAATGAGTACTGACATGGTGCTCGTCGAGACGACCGTGACCGAGACTCCATACTTGACACCCCTCTTTTTCCCTGCTTTCTTCACCCATCCGCTCACTCTCCGTGGATAATAATAACCCTAGTCTCTTCGAGTCTTTTGAGAGCGACACAGGATTGAGCAGAATAAAGTCTTCTTCTTCGCCCCCTCCAAGTTCAAGTTCATGAGAGATGCCGAGGAGAAGCTGTACATGAAGATACTGACAGAGGAAGCCATGAGAGTGGAGGGCGAGCGCGTGTGGGGGCAGCGCTGCTGGCAGCGACGGCGAGGTGGGGGGACAGCGCTGCGACGCGGGGCTCGATCTGGATGCAGGTGACGCGGAAAGAAGACAACATACGGGGGTATTCTTGTCAAAAAAATGGTCAAACTCAATTGACCGTCCATATTGGACGAAATTTGTCAAAAGTTGGGGATAAATTACAATAGTATAAAATACTGGGGTGCACCTTAAATTTGGATAAATAAAGTAGGGTGTCACTCAAATCCTTTATTACTGAAAGTAGGATACAATGGGGAGGGATTCCCGTCCAAATGCTTTCAAATATTCATTTATATTATTATATAATCTCAATATTCATCTATATTATTTAAATTGAATTTAAGAGTTAGTTCGGATATGAGAATAGTGGTTACGGATGATTAGAAGGAAGTTGGTTTTAGATTTTTTTTTTTAAATCTTTCGTTTTTTGGTTAATTAAATTGGTTGATGAGAATAGTGGGTTACCGATGATTAGAAGGAAGTTAGTTTTAGATTTTTTTACAACTTTCAATTTTTTGTTAATTAAATTGGTTGAGTATTTATTAACTATTTGGACGGATAAGATGGGAGTTGATTTAAGGTTTTATTTATCTTCCATAACCCACGGATGATGAGAAGAGTGGGTTACGAATGATTAGAAGGAAGTTAGTTTTAGATTTTTTTTTACATTTTCCAGTTTTTTTGTTAATTAAATTGGTTGAGTATTTACAAATTGTTTGGACCGATAAGATGGGAGTTGATTTAAGGTTTTATTTATCTACCATAATCCATAGATTATGAGAATAGTGGGTTACGGATGATCAGAAGGAAGTTAGTTTTAGAAAGAAAAAAAATTTAATCTTCTGGTTTTTAAAAAAAATTAAATTGGTTGAGTATTTACAAACGGTTTGGACATGGAAGTTGATTTAAGGTTTTACTTCTCTCTCATAACTCATGGATGATGAGGAGAGTGGGTTACGGATGATTAGAAGGAAGTTGGTTTAGGATTTTTTTAAAATATTCAATTTTTTAAAATTAAATTGGTTGAGTATTTATTAACTGTTTCTCTTTTCTATTTCAATTGTTACTCCTGATCCAAAAACCTAGAGAGAGAAAGAGAGTGAAGTACAGTGTCGAGAATGAGGAGTCTGACTTCATCGCCATTGCCAACGTTTCTTCGGTCGAGGTATCGATATTCTCCCTCCTCTCGCGATTTTTAATTCTTATGGTTAGGGTTTTGTGGTCTTTCATTTTGGAATGAATATATGGATTTTAGAGTAGGAGAAACTCATATCTTATAGAATCGTACCTATGAACTTTACCAATCTTCTGTACATTAATCCTTCATTTTCGTTATGGATTCACTACCTACATAGGTAGTGATGACAAACCGAATTTCTTGATTTCTTTTTACTGACATGAACTATATAGAGAGGAAATGACCTTTAAGATCTGAATGTAAGAGGGATTCATAGAACCAATGCAACTCCAAACATTTGGTAACACCTAAGCAAATGCTTGCTCGAGCATTATCAATCAATTACCGGAATGTTTTTCGCTTATATGTATTCTTCATACGATAAAACAAATTTGTTTGACTTCTTGAATCCAGCCTAACGTGTCATGACCCGCACCCTAGAGTAAGGGCACGAGAAGTGGGTACGTCCAGCCTACGCCGCAGTGTCGGCGGTAGAACGTTGTCCTAGGTCACAACATCTAACAATATAATGCTAAGCAGTTTATACTCCCCGAATGGGAGTGACATAGCAGAATGTAAATTCAATCACAACTAAGGAAGAAGAAGCACGATATGATATAGAACTCAAATGAAATACAGATGATCAGAAGAATATAAGTGTCTAAGATAACAACTCAGCAAACATCCAGAAATACAAGTCTCAACTACAGAGTATGAAAGAATATATACAATTCAGATCTCAAATGACAGAAAAAGTAAAACCTAGACTTGTCCCAAGACAACATAAGTAAGATAAAGCCTAATTAAACTAGTCTAGGCAGTAGGGGTAATGTCATCAGCTAGAGCTGGGTCCTCCTGAGAGTCCAGCTCACAAGTGTCGTCTAGGGCTGTCCTATAAAAGGTGTCAACACCAGCCTCATCCTCGTCCTTTGTAAACATTTAACGGTACCCAATCAGGACGGGGCGAGCACAATACATCTCAACAGTTTATAGCAGGTTAGAAAATATAATCATACAGTAAAGTAAGATACAGGAAACTGAAAGAAGTACAGAATGTAAACAGAGAGAGAACTGTAATAGAAATATCTACTATAAGTAGATAACTAACAGTTGCTAGTGAGTCAGAGTACAATATAAATATGTGAATGGCATAGGAGATTCTGATGAGACACTACGGAGGTGATCAGATGAGATACTACTTGGGTATTATTCACATGCCTACTTCTATTCCCCCGTACCCCCAATCAATACACAAGGATCCAGCCAGATTATGTTATGATCCATGTAATGGCCCACAAGGGGTGATACATAGTAGGCCCAAAAATGGGTGATTCTAGGAATACCCATAAATGGGTGATTCAAGGAAGACTTTGTGATCATGAGAGTACATGTCACAAGTGATCAATGAACCATGAAGCGTAGTGATACACAATGTAAGTGAAACGCACAGAACATGTAGTATCCGATGCTCCCAGAGGGGATAACATCTCAAGAAGGGATCCATATAGTACTAATCCATGTGACCAACGTGACAGTATCAAGTAAAGTAATTTAAAGCAGGAAAATAATTTTAACAGGATATAAAATGATCAGAGAATGTACTCGTCTGGTATCTGAGTGTCCGAATGAAATGTACTATCCGAGGAGAGGTGTCTGACTCCTAATCAGAACAGTACAAGTCACAACAAGTCCAAAATGGTAATAAGATGCAATTCAATGCATTCTACATGAATCTAGGTCAATCTAGACCAAAGTCAACCCTTGGTCAACTCTGGTCAACCCTGAAAGTCAAACTAGGTCAACTATGTCATTCTAGGTCTAAACCTAGTCTATCAAGTCTATATTAGTCTAATCAAGGCTAAACTAGCCTATACTAGTCTACCAAGTCCATACAACCTATACAAACTGTCCAAGTCATTACACATTACCTATAGGCACACATTACTTAGCATATATATATCTACATATATATAATCATACATTTATATACCTAATAGGCCTATACATTTGGCATCAAAAGTACATATACATAGACACATATACTACAATACACTAGCTTAACATATACACATGCATTCCATAGGGTTGAAGGGTTTTTGTGTGTGTGTTAGCATATACAAAGAGGGGAAAACTAACATCTACATGTGTGCAATACTATCTATACATAAGGGGTGACGTGTGTATGAGTGAACCATTGTGTGTGTGTCAATGAGACATGAGAGTGTCAAGGTGTACCTGTGTGTATACAGGAAATAGTATGGCATGGCATAAACCTGTGTGTGGTGTTCCTGAAATCAGTTAAGTGTACATTATCCTGAAATCCATTGAGCAAACTATAGGAATCAGTGAGGGAAAACTGAAAATACATGACAGTGTATAATACTCAAGAAAACAGTGTGCATGGCAGTAACCTGGGAATAGGAAAGTGTATGGAAAATCAGTGACATAGGAAATCAAAATCAGTTGAAAGTTTAGGAAATCTGGAAACAGTGATTATATTAAATCAAAACATTCATTATAGTATCAGTCCTATAGCTAGTTGGAAGCCAAAACGTTGCCCAAAACCCCATTCCACACAATTTGAATCACATGAAAACAAAATAATACAATGTATGAGAATTCAACTCAGGTTATTAAGAAATGAAATGAACATTCAATTTACAGTTAAAGGAAGGGAAATTAGTTCAGGAATTCTGAAATGAAGTATCAGTCAAGTATTCAAAATCAACTCAAAGCCAAAATCCCATTTATGGATCCAAAATCTATTATATTAAGTGAAATCGAACTCAACATGAATAATCAAACATGTGGGAATAATTGGCAACTAAAACAATCAATTAGAATTCAAATTAAATGGGATTTAAACATAGGAAGCTGAACATACAATTTATCAGTGTATCAGTGGCACATTGAACCCAACTCGAATCAAATATTCCATTCCTCATATCAAACCACCTAAACTACTATGTAATCAAACTAATATAGATTATTAATCATATATAGGATCTAATTTAACAATTTAAATCATAATTTAAGCATGAAAACTGGAATTAAACAGTGAGCAAAATAATATGCTGTACACGCACAGTGCACGCCCAGTGCACAGCCAACTGCATGTCCGACACGACACGAGAGACCCTAAAACATGACACACGTGTCAGTCAATACCCTTTCGTATGTGTCTAATATCTCGTGTCCAAGTGTCGTGTCCACTGTGCATTTGCCCCCGAGTAGCAGGGGAGCTCGTGCGTGTCTGAACCGTGCGGGTTCATGTCCAAATGTGATACGACACAGAACAATCACCAGCTCAGTCAACCAGATTTTGATAAGCAACCACAAAACCTAATTTCCTATTCAAAAGTTTTCCTAAAATCAGATCGAAATCCCCTTTGGGGCATTTCATCGAATAGTGGGTAACTTGGACTGATACGTGTCCAATTAGGACACGAATTGGACATAATATCCTATAAATTTCTAGGGTTAGCTAGGGGACACCTTGATCTAGGCTAATATGCAAAAATAATAGCAATTTACTAGAGTTTTAATGGAATTACCTATAGGTGTCAAAAACCAAAGAAAGCTTTAAATGGGGGGTTCCTTCTTGCTAGCTGACTCTCCCAAATTGTCCACAATCTGAGATTATCCTCCATAAACAGCAAGGGGGAGACAATTAGAATCTAATGCAAGTGGTTTGAAAGAAAAAAGAATTAAAATAGATTTTCTATGAATTTCTAAAGATGGGATTTACCTCTTCTTCCAACTTGTGATCTTTCCTAAAAGAGGCTAGCCCTAAATGGGAGAGAGTATAAATAGGGGTAGGGTTCCCAATGTGGCTGGCCAAGCTAGGGTTAGGGTTAGGTTTACATGGTGTTGGGCTTTGGGCCTCTATGGGCTTAAGTCATTAATCATGACTTGTGAAGTCATAAGCCATTAATCAAATCTCTATTCTAATTCCTATTTCCAAATTGGTTCTAATGACTAGGATATGATTAACTTAAATCAAACTAGGGTTTCATAATCTAACCAAGTAGTCATGGCTAGGGTTAGCTTCTAGGTTAGTCTCCAAAGTCAACACTAGTCAAAGTCCAGAATAGCCCCTAATCAAATTATACAAAAAAATCATATAAATTCTAATAAATCTCAATAATTCACAATAATTCTAAATAAATCCCAAAAATTCAAAATGACCAAAATACCCCCATACTCGAAATGTGGTAGTGACAAATCTACCCTCCTTAAAGAATTTTGTCCTCGAAATTGAAAGGCAAAATATAACTGATGAGAATGATAGAAAGTATATCTCACGGTCCAAAAGATATGGGTATCGCTCGCGCATCTCATCCTCCCGCTCCTAGGTAGACTCTCCTGGAGAATGACGCCTCCATGCAACGTGAACCAAAGGTATCACCTGGTTCCTCAGTACCTTCTTCCGTCGATCCAGAATCTCCACTGGCTGCTCTGGATAGCTGAGAGAAGGCCCAACCTCAATCTCCGAATGGTCGAGCACATGGCTAGGATCAGCCACATACCGTCTCAACTGTGATACGTGGAATACGTTGTGGACACCCACTAGTACAGGTGGCAAGTCTAGACTGTAAGCCATGTCGCCGACTCTCCGGCTGATAACGAAAGGGTCGTTGAAGCGCGGACTAAGCTTTCCACCTCCACCAAAACGTATCGTACCACGAGTCGAAGATATCCTCAAGAAAACCTGGTCTCCAACCTAATCACAAGCAAGGTCTCAATTTAATTATGATAAACAAACATGATCAATAAAACACAAACAAACAACCTAAATCTAATCCTACTCTAATCTGTACCTCAAACTCCAACGGCCTCCGGTGGCTATCGGCCCAGTGCCGATGTTTGTCCTGCGCCATGCGAAGTTTGTCCCTGATGAGATTCACCTTCTCGGCTGTGTCAACAACCATCTCTGGTCCTAGTAAAGCTCGCTCACCAACATCATCCTAAGATAAGGGCGTACGACACCTACGCCCGTACAAAGCCTCGAAGGGTGACATCTCAATGCTGGCCTAAAAACTGTTGTTGTAAGTAAACTCCACCAAATGTAGATGATCCTCCCAGGAACCTCCAAAGTCCAGGACGTACGTCCGCAGCATATCCTCAAGTGTCTGAATAGTCCTCTCTGACTGTTCGTCCGTCTGGGGGTGGTATGCAGTACTAAACTTGAGCTGTGTGCCCAAACTAGTCTGCAGACTCCTCCAGAAATGGGAAGTAAAGCGACTATCCCGATCCGAGACGATGCTGACCAGAACCCCATGAATCCTGACTATCTGTCGTATGTACATCTCCGCAAGCCTCTCTGTAGACGTACCTACCTTGAATGGCAAGAAATAGGCCGATTTGGTCAACCTGTCAACGATGACCCAAATCGCGTCTCCCTTCTGGTGTACGCGGCAATCCAGATACGAAATATATAGTGATATGCTCCCACTTCACTCGGGAATGGGCAGCGGCTGCAACAATCTACCGGGCCTCTGCCTCTCTGCCTTGACCTGCTGACAGACCAAGTATCTAGCTACGAAGTGGGCTACCTCCCGCTTTATTCTGTACCACCAAACATCTAGGGTGTACAGAGTACTGAGATCTGTGGGCCTCCTGCATAACCTGCTCCCTGAGATCTCCGCTGGGTACACATAACCTGGAACTGTGCCGTAAGGCACCATCATCTGCAAGAGAAAACTCGCCATCCACCAATCCTATTCGAACCTGCTCTCGGAGACACCGTAAAGCAACGTCCTCAAACTGTGTCACCTTGATCCTCTCCATCAAGTCCGACTGTATCTGAAGGCCCCATAACTGTATCTGCACTTCGGGCACGATAACCTCAATCCCAAGGCTCTCCAAATCAACAAGCAAGTGATGGTCCATAGTCAAACACATGGATGTCGGATACCTACTCAAGGCATCGGCAACCATGTTGGCCTTCCCTGGGTGATACTGAAGTAGGATGTCAAAGTTCTTCATCAACTCTAGCCATCTGTGCTGCCTCATGTTCAGCTCCTTCTGAGTGAACACATACTTTAAGCTCTTGTGATCTGTAAAAATCTCCACCCTCTCTCCATACAGATAGTGCTTCCACAACTTCAGAGCAAATATCTCTGCTGCCAGCTCCAAGTCGTGGGTAGGGTAGTTCTTCTCATGGGGACGTAATTGCCTGGAAGCATAGGCAATCACCTTCCCATGCTGCTGCAAGACACAATCCAGCCCCTTCCCTGAAGCGTCCTATAAATAGTGAATCCTCCTGATCCTGAAGGCAATGCCAGAATCGGAGCTGTCGTAAGCCGCTTCTTCAACTAATCAAAAGCTGCTTGACACTCCTCTAACCAAACATACTCAGCATCCTTCCGGGTCAGCCGAGTCAACGGCTCTACAACCCGGGAGAAATCCTGCACAAATCTCCTATAATATCCTGCCAGCCCCAAGAAGCTCCTGATCTCTGCCACTGAAGTCGGTGCTGCCCATGCCTCAACTACTATGATCTTCTTGGGGTCAACTGAGATCCCATCTCCAGTCCCTACATGCCCCCAAAAAGTTAACCCGGTCCAAGAAGAACTCACACTTGGAGAGCTTCCCATAAAGCTGCTCCTTCCTGAGAGTCTCCAGCACTATCCTCTGATGCTCCTTGTGCTCCTCCTCGATCTTCAAATACACCAAGATGTCTTCAATGAATACCACCACGAACTTGTCCAAATACTAGTGGAACACCTTGTTCATTAGGTTCATAAACACTGCTGGTGCATTGGTTAGCCCAAACGGCATAACCAAAAACTTAAACTGCCTGTACCGCGTCTTGAAAGCAGTCTTGGAAATATCCTTCCCCTTCACCTTCACCTGGTGATAACCTGACTCTAAATTAATCTTGGAGAACACCCGAGCTCTGCTCAACTGATCAGAGAGATCATCGATCCGCGGCAGTGGGTATGTGTTCTTTATCGTGAGGTTGTTGAGTGCCCTGTAGTCAATACACATCCGTACTGACCCATCCTTCTTCGACACAAACAATACTGGTGCACCCCATGGCGACAAACTCAAACGGATGAAGCCCTTGTCCTGCAGCTCATCTACCTGCTTCTTCAGCTCCACCAACTCACTGTTGTTTACTCGATAGACGTGCTGAGAGATGGGTTCCGCTCCTGGAACCAAGTCTATCGAGAACTCAATGTCTTTGTCTGGTGGCAATCCAGGCAACTCCTTTGGAAAAACATCCATATACTCTGCTATCAAGGGGTGTGGAATCGTCTGCTCCTCAACCGAGACTCCGCAGAAAACTCCGCTGCTCTGCTCCGCCTGACGTCTGGAGTACTCGAACTCTGGCTCCCCCGGCACTCTGAAGAGAACTCTACCTCCTCTGCAATCAATGTTGGTGTGGTGCCTGCTCAACCAATCTATACCGAGTACTATATCGTAGTTCGGCAATGGCATTAAGAGAAGGCTCACCTCCAACTCACGGCCTCCCAAAACAACACTTCGACCCTTACAAACATCACTTACGAGGATAATGCCACCCTTGGTCGTGATCTTGTAAGTCCTAGGCAACGATTCATCTATGATACCGTATCTAATCGTAAATGATACTGATACAAAACTATACGAAGCACCGAAATCGAATAATGCAAAAGCTGGATTGGAGTCGAGAAGAACCGAACCTGCGATCAGCTCTCCTATCGCCTCTACATCCTCGACCGCCATGGCGAAAGCTCGCCACTGCTGGCCTGCTGCTGGTGCTGAACGAACCTCTGCTGCTGTGTCGGCAGGACTGGTCCCCTCTGCTGGCCTGCTGGAGCCCTAGCTCCTCCTCCCTGAGTTGTTCGTGCTACGAGACACTCCCTCATCTAGTGGTCTGCTGAACCACATACAAGGTACTTGCCCAGTCTCTTCCTACACTCGTTCTACCCGTGCCCTGGCTTCTTGCAATAAGCATAGCTGGTGGTCTGCTGCCTCGGTGCCTGCTGCTGCACCCTCTGCTGCTGATTCTGTACTGGCTGATGCCTCGGCTGTTAAAACTGCTGCGGCTGGAATATCTGCTGCTGGTGGTGCTGCTGGAAATGCAGCCTCTTAGCCGGTCCTCCGCTACTGCTGCCCCCAACCGGGTCTCACCCCCTCTTGAACCTCAGCTCAAGATCGTCCTCAACCAATAAAGCTTCCGTTAAAATCTTTTCGAAAGTGGCATCCCTGTTGCCCTTGGTCAAGGACTTGACTTCCTTGACCAGACCCTTTCGGAACCTCTGGGCCTTCGCCGTCTCGCTCAAGCCCTCTTCGAATCTGCCAAGGCGACCAAACTCCCAAGCGTACTTCTCTACCGACAGGCTCCCCTGAACTAAGCTCTCAAACTGCGACTCCAAGGCTCGAAGCGCTGCATCTGGAAAGAACTTCTTCTTGAAGAAGCCCTTGAACTCCTCCCAGGTCTGTCCAGCTACCCCCACCCTGGGGTCTGACTGATACCAGGTGCGAGCAAGATCTCGCATCCGGCTAGCTGCTGTCTCAATCTGGAGATCTGTCGGTATCCGGGCCAGGCGGAAGATCTCTTTTATTTGCTCGATCCACTCGTCAGTATATAAAATCCCCTATGTCCCCAGGAAGTCTCTGGGGCTCATCTTCTGGAACTGCTCTATCCTAGGTGTCCTCGGCTACTGGAGTGTTGGTCGAGCTGTGACTGTCGTAATGGCCAACTCCATGCTCCTGGCCTGCCGGGTTTGTTGTACCTCCATAAACTGCTGAAAGTAGGCAAACATCTGTGCTGCGTCTACGTATCCTGTAGGCGGCGGCTGCTGGAAAGGCATCTCTGGGATGACTGGGTCATACCTCCGAGCTGGTGGAGGCATACCCCCTGCTGCTACTGCTGAGATCCCAATACGATCAGAGGTGGCAGGAGCTGCAGTCTCCTGACCCTACAGAACTGGCTGAGAGGTAGCAGTCCCCTCTACAGTATCCCCATGAATGGTACGCTGTGACCGCGTCTCCACCATCCTAAAGATATACCAAACAAGGGTATCAATTGCTGAGAAAGAAGCGATATAACAAAGGCGGACAGTTAAAATTCAAAAGAAATCAATTGACAGTAAGGATTTAGATGGCAATAATAGAGTTTTTCCTAATGTGATTGATTACCTGGAAAACTAATGTCCTATATCCTACTGCAGGCTGTAGTGATACTCTGGTTCAAATATCACTACACTTCTAATCTAGACCTGTATGGGCTACCACTAAAAAATGTGTCACGACCCGTACCCTAAAGTAAGGGCACGAGAAGTGGGTACGTCCAGCCTACGCCGCAGTGTCGGCGGTAGAACGGTGTCCTAGGTCACAACATCTAACAATATAATGCTAAGCAGTTTATACTCCCAGAATGGGGTGACATAGCAGAATGTAAACTCAATCACAACTAAGAAAGAAGAAGCACGATATGATATAGAACTCAAATGCAATACAGATGATCAGAAGAATCTAAGTGTCTAAGATAACAGCTCAGCAAACATCCTGAAATACAAGTCTCAACTACAGAGTATGAAAGAATATATACAATCCAGATCTCAAATGACAAAAAAAGTAAAACCTAGACTAGTCCCAAGACAACATAAGTAAGATAAAGCCTAATTAAACTAGTCTAGGCAGTAGGGGTAATGTCATCAGCTAGAGCTGGGTCCTCCTGAGAGTCCAGCTCATAAGTGTCGTCTAGGGCTGTCCCATAGAAGGTGTCAACACCAGCCTCATCCTCGTCCTCTGTAAACATTCAACGGTGCCCAATCAGGACGGAGCGAGCACAATACATCTCAACAGTTCATAGCAGGTTAGAAAATATAATCATGCAGTAAAGTAAGATACATGAAACTGAAAGAAGTACAGAATGTAAACAGAGAGAGAACTGTAATAGAAATATCTACTATAAGAAGAGAACTAACAGTGGCTAGTGAGTCAGAGTATAAAATAAACATGTGAATGGCATAGGAGATTCTGATGAGACACTACGGAGGTGATTAGATGAGATACTACTTGGGTATTATTCACATGCCTACTTCTACTCTCCTGTACCCCCAATCAATACACAAGGATCCAGCCAGGTTATGTTATAATCCATGCAATGGCCCACAAGGGATGATACATGGTAGGCCCAAAAATGGGTGATTCTAGGAATGCTCATAAATGGGTGATTCAAGGAAGACTCTGTGATCATGAGAGTACATGTCACAAGTGATCAATGAACCATGAAGCATAGTGATACACAATGTATGTGAAATGCACAGAACATGTAGTATCCGATGCTCTCTGAGGGGATAACATCTCAAGAAGGGATCCATATAGTACTAATCTGTGTGACCAACATGACAGTATCAAGTAAAGTAATTTAAAGCAGGAAAATAATTATAACATGATATGAAATGATCAGAGAATGTACTCGCCTGGTATCTGAGTGTCCGGATGAAATGTACTGTCCGAGGAGAGGTGTCTGGCTCCTAATCAGAACAGCACAAGTCACAACAAGTCCAAAATGGTAATAAGATGCAATTCAATATATTTTATATGAATCTAGGTCAATCTAGACCAAACTCAACTCTTGGTCAACTCTGGTCAACCCTGAAAGTCAAACTAGGTCAACTATGCCATTTTAGGTCTAAACCTAGTCTATCAAGTCTATATTAGTCTAATCAAGGCTAAACTAGCCTATACTAGTCTACCAAGTCCATACAACCTATACAAACTGTCCAAGTCATTACACATTACCTATAGGCACACATTACTTAGCATATATATATCTACATATATATAAGCATACATTTACATACCTAATAGGCCTATACATTTGGCATCAAAAGTACATATACATAGACACATATACAACAATACACTAGCTTAACATATACACATGCATTCCATAGGGTTGAAGGGTTTGTGTGTGTGTGTTAGCATGTGTAAAGAGGGGAAAACTAACATCTACATGTGTGCAATACTATCTATACATAAGGGGTTATGTGTGTATGAGCAGTGAACCATTGTGTGTGTGTCAATGAGACATGAGAGTGTCAAGGTGTACCTGTGTGTATACAGGAAATAGTATGGCATGGCATAAACCTGTGTGTGGTGTTCCTGAAATCAGTGAAGTGTACATTATCCTAAAATCCAGTGAGCTAACTATAGGAATCAGTGAAGGAAAACTGAAAATACATGACAGTGTATAATACTCAAGAAAATAGTTTGCATGGCAGTAACCTGGGAATAGGAAAGTGTATGGAAAATCAGTGACATAGAAAATCAAAATCAGTTGAAAGTTTAGGAAATCTGGAAACAATGATTACATTGAATCAAAACATTCATTATAGTATCAGTCCTATAGCTAGTCGGAAGCCAAAACATTATCCAAAACCCCATTCCACACAATTTGAATCACATGAAAACAAAATAATACAATGTATGGGAATTCAACTCAGGTTATTAAGAAATGTAATAAACATTCAATTTACAGTTAAAGGAAGGGAAATCAGTTCAGGAATTCTGAAATGAAGTATCAATCAAGTATTCAAAATCAACTCAAAGCCAAAATCCAATTTATGGATCCAAAATCTATTCTATTAAGTAAAATCGAACTCAACATGAATAATCAAACATGTGGGAATAATTGGCAACTAAAACATTAATCAATTAGAATTCAAATTAAATGGGATTTAAACATAGGAAGTTGAACATACAATGTATCAGTGTATTAGTGGCACATTGAACCCAACTCGAATCAAATATTCATTCCTCATATCAAACCACCTAAACTACTATGTAATCAAACTAATATAGATTATTATTCATATATAGGATCTAATTTAACAATTTAAATCACAATTTAAACATGAAAACTGGAATTAAACAGTGAGCAAAATAATAGGCTGTACACGCACAGTGCACGTCCAATGCACAGCCAACTGCGTGTCCGACACGATACGAGAGACCCTAAAAGTTGACACACGTGGTTTCAGTCAATGCCCCTTCGTGTGTGTCCAATATCTCTTGTCCAAGTGTTGTGTCCACTGTGCATTTGCCCCCGAGTAGCAGGAGAGCTCGTACGTGTCTGAACCGTGCGGGTTCCTGTCCAAATGCGACACGACACCGAACAATCACCACCTCAGTCAACCAGATTTCGATAAGCAACCACAAAACCTAATTTCCTATTTAAAAGTTTTCCTAAAATCAGATCGAAATCCCCTTTGGGGCATTTCATCGAACAGTGGGTAACTTGGACTGATACGTGTCCAATTAGGACAAGAATTGGACACAATATCCTACGAATTTCTAGGGTTAGCTAGGGGACACCTTGATCTAGGCTAATATGCAAAAATAACAGCAATTTACTAGAGTTTTAATAGAATTACCTATAAGTGTCAAAAACCAAAGAAAGCTTTAAATGGGGGGGTTCCTCCTTGCTAGCCAACTCTCCCAAATTGTCTATAAACTGAGATTATCCTCCATGAACAGCAAGAGGGAGACAATTAGAATCTAATGCAAGTGGTTTGAAAGAAAAAGAAATTAAAATAGATTTTCTATGAATTTCTAAAGATGGGATTTACCTCTTCTTCCAACTTGTAATCTTTCCTAAAAGAGGATAGCCCTAAATGGGAGAGAGTATAAATAGGGGTAGGGTTCCCAATGTGGCCGGCCAAGCTAGGTTTAGGGTTAGGTTTACATGGTGTTGGGCTTTGGGCCTCTATGGGCTTAAGTTATTAATCATGACTTGTGAAGTCATAAGCCATTAATCAAATCTCTATTCTAATTCCTATTTCCAAATTGGTTCTAATGACTAGGATATGATTAACTTAAATCAAACTAGGGTTTCATAATCTAACCAAGTAATCATGGCTAGGGTTAGCTTCTAGGTTAGTCTCCAAAGTCAATACTAGTCAAAGTCTAGAATAACCCCTAATCAAATTATACCAAAAATCATATAAATTCTAATAAATCTCAATAATTCACAATAATTCCAAATAAATCCCAAAAATTTAAAATGACCAAAATATCCCCATACTAGAAATGTGGTAGTGACATAATCTAATTTTTAATTTCTATGAGTTCATATCCATGTACATAAATTTGTTTGACATCCTGACTATTATATTATATACTTGATTGCACATATAAATTATCAATTGTGTATCAGATAGTTTTTACTCATTTTCTATCTTTGTCTCAATTTATCTTTTTTAGCATTCGGATTTATCTACTACCAGACAATTCTCCTCTTAAATATACTAGCATAGATCCCAAAATTTATTTTATAATTTGAATATTAAATGATTTCTAATTTAAATATATCTAATGTGATGAGAGAATAAAATTAATTGTATGATTTGGTTTATGGATTATATTTTACATCGATGCCGCTGTTAACGTAATAAGTAAATTTGGTTACATGTGTATGATTTCGTTTCTATCTCCCTACATTTATTTGTTTTATAAGTAAATTTGGTTGAGTGGTTTAGAATATTATATGATACAAGCATCAAATTGTTCTGAATCTTTCATTTTCCAATTACATGTGTATGGTGTGGTTGAGAAGTACTCTATGTATATGGGTAAAATAAATCAACCGACTACAAAAATATGTCCATTTGAAGTTATGTGGCGTTTAGTAGATTTTTGATCTCTAATTATGCTAATAGAGAGGGGTTATATTATCCAAAGTTCTGACTCTCAGGTCATGGCAAATATCACTAATCTCAAAGCTCACACTATGATGATATCATAATGGACAATTGTTACATCAAAAAACTTAACTACAAAGTTTTAAATGAATTCAAAATGTCTTTATATCATAATAGAAAAATATTTAGGAACCAATGTATTGTGTGTTGTCACAAAGTTGATTTTTTGTTGTTTGAGTTTTTTTTTAGTTTTTGTATGTAAATTTTAAAGTTCTTATTTTGTTTTAAGAATATTTTTTATTTTGGTAAAAAAAAAAATTTATAGCGTGTCGTGTCAGACACTAACACAATATAGACTCCAAATTATACCACGACACTCGGAAAGAATTTAATTGTATGATTTCTATTTTGAAATATATCTAATTTGATAAGAGAATAAAATTTAATTGTATGATATGGTTATGGATTAGATTGTATCGATGCCGCTGTAAACATAATAAAATTATTTCTGAGGTCATATGAAGAGACAAGAAATAAGTTTATGTGAAGCTTTGTGGCATTATCAATACAAATATAAGTTTTTAAAATGACTTATTTAGAGAACATCATGCAGTTCAAAAGTTATTAAATGCTATAGGGTTATGGTTTTTTTGGAGAAATTTTTAGGATCCAACGTTTTTGTGTGTTGTCACAAAGTTGATTTTTGTTGTTTGAGTTTTTTTTAAGTTTTTGTTTGTAAAATTTTAAGTTCTTATTTTGTTTCCATATTTTTTTATTTTGGTAAAAAAAAAAATCACGTCATGTCGTGTCAAACACTAACACGATATAGACTCCAAATTATACCACGGCACTCGGAATATAATTTAATTGTATGATTTGGTTTATGGATTAGATTTTACATCGATGTCGCTGTAAAGTAATAAACTTGTTTCTCATGTCATATGAAGAGACAAGAAGCTTAATTGAAGCTTTGCGGCATCATGAATACAAATATAAGTTTTTAAATTGACTTATTTTGAGAACATCATGCAGTTCAAAAGTTTCCTAAATGATATGGGTTTTTAAATTTTTTTTTTGGAGAAAATTTTAAGATGCAATGTTTTGTGTATTATTACAAAGTTGATTTTTTAAAGTTTCTGTTTGTAAATTTTTAATTTCTTATTTTGTTTTTATAGTTCTTTTTTGTTTATTTTGGTAAAAAAAAATTCACATCGTGTTGTGTCAGATACTAACACGATATAGAGTCCAAATTATACTACGACACTCGGAATAGATTTTGGAAAAAAGATGCAGTCAACACAAACACAATATGAAAATCTACAAATTTTTGATACTCTTTAAATCTTGCGATATTGCTCCCAACAAATTTTTGAAAAAAAAAAACTTGCGATATTTTCCGTAACCAAACTAAGAACATATTAAATTGAAGAGTGGGTTACGGATGATGAGAATGAAGTTGGTTTCAGAATTCTTAAAATCTTTAAAAAAAATTTGTTAATTAAATTGGTTAAGTATTTATTAACTATTTGGACGACAAAGATGGAAGTTCGTTTAAGGTTTTATTTATCTCCCATAAGTAATTTTTTAAAAATTTCATTGCTTTTTCAGATATTTCTTCTTTTTCATGTTTTTTTATTATCCTTTTTAAAGAAAATTGTTTCCATTTTATTTTGGGAATGTTTATATGTTGACAAAAAATGGGAATATAATTTTTAATAAATATTTGTTACTTGGTATTTGAAATATCGAAAATATAGAACTTAGACCTATTCCATATACCAAAAATCTCCTTAAATTTTGCTAAGGGTATGTTGAAAATTTGCGTAAAAAAATATTTTCTTCAGGCAAAAGGAAAATTTGTTTAGTTTTTTTTTTCATATCATTTTATTTTTATTTTTCTAAGAATGATCTATTTTTGTTTTTTCGCATATTTAATTTTTTCGCAGTTTTTTATATAATTTTTAAATAAAATTGTTTCCATTTTTTGGCGATTATTTATATGTTGACAAAAAATGGGAATATAATTTTTCATAAAAATTATATTACTGGTATTTGAAATATCGAAAATATAGAATTAGACCTATTACGTATACCAAACGTCTCCTTAAGTTTTGCTAAGGGTAGGTTGAATATTTGCTTTAAAAATATATTTCTTCAGACCAAAGGGGACTAGCGGCTCTAAAAGAATTAATGAACATATTTTTTTTTAATCATGTAGGGCGGATACATATGGAGAATGGTGGGGACTTGCAAGATTTTCGAAAAGAAATTGTTTAATGACAATTTTCAATATATATTTCTTGAATATGACTGTTTGATTAGCATTTTCGAGGTTTTTTAGGCTTTTGATTTTGTGATCAAAATTGTCATTTTAATATTTTTTATATTTATTTAGATTTACAAAAAAGTTATTCTAGAATGCAGTTATATTTACACTAATATTTTTACAAAATTGTCATTGACTGATGACGATGGTGAAGATACTAATGAAACTACAAATGTAGTTTACAAAAAAAAATTTCCAAAATCTAAATTAGGTACATGATAAATTTATATTTATTAGAATAGACTATATTAGAGCAACTTTTTTTCTTATCTAACAATATTAATTGTCTTTTATGTATACAAGATTGGAACACTCAAAAGTATTGCAGTTGCAAATTTAGACCATCATGTAATTTTTGAATTAAACTTTATCATTATCATGTTCTTATTATATGCATTACTTTAAAAAAATATACATACATATCTAAATCCATATATGTGATTGCAGTGGCGCACGAACAGCGGGACCGGCGCGCGGGCGCTGGGAGGCGGCTCGGGTGCGCAGGGTGGCGCCGGAAGGGCGCGCAGAACCGGCCGGATCTGGGCGGTGGTCGGAGAGGCGAGGGCTCCGGCGGTCGGGGATGGCCGTGGAGGGTGGCCGGAGGAGGTCGCCGCGGGGGCGCCGGAAGGGGGGTCGCCACCGGGCGCCGGAGGAGATCGGTCGGAAGGATGCTGGGTCAGGGGCCTTCGGCCAGGGGGGTGATGGTGGTGTTGGGTTTTTGAGGGGAGGAGAAAATTTTGGAGAGAGGAAGGAATGGTGTTGTGGTATTGGGGATGATGCTGGTAGTTAAGGATAGTGGGAGGGAGGGTGGGATGTGAGAATGTGGGTTGAGTTTTGTTTTTTTTTTTGTTTTTTGTTTTTTTTTTGAATGGGTTTTACAAATTGGTAAGCTTGAACTCGAATTTTGAATTGGCTCGTGAAATCTCTGACAGCTAATCCTCTAACATCCCCCAAGAAGCCATGAACGACCGAATGAGTAAGTCACAAGAACATGTAAGTATGATACCATCAAAAACGTAAAGCAAGACGACTAAGATACCATTCTCCGGCTGATTAATAAAGAGATTGGGGTCGGCTGAGCTGCAAAAGAAACCATTTTGAAGAAGAAATGCACTAAACCTATCAAACCAAGCCCCTGGAGCTTGTTTGAGTCCTTAAATCGTCTCTTGTTCAATAAGCAAACATACTGAATTATTGGGATACTCAAATCCAGGGGGTTGCTTCATATGTACTCGCTCAGCGAGAAAGCCATGGAGAAATGTGTTCTTCACGTCTAAGTAGTGAATGCTCCACCCTTTGACAACGATAATGGAGAGAACTAACCTTATCTTCCTAGGTTCACAATTGGAGAGTAGGCTATAGAAAAATCAATACCATAAACCTTATGGTAACCGTTCGCAACTAAGCCTTAGGCGATCTAGCATGCCGTCTGCCTTTAGTTTCAGTTTAAAAGACCCGTCGAGAACCAACAAAATTCATCGCTATTACAAAATTAAATGGTTAACAATGACGGCCGAATATGCTAATTGATGAGCCTTGAGGTGACCTATCATGTCATCTACCTTTAGTTTTGGTTTAAACACTCGAGTCACAAGAGTCCATATTTCATTTTGAGAGAAGGCAACAAGTTCATCCTGCATTGTTTTGCTCCAACCAGGATGGGAATGTGCAGAACAAATAGTTTGAGGCTCTTTAGGAATAGAGTCATAACTGTGGATTAAAGAATATACAACCATGGTAAATGCTTCAACCCAAAAATATTTCGAAACATTAGCATGGATCATCATGTAAGGACAAGAAAGCAATTGAATAAGCCTAGAGTCTTGCTAGTGATGTTGAAAAAGATGATTAACAAACTCACCCTCACCATCAGTTAAAATTTTTTTTATTGAGATGCCCGACGAAACGCACGGAACTTTGTGCACGCTGCATTGCATGCATGTTGGACCCACTGCCTCCAACTCCCACCAAATAAATGGAAGAAATAATATGCCTTTATGGTTTGATTCACTGATCTTCCGTCATCCAGCCAGAGTCTTATACCTCATCTTGATAACCATAAAAGTCACTCAAGTTTGAATTATATTAATAGACCCACCAAATCGCTGAGTTATATACTTCTTAAATAATAAAATATGATAAAAGATGGATGATTTATTTCCCAAGGGAATCAACCAAACAAACTTTGTAAAGTCGTCAAAAATTACAACATATATAATACTTGAAAGAATTTACATAAGTAGCATAACCAAGTCCCCATAAATCAATGTGAATATTTTTAAAATTAATAGTAGTCTTGGAAGGAAGAAGACAAAAGAAAAGGAGCACAAACAATATTAAGATTATCCCGTTTTATTTTCTTCATCAGTACCTTGCTGTGTAACCCGATCCTTTATCAAAAAATCACAATCATAAAACTCACAATTCATTAGATAGTCAGAGATAATTAAGTTGTCCAATGCATAACATGTGATATTAGAATTTTGGCCTCCAAATTGTCCGACATTAGAATTTGGATCTCCACATGACTCAAAACTGGTAACGTGAAAAATAAAAATGAGAATCAAACTCTAGTATCACATATTATAGGACCTATTACTGAAAAAAATACATTAAAACAAGCAGAGAAGAACCATTTTCAATAGTCGCAACGCCAACATGATTTAATCTTAAAAAAATCTCCATCACCAATAATAACATGGTCAAAACAAGACAAGGACATATATTTTGTAAACTACCTTCGTGAGAGAAAACATACATAAGTTGGCTGCAATATTTGGCCGAACTCGAGTAACCTTTGTGGTTACTAGAAGAGGCATAAAATTCTGGCCGGATGGCGGAAGATCAGTAAATCGAGTCAGAAAGCGTATTATTCCTTCCATTTATAAAAGTGGTAGAAGTGTTATGTACAGTGGCCAATACTCTATAAAGGCTTGGGAAGTACTATTAATCACATAAAGTTCTAGTGAGGTATCTTAGATAATTTATCAGTTGTATCATGCAAGTTGAGAAATATTTGGCTACTCTCTCTTTTTTCTTTTTCTTTCTTTTCCCCCTTTTCTTTTGCATAAAAAAGAAAGGGGCTACTTTTAAACACATCCGCTTGCTTTTGCTATTTCCAATTGGTAGCTTTACTAGCTACACCTTAAAAGCTTGGGAGTGTCCATAATATGTATTCTTTGTTTGGCATAATTTGTCGTAGAATGACTTACTATAAACTAGTAAATTCACATGTGTTTCACGTAAATAATATTTTTATAATATAATTTAAAAAATTCAAATATTTAAATATATATAAATTTAGATTTGTTAAACAATTTGCGTAAAAAGAGAGTTTTTTATCCCTAATCTTTTTAATAAAATAAATGATTGATTATATATGGCTTGGACGGCTCATCTTTCTTTCAAATTATTTTCACAGGAATGAAATTTCATAGTATTGGAGTTTTGGCCTTTTATTTAGAAACTTTAGTCCTACATCGGATAGGCCAAAGAGTTTGTATCTCTATATATTAGCTTTGCTATTATTGGAGATGCACATGTGGTGTGGAGGTGCACATGGATTTGCCATGTGGGGTTATTTTTCTAATGGAAAAAAGGCTAAAATCAACAATTAAAGCATTCATGCTTTTTGCTCTTAGGAAATTTATTTCCATAGGAGCTAAGCCCCGTAGGGGCTTAGCGACTCGGACTCGGACTCGGACTCGGGCTCGGACTCAAGGGCTCATGCGCGACCACGTTACGTGAGCCCAGTTACGCAGCCTAGTGAGCGCAATGTGCACAGCGTGTGCAGAGTGCGCAGAGTGCACAGTATATGCAGTGTGCGTAGAGTGCGTAGAGGTTGCGTAAAATGGTTGTGTGCGTAAAGTGCTAATTATGCTGGTTACACGAGTGGCTCAACTTGCAGTAGAACGTGTCTTTGCATGTTCTGAGCGGTTGCTCCATGTTCGGGGTGGTTACTACCACGTCCCTAACATTGTGCTAACCGGACAGTTGTTGCAGGGGCCTATATAAGGTCTCCTCCTTCTCTCTCACAGTTAGAAACTAATACACAAGTAGTAGACAAAAAGTTTACAAGTATTTATAAGCTGTGAGAGAGAAGAGAGGTATTGTACCAACATTGCATTTTGCACAGGAGTTCGAGTTCTTCCGAGGAGTCAGAAGAGCAGAGTGTTCCAAGTTCTCCGACGAACTTGCTGATTCCTGGAAGCTATTCGTGTGGGGCGAATAAAGCTTTGAGCAACGGTGATCATTCACCCTAGCAGGAGTTTTTACATCTTTCGCCTGTCACCTTCCTTCTTCATTTATCAGGATTTTATTAGCGCACCTTCGGTGAAGTGATTGCGTTGATATTATCAAAATTCTATTAGCACACCTTCTGTGAAGTGTAGCACTAGTAGAATTTCTCTTACGTACCTTCTGTAAAGTGTTACGTTCTGTGCACCTTCTGTGAAGTGTAGTACTAGTTGAAATTTCTCTTACGTACCTTCTGTGAAGAGTTACGTAATAACGATTGTTTGTACAGTTGTTACGAAATTTTAGTTTTCCATCGAAAAAAATTGTGCCCCGACAATAACAGTCTCAAAGCTTTATCGCTACGATGGAAAACGTTAATGTTTCACTCTTCAATTCTGAATTTTGCAAGTTAGAAAAGTTTGATGGAGAACATTACCAAGTCTGGAAGAGGAAGGTATATCTAACCCTTCAACTCAAAGACGTAGATCACGTACTTCTGGAAGAAGAACCTACTTTTCCAGATGTTAGGTCTGCTGCCGCAATTACCGCGGCTACTAAACTTCAAGCAAAATGGAGAAGTGAAAATAGTATTTGCAGGTTGCTTATCCTGAATGCTATGGAAGATTCCCTTGCAGAATCCTATTCTAAGAAGACTATCGCTAGAGACATATGGGAGTCTCTAGAAAAACTCTACGAAGAAGACAAGAATCGCAGTAAAATATTTGTGGTTGAAAAAGATCACAAGTGGTTTTTTGAGGACGAAAAGTCTATGCTGCCACAGGTGAAGGAGTTCCTGAAACTATGACAGAAGTTGGAAGACGAGGCGATGCCCCTCCCCGACAAGTTTATTGTTAGAGGGATTGTCTCAAAACTCCCCGCTGGGTGGAGCAAGTTCTATGCAAACATGCATAGAAAGAAGCTGGAGATCACCCTTGAAGATCTTCTGCAGGAAATCTATGTTGAGGACCAGATGCGGGCTCAACTGAAGGTGGACACACTGTCCAAGCAATTGGCTAACGCCAATCTGGTTCATACCAAGGAACCAAGGGGAAAGCAAGCGGCTTCCCACAGCAAGAAGAAGGACCCTGACAATCTAAAAGTCAAGGGAACTTCTATCAAGAAAAAGAAGCCAAAGTCTCAGATGCCTTGCTTCAAGTGTGGCAAGAAGGGCCACTTTAAGAATGAGTACAAAGCAAAGACCAAGTAATCAGAGCAAGGAGAGCCTAGTAAGGTATCTATGATCACTGACATTGTTGCTATGATTGTGCAGGTTGATGCGGTAAGGACTGACTCTGACTGGTGGATAGACACTGGAGCCTTTTGCCATGTTTGCTCCAGTAAGGAGTGGTTCACCACCTACACACCTACTTCTGAAGTGGTTATGATGGCAAATCAGGCACAAGCTGAAGTGCTTGGAATTGGGACGGTGGTATTGAAGCTGACTTCTGGCAAGTCTCTGACGCTTCAAGGCGTGAAGCACGTACCTGCTATCGCCAAAAACCTGATCTCAGGAGGCCTACTCTACAATGCAGGTCTCAGGATGGACATCAATGCTGGCCATATGGTGATGTCTATCAAGGGAACATATTTCGGGAAAGCTTTTTATACCGAAGGAATGTTCAAGATTCAGCTTGTAAACCAGTCCAATGTAATTAATGAAGTCACTCCTTCTGCTTATACTCTTGAGTTGTGGCATAAATGGCTAGGACATGTTCATTGTAAACGAATAAACAGAATGTCTAGTCTAGGACTTATCTCCAAATATGGGGGTAAGATAGAGAAATGTGAAGTTTGTGCTCAAACTAAGATCACAAGGAAATCCTTTCCTCGGGTTAATTGAAGTACAGATCTTCTGGAGTTAGTACACTCAGATATCTGTGACTTCAAACAGTTCTCTACAAAGGCCGGGATGAAGTATTTCATAACCTTCATCGATGACTTCTCAAAGTATGCGTTCGTCTACTTGCTGAAGGATAAATACGAAGCATTTGAGAAGTTTAAGGAGTTCAGAGCCGAAGCTGAGCGGCAGACTGGACAATAACTCAAAAGAATAAGAAGTGATCGAGGTGGAGAGTACAGGTCTCATGAATTCGTATCGTTCTGCAAAGAACATGGAATTGTCAATGAGACTATGGCTCCGTACTCTCCTCAATCAAACGGAGTAGCAGAGAGGAAGAACAAAACGTTAACAGAAATGATTAACTCAATGTTGTTGACTGCTGGCCTTCCTAAGTGCTACTGGGGTGAAGCTGCATTGACGGCCACTTTTATTCTAAATAGAGTGCCTCATGCAACTTCAGACGTTACTCCTCAAGAACTCTGGTTCAAGGTCAGACCTAACTTGAATGACATTCGAGTGTGGGGGTGTCTGGCATATGTCAAGCTTCCAGATCTGAAGATTCAGAAGCTTGGGACAAGGACTACTAAGACGATCTTTTTGGGGTATGCCGAGAAGAGTGATGTTCGAAGATTTCTTGAAATTGAGTCAAATCATATCATTGAATCTCGCGACGCAGAATATTTTGAAGACAAATTTGTAAGGCACAAGAATATTGTTCTTGCGGATGTACCGGAGAACAATGAGGGTGCGCAGCAAACTGAAGTCTTCAATGAAGATGTGGTCCAAGAAGATGTTGTTGAAACAACGATTGAACCAGAACAAGCTGAGTCGTCAGCTAAGCGTGTAAGGTGGCCGAAAGACTTCGGAAGTGACTTTGTCACCTATCATGTGGAAGCAGATCCGCTTACCTATGATGAGGCGATGAAGACCAGAGACGCGGTTTTCTGGAAGGAGGCGATTGACAATGAAATTGATTCCATCACCTCAAATAACACTTGGGTGTTGGTTGATCTTCCTGAAGGAGTGATACCCATCGGATGCAAATGGATCTTCAAGAAGAAGATGAAAGCAGACGGAACTATTGACAAGTTCAAAGCTAGGTTGGTAGCCAAGGGGTTTTCTCAGAAGCAGGGAATTGACTATTTTGACACGTATGCTCCAGTTGCCCGGATGACCACCATCAGAATGTTGATTGCTCTCGCAGCAATACATAAGATGGTGATATATCAGATGGATGTGAAAATGGCTTTTTTAAATGGCGAGCTGACCGAAGAGATTTACATGCAACAGCTAGAGGGATTTGTCGTCAAGGGTCTTGAAGACAAAGTTTGCAAGTTGATGAAATCTTTGTACGGTCTTAAACAGGCTCCCAAGATGTGGCATGAGAAATTTGACAAGGTTATAAGGTCAAATGGCTACATGGTCAGCGAGACGGACAAGTGTGTTTATACGAAGTTCGCTGATGGAAGAGGTATAATTATTTGTCTGTATGTGGACGACATGCTTATCCTAGGTACGGATATGAGCTGTGTCACGGAGACAAATAGGTTCATCTCGAGCAAGTTCAGTATGAAGGACTTGGGGGAAGCTGATGTGATCTTAGGAATCAAGATCATCCGGACAGATACTGGACTAGCGCTGTCACAGTCTCATTATATTGAAAAAATGATCACTCATTATAGGTATCGGGATCTTCCAGGGATCGATACGCCGTACAGGTGTGATATGAAGCTGAAGCCTAATTCAGGAGAAAACGTCAGGAAGCTGGAGTATGCAAGTGTAATCGGGAGTTTGTTGTATGCTACTAATGCCACAAGGCCTGACATAGCTTTTACCGTAGGAATGCTGAGTCGTTTCACGAGCAACCCAGGTGTTGAACACTGGAAAGCTGTGAACGGGTTATGAGATATCTCAAGAAGACTCAGACATATGCACTGTACTACATCGGAGATCCGCAGGTAGTGGAAGGCTTCAGTGATGCCAGCTGGTGCTCAGATTTGGAGAGCGAGAGGTCCACAGGTGGATATATTTTCACAATGGATGGAGATGCTATATCGTGGAAATCGAAGAATTAGACTATGCTCTCGCGGTCATCCATGGAATCTGAGTTCTTTACACTTGATACCGCAGCCGAGGAAGCAGAATGGCTTCGGGAGCTCATATATGATCTTCCAGTGGTTGGAGCACAAATACCGGTAATACCGATATACTGCGACAACCAGGCGACTGCGGCGGTGGCATCAAATGACCTTTTCAACGGAAAGAAGAAGACTGTGCGGTTAAAGCACAGGGCAGTACACGATCTTATTAAGAGAGGTGTAATTGCAGTGATTGATGTTCGGAGTCAAAAAAATCTGGCGGATCCGTTCTGTCACATCCCGCACCCTAGCGTTGGGGCACGAGACATGGGTACGTCCAGCCTACGCCATAGTGTCGGCGGTAGAACGTTGTTTCTAGGTCATAATCACATCTAAAACAATATACTATACTCTCCAGACGGAGGACAAACACATAAGGATACTATCTCAATCACAAATCTAAAGATAGATAACAGCACGATAAAATAGATAGGATAATCCACAAGAGAGAGAATCAGGAGTGATAATAAAACAGTTCTATTAAACAAACACAAGATTTCAAATACAACTCTTAAGACAGACAATAAAGAAAAATGAACAAACTCTAGGTAAATACTCCAAGCTCTACCAGTGTCCTCTAGGCTAACTGTGAACTCCAAGTACCTGTAAAATTTTATCAACGGGTCCAATCAGGACAGAAACGAGCACATATCTCTCACAAGAGTTCATATCAGGAATAGACATATAAAGCAAGCTATAGAAAACTATACATGAATCGCTGTAAAGAGAAATCAACAAGAGAGAAGATATAACTGAGATATAATATGATAAATAAAGAATATAACCTTCTACGTGAATTAGAGCATGAATTGGTTATGTAAACAGCTTGGGTTGCACATGGATACAACTATGGAATGCACATGGATAACTACTGGGGATAATGATCACATAACCAACTACACTCTCCCTGCCCCCAACCAATACACAAGGATCGAAGCATGTTATGTTATTGCACATGGATAACAACTACTGTATACATGGAGCTCATATGGTCATGAGTGTACATGAATAACACATGAGTGCACATGGATAAATGTGAATACATAGAGTACATGATGACATGATAAAGTACATGAACATGACATACTCGATGTATCCGAGGGGATAACATCGCATGAAAAGATCCAGAGGGTACCGATCCGTGTGAATATCGTGTCAGCATCAAGTATACTAGTCTATAACAAGAGTACATATCCAAAGAAGCATGAAAAGATCAGAGAATGTACTCGCCTGGTAATCCAAGCCGCTGATAAATGTAGATGTCCAACTGCAGTCACAGTGTCCTATTTAGAGCAATCACAAGTCACAAAAGGGTCTAACATAAAATAAGAGTAATCTATAGTGCATTCTAGATAGTTCTAGGTCCTTCTAGGTCAAAGTCTAATCAACAAGTCCACTAGGTCAACTAAAGTCAAATTAGAGTCAAACTAAGTCAACTAGTCAAGTTCTAGTTCAATCCGGGTCAAACTAAGCCAATGGTTGACTTATAGTTGACTTTTGGTTAATATAGTCAACCTGGTCAAAGGGGATCAACTCTAGTCTCTAAGTATTAAACTATGAGGTTGTATTAATTCCGAAAATTACGGAAAAATAGGAATTGACTAACTAATGGTGACACCTAGAGAAAATATCTACAAACATTGTCGGATGATAAAACAAATATCACCAACGTGTCCAGAAGTATCAAATCAGCTAGGATTGCCTGTCCTTAAGTCCAATTCTAGACACAGGGGCAAAACGGTAATTTTGGGCAAAAACGATGCCCGCCGTTGAACCCGCTTTGCACCGAAAAGCGTGCCAGAGTCAACGGTCTCTAAAGTCGTCAAACTATATATCTACGGATCCGATTTTTTGATACGAATCCAACCGTATGTCCAAAGTTGGATTCCGGCAGGCCGTGCACAAAATCGCCCGTTGAGTAGGACCGTGGGGCCCGCAAAACGACGTTCGATTCGACTGTCTCAGATTTGGACCAAACTTGGCATGCAGGACCAGAAAAACGATACGGTTCTGTTGGCGTAAGTTTCGTCTCGATCTGACGAGCGTGTATAAAGTAATTGGAGAATTTACAAAGTGCACGATACGGTGAATTTCGACGGATACGCATCAAATTCGTCGTGCGCACGCGACCAATTCGAATTCCGTCAAAGCCCACACGACCACGTAACCATCACGCAGCTTTCGATGCATTTGGTTCATGACCACGTCGTCCGGATTGGCGTGATGCACGTCGTGTGGAACAATTTTCTAGTTTTTTGAAAATAGATTTTTGGAAAACTTTGGGATTCGATTTCTCGACGCTCAATCGATGATTTCAAATTCCGTAAGAAGGGATTCGAAGCCCTACATGTTGTCAAAAAGTGTCTTCAAATAGTTTTTCTAATATGGGACTGGATTGATCGAAAACGATCCTCAAAAGTGGGTTCATGGACTGTTATGTGCCATGTTTTGGGACAGGTTTTTCGTCGATTTCGACCCCGATTCTTTTTGAATCTGGATTGATTCCGAACCAACAAACTAGATGGGTCTCTAGGGGGTTATGTTGGCTTTACATACGATTTCACGGAATTACAAAACATCGAGTATGTGCGAAGAATTAATAGCACGAAGTCGGTACCTTTGTTGTATTCGCTGCTGCCATCTTCGCGCGCTCGCGCGCGTTCCAGCGCTCGGCCGGCCGCTCCGGTGCATGTTGGTGCCCGCCAGGATGTCGACGGGGTCGCCAGGCCGTGAGGGTCGTGGTGGCGTAGGGTGGTTAGGGTTTTCGGGAAAACTTCTACTCGATCTCTCCTCTTCTGCTCTCTGTATATATATGCGGTTATTACTATTTGATTACACAGGGGTCGGGTTGCTCGGTTTGAAACCGTGGGAAACTTGGTGTGGGCTGGGAAGAAACATGGGGTTTGGGCCGGAATGGCCTGGTCGGCTGCTTGGCAATTTGGGTTGGGGTTTAATAATTCCTATCTATTATTAGCAATTCTATTACTTATATATATATATATATATATATATATATATATATATATATATATATATATATATATATATATATATATATATATATATATATATATATATTCATATATATATATACACGTATATATACACATACATATACTGTTATATATATTTATATATATACATACAATTACTTATATAATATTTATATATATATATATATAGTCACATATATATATATATCTATATATATATGTGACTATATATATATATAAATATTATATAAGATATCTATATATATATATATATATATATATATATATTTATACATATACATATTCACACCTAAATAATATATTTATATATAGATATATTCACACTCATACACCTGTATATTTATCTATAAATTCACACACATATATATATCAGTATTTATATATCAGTATTTATATACACGTACACATATATAATATATATTTATCTATATATACAAACACTTATATACGTATTTAATATTTATATATACATTCATTCACTTCCACACATATATAATATATATTTGTCTATATATACAAACACTTATACACGTATTTAATATTAATATATACATACATTCACTTCCACATATATATAATATTTATATAAATACATATACCAATAAACCCACTAAATAAACTCCATACTACCAATAATCCACAGATAATCCAAAGAGTCTTGGTGGACATATCTGGCCTTAGAAAATTGTACCAATATTCTAAAACTCTATTTAAATAATAACAATAACAATAATAATAATAATAATACCCATTTTGTATAAATAACCAAATATTTAGGAAATATCGTTAAGCCTACCCAAAAAGCTAGGAAATATTTGTACATACCTAAAAGTATGTCTACATAGGCCTGGGCTTGGTTTGGGTCCAATTTGCACTAGTTTGGTACAACCGGGTACCCTAAAACTAAATATTATAATTAATAAATAAATAATCTTCGATAAGGGTTACGTCGCAACTTGGCCTGGTTTTCCTAGTTAGGACATCACTATGGCTCGGCCTTCTCTACTAGGGCTAATACACTAGTCAAAGCATGCCACTGCACTACCCGTGCCATAATTCCTAGTCACCTTGTACTCCAAATCTCAACCATGGCTAAAATTATTCTACCGTAATAATTAACTAAATAATTATTTATAAAATCATAATTCACCATTTTAATAAAATAAATAAAATAAAAATATTTTTTAAAAATTCAGGGAAAGGAGGCTACAAATCTACCCACCTTAAAAATAATTTCGTTCTCAAAATTTAGGTCGGTCGTACTCCTTCTAGGTCAACACCCAACAATCAAAGTCTCTAAGAAAAAATATTTCTTAATCATACAATTAGGAAGAATAACCTATGCAGGATTATGGTCAAATCATAGGAGTTGAATGTCTCACCTAGGTGTATAAATCATACTAGATCAAGCCAGTCATCGGGTATAAAACATACAAACAGTCTAGGGAGTCCAATTGGAAAGATAGTGAACGCCAATCATCAAGGCCGTAGGGTAGTCTACCAACCTTTATGAAATTGGCAACTATCAAGGAACATAACTAGTAACTAACTCTGAAGGGGTACTAATTCCAAATATAATCAAGAAAATCAAAGTTTAAATCACGACTTGTCAATAGCACAAAAAAAAATCCAAGCACACACTATATATATATATAAGAAAAAATTAGTCCCAATACGATCTAAGTTGATCAATCAGGATGAATCGACGTTTGGAAAAGATAAAGAACGAGGTCATTGAAGTTTGAGCACGAGTATCCAAGATTTTGAAATCTATGTCACAATTGGTTTAATTCAATTGAATAAGATCCCAATATATTGGATGATAAGAAAGATGACCAAGTCAACTGGTCGGTCAAAGGAATTAGAATTTAAAGGATGATGCAAGGATATAGAATTGAATCAATTTCCTCCTTTGGATAGGGAAACTATATGTGATACCTCGGGTCTGTCTAATAAGTATATTGTCTTGTCTTTCTGAAATATGTGAAAGGCAGACAATAAAGAGTTCAAAGGCGATGTTATTGAGTACAATATGTGGCTCATAGACGACAAAATAGTTCAAAAGAAATTGTCAAGGCTGTCGCGGATGAGACTCTAGGGCAAGTTTAACTATGTCTCCATCCACGTAGAATAATATATGAAAAACGAACCAAAGTGCAATAGGTTGATCAGACCATCTTGCACCGGTTCTGATTAGACAATATGTTAGTGGGTGTCGGCCCCCAATAATATATGTCATGATCAAGCTCGAAAAGAAGATAAGCTTGCAAAATTGGTTCTAAATTAGCAACATAAGGTAGTCAAAATATAAGTAAGGATAACGATGAAAGAAATTAAATAGTCTAAGTGAACTTATCAATGTGGTTCACAATGACTAGGATTTGCTGGTAGTGAGACATTCTACCCACCTTAAAAGAGTTAAACTAATAGGGTGATGGAACAACTGGTCAAGCCATCAAGATAAAGTATAAAGTTGAGCATTTAAGGAATCAAGCAGAACACCAACACATGTCGGGTCAAAAGAAGTGAGTCAAGTTGGATTTCTAATTAAAATCGAAAATAGTTGGTATTATGGTATAGATCATAGTTAGTCATTTCGACTCGAAAGTCATATCAAAAGGATAGTATACAAGGAGATGAGTTTAATGGGACACGATATGCCCACATGAAGATGGACTTATCTGGGCCTTATACACAATTTGTTGGAGGGTAACAGCTAGTATTACATTCCGAATATCAAAGTCATGGTAAGAAATGTCAAGGATCTAAAATAGAAAATGGAAGTTCAAGGGTGACAATTAATGCACAAAGTAAAGGAGATCAAGTTGAAGCACGAAATAAAATTAGTTACAGAATAAAATAATTTAGGGATACAGTTCTAGAGAGAGAATACTATTAAGGAACAATCAAATCATTATTCAAATATTACGAACGGTTAGAGAGTCACAATAAAAGATCTAGATTTGAGGAAAGTCAAGTATCATCTGCCTCTGAAACCTTGAAGTTCACCTGATCATAATTGCCAATCGTATCTTTACCTTACTAGTCTCCCTATGATAATTCAATCCTCATATGTTTACCATCCAGGTTTTACAACCTTCCGTTATCTAAATCCTTACCATGATCATCATAGGCAGGATTCTAAATTTTTAAAACATTTCTCATGAAGCATGCCCCTACTTATTAAGAATCAATACTATTCATTTTAAATCAATTTTCATATTTCTTCACATTGTCCCAATTTAGATCTGAAACCTCTAACTCAAGTTTATGAGATCTTTAAACTGTTTAAATTGTTTTCTCGTATCATTCAATTCACAAAACCTCTAGGCCTTACAAACTTACTTTCCATCGTAAAATCAACCTTCATATTTTCTTCGACATACACCCATGAATATTATTCTCCTAATTTTTTTTTTCACAACAATGTCCAAATTTCCATAGCCTCGTGTCCTCTCTATCCCTAGTCATTTTCTTGCAATATCTTGTTCAATTTCATTTCTTTATTGAATACAATTTAATTCTCTTTTCCATTACTAACCTTCTTTAAAGCCTTAGGGTAAAACTACCCGAGAATCAATAACCAAAATTTTGAAGTTCTCAAACTAAGTTGACCTTGAATATCCTCATCAGTTTTGAAATACACTTACGAATTGTTCATACCAAGTTTTCTCTAAGTGTGGTTTGTTTCCAGACTGGTAATATACATCTCTTTGATTTCATCCTAGACCTTTACCACATATCATTCTCAAGTTTCCATGTTAACATCCAACCTTTTGGATTCCTACAAAATCATCACACAATAACCAGTTCAATCATTCCCGAGCTACATGATTTACGACACTTCCTCAACCTTTTCCATGAAAAATACGAAGACTCAAGGGTTACAAAGTATGCAGGTACGACAGAGTTTAAGAAAATGGAAATATAAGAAATAATGGTAAGGAAGGAATAATGAAGATCTGCTCAAAAGAGATGAACCAATCAAGATCAAATTCAAGAGGAAAGGAATTCAAATCGAAATTCGTAATGAGATTCTCAAGGGTCGTCCCTGGAATCTCTCAAAGGATCCAAAGTGTGATTGAGTATCTCTAATTCTAACACCTTATTTCTTATACTCTATAGCAGGCTCTTAGCAGTACAACTAAGTCATCGCGTTACTACGAAATCGCACAAATGCGAATCTCGACCTGCATGGGCCACCACTAAAAACGTGTCACGACCCGCACCCTAGCGTTGGGGTACGAGACGTGGGTACGTCCAGCCTACGCCACAGTATCGGCGGTAGAACGCTGTTTCTAGGTCATAATCACATCTAAAATAATATGCTATACTCTCCAGATGGAGGACAAACACATAAGGATACTATCTCAATCACAACTCTAAAGATAGATAATAGCACGATAAAATAGATAGGATAATCCATAAGAGAGAGAATCAGGAGTGATAGTAAAACAGTTCTATTAAACAAACACAAGATTTCAAATACAACTCTTAAGACAGACAATAAAGAAAAATGAACAAACTCTAGGTAAATACTCCAAGCTCTACCAGTGTCCTCTAGGCTAACTGTGAATTCCAAGTACCTGTAAAATTTTATCAACGGGTCCAATCAGGACAGGAACGAGCACATATCTCTCACAACAGTTCATATCAGGAATGGACATATAAAGCAAGCTATAGAAAACTATACATGAATCACTGTAAAGAGAAATCAACAAGAGAGAAGATATAACTGAGATATAATATGATAAATAAAGAATATAACCTTCTACGTGAATCAGAGCATAAATTGGTTATGTAAACAGCTTGGGTTGCATATGGATACAACTATGGAATGCACATGGATAACTACTGGGGATAATGATCACATAATCAACTACACTCTCCCTGCCCCCAACCAATACACAAGGATCGAAGCAAGTTATGTTATTGCACATGGATAACAACTACTGTATACATGGAGCTCATATGGTCATGAGTGTACATGAATAACATATGAGTGCACATGGATAAATGTGAATACATAGAGTACATGATGACATGATAAAGTACATGAACATGACATACTCGATGTATCTGAGGGGATAACATCGCATGAAAAGATCCAGAGGGTACCGATCCGTGTGAACGTCGTATCAGCATCAAGTATACTAGTCTATAACAAGAGTACATATCCAAAGAAGCATGAAAAGATCAGAGAATGTACTCACCTGGTAATCCAAGCCGCTGATAAATGTAGATGTCCAACTGGAGTCACAGTGTCCTATTTAGAGCAATCACAAGTCACAAAAGGGTCTAACATGAAATAAGAGTAATCTACAGTGCATTCTAGATAGTTCTAGGTCCTTCTAGGTCAAAGTCTAATCAACAAGTCCACTAGGTCAACTAAAGTCAAATTAGAGTCAAACTAAGTCAACTAGTCAAGTTCTAGTTCAATCCGGGTCAAACTAAGCCAATGGTTGACTTATAGTTGACTTTTGGTTAATATAGTCAACCTGGTCAAAGGAGATCAACTCTAGTCTCTAAGTATTAAACTATGAGGTTGTACTAATTCCGAAAATTACGGAAAAATAGGAATTGACTAACTAATGGTGACACCTAGAGAAAATATCTACAAACATTGTCGGATAATAAAACAAATATCACCAACATGTCCAGAAGTATCAAATCAGCTAGGATTGCCTGTCCTTAAGTCCAATTCTAGACACAGGGGCAAAACGGTAATTTCGGGCAAAAACGATGTCCGCCGTTGAACCCGCTTTGCACCGAAAAGCGTGCCAGAGTCAACGGTCTCTAAAGTCGTCAAACTACATATCTACGGATCCAATTTTCCGATACGAATCCAACCGTATGTCCAAAGTTGGATTCCGGCAGGCCGTGCACAAAATCGCCCGTTGAGTAGGACCGTGGGGCCCGCAAAACGACGTTCGATTCGACTGTCTCAGATTTGGACCAAACTTGGCATGCAGGACCAGAAAAACGATACGGTTCTGTTGGCGTAAGTTTCGTCTCGATCTGACGAGCATGTATAAAGTAATTGGAGAATTTACAAAGTGCACGATACGGTGAATTTCGACGGATACGCATCAAATTCGTCGCGCGCACGCGACCAATTCGAATTCCGTCAAAGCCCACACGACCACGTAACCATCACGCAGCTTTCGATGCATTCGGTTCATGACCACGTCGTCCGGATTGGCGTGATGCACGTCGTGTGGAACAATTTTCTAGTTTTGAAAACAGATTTTTGGGAAACTTTGGGATTCGATTTCTCGACGCTCAATCGATGATTTCAAATTCCGTAAGAAGGGATTCGAAGCCCTACATGTTGTCAAAAAGTGTCTTCAAATAGTTTTTCTAATATGGGACTGGATTGATCGAAAACGATCCTCAAAAGTGGGTTCATGGACTGTTATGTGCCATGTTTTGGGACAGGTTTTTCGTCGATTTCGACCCCGATTCTTTTCGAATCTGGATTGATTCTGAACCAACAAACTAGATGGGTCCCTAGGGGGTTATGTTGGCTTTACATACGATTTTACGGAATTGCAAAACATCGAGTATGCACGAAGAATTAATAGCACGAAGTCGGTATCTTTGTTGTATTCGTTGCTGCCATCTTCGCGCGCTAGCACGCGTTCCAGTGCTCGACCGGCCGCTCCGGCGCACGGTGGTGGCCGCCAGGACGTCGACGGGGTCACCAGGCCGCGGGGGTCGTGGTGGCGTAGGGTGGTTAGGGTTTTCGGGAAAACTTCTGCTCGATCTCTCCTCTTCTGCTCTCTGTATATATATGCGGTTATTACTATTTGATTACACAGGGGTCGGGTTGCTCGGTTTAAAACCATGGGAAATTTGGTGTGGGCTGGAAAAAAACATGGGGTTTGGGCCGGAATGGCCTGGTCGGCTGCTTGGCAATTTGGGTTGGGGCTTAATAATTCCTATCTATTATTAGCAATTCTATTACTTATATATATATATATATATATATATATATATATATATATTTCTATTACTTATATATACATATATATATATTATATATATATATATATATATATATATATATATACACGTATATATACACATATATATACTATTATATATATTTATATATATACATACAATTACTTATATAATATTTATATATATATACAGTCACATATATACATATACAATATATATATATATATATATATATATATATATATATATAATGGGATATCACTATATATAAAATATATATATATATATATATATATATAGTGGGATATCACCGACGCGGCTATTGCTTTCCTTGAAGGAGCTCACTACCCCAAAGCCATCTCCAGCGCCAACCTCATCCTCATCCCGAAAAAAGACAACCCCAACTCATTTCGCGACTTCCGACCAATCAGTCTTTGTACCTTCACCAACAAAATTATATCCAAGATCATTGCCACTAGAATGACAGACATTCTCCCCAAAATCATCTTGGAGGAGCAAAGCGGTTTCGTTCGAGGTAGGAACATCCAAGACAACATCATGCTGGCCCAAGAACTTATCACCTGCATGAAGTTTCCTGCTTGAGGGGGCAACATCGCCATCAAAATTGACATGGAGAAAGCCTACGACAGACTCGATTGGCAGTTCATGATCTGGGTCTTCAGAGCTTTCGAATTTTCGGAGAATTGGACCAACACCGTGTGGAGATCCGTCAGCAACTCCTGGTTCTCCACTGTCATTAACGGCCAATCCGAGGGCTTTTTCAAATCTAGCCGCGGTGTCAGACAAGGCGATCCTCTATCATCCACGATCTTCATCATCGCAGCTGACGCCCTGAGCAGAAACCTCAACAACATGGCCAACACCCCGAATTTCCAATAATATCATACCGCCAGTGGATGCCCCACCATCACCCACCTGGCGTTCGCCGACGATTTACTTATCTTCTCTTCTGGAGATGTCGAATCGATGGAGGTGGTTCACAACACCCTGACGCGGTACTCCACATGCTCTGGCTAGAAAAACAACCATTCCAAGAGCATCATCTACGCCCACCACAGCATCAAAATCGAGAATGCTACCAGTCTAACCAACCTCAATTCCTTCTCGGTGGCCCACCCCCCTTCAACTACCTCGGCTGCCCTCTAGTGTACAGGAGATCCAACGCCAGCATTTTCGAGAACCTCATCACCAAAATCAGGAACAAAATCGAAGGTTGGCACAATGCCACCCTATCCCCAGACGGTAAAATAATCCTCATCAATCATGTCCTCAACTCCGTCCCCATCCACACCTTAGCGGCTTGCTCCCCGACCAAGAAGGTCCTTGAGTCGATCGAGCAGATCTTCTGCACGTTCTTCTGGGGTCATAACGATGGTAAAGACAAACACCACTGGGCCAGCTGGGATGTCATGGCCACCCCGATTGCGACCGGCGGGCTGAGTTTCACCAAACTCAATGACATCGTCAAAGCCTTCTCCATGAAACTGTGGTGAAAATTACGCACGAGCGAAAACCTATGGACCAGGTTCATGAAGGCTAGATACTTTAAGTACATCCATCCAGCGATGGCCAGAGCCAATAGCAGATCCTCTGCGGCTTGGCGCCGCATTTTGCGGGGCCGCGAATTGGCTGAGCCGGCGATTAGACTCCATCTGGACGACGGCAAGGCCAACTTCTTCCTGGATAGATGGATCGGTGATAGCCTCATCCCGAACACCTCTGGAGCCTCCAGCAACAGCAGAATCAAAGACCTGTGGAACCCCACTAATAACGAATGGTTTTGGGGTCGGATTCGCGATTGGGCCAGCAACGAAACGGTCGACAGCATTCGTCAGCAAGGTCTTATCATAGGTCCCAACGCGGACGAGCTGAGATGGTCGCTGGAAGCTTTCGGAGTTTTCTCTATGCGATCGGCGAGGGTTGTGATCCACGAGAACGGCCAAGAACACTTCATTGCACGATTCTGGCACTCGTGCATCCCCAAGAAATGGTCATTCCTCCTGTGGAGAGTCACGAGAAAGAAATTGCCAACCGATGAGATCCTTAACTCCATCGGCTCTAGTCTGGCGTCAGCTTGTAATTGTTGCGACGATCGGCAGACGGAGACTATTGACCATATCTTCCGGGAGGGAAGCCTCCCCGACCAAACCTGGAGCATCCTCAACCGCATCTACAACATCACAACAGGAGACGGGCGCTTTAACGATCTTCTGGCCCTCTGGGAGTCACGTCCCATGGCCATCAGATCGTAGCAGCGGCTGCCACCTGGGTAATTTGGAAGAATCGCAACAAAGCGAGATACGAGGGTCATCAATATTCCGTCGAGCAGCTCATTCGAGAAATTAAACGGCAATGCCGCAAAAGGAGTTCACTGTGCTCCCACAGCCCACCAGCATTCTGGCAACCCCTCTTCAGTTAGTTTTGGCGGGCGCGGTCGCCCCCCCCTGTCTTTTTGAAGGTTTCAGGCTTTTTGCCTTGTACTATCATCAGGCTTCGGCATTTTGAGCCTTGATTAATAAAAGAAGGGGTTTATGAGAATATATATATATATATATATATATATATATATATATATATATATATTCACACCTAAATAATATATATATATATATATATATATATATATATATATATATATATATATATATATATATATATATATTCACACCTAAATAATATATATATATATATATATATATATATATATATATATTATTTAGGTGTGAATATATATATATATATATATATATATATATATATATATATATATATATATATATATATTCACACCTAAATAATATATTTATATATAGATATATTCACACTCATACACCTGTATATTTATCTATAAATTCACACACATATATATATCAGTATTTATATACACGTACACATATAATATATATTTATCTATATATACAAACACTTATATACGTATTTAATATTTATATATACATACATTCACTTCCACACATATATAATATATATTTGTCTATATATACAAACACTTATACACGTATTTAATATTTATATATACATACATTCACTTCCACATATATATAATATTTATATAAATGCATATACCAATAAATCCACTAAATAAACTCCATAATACCAATAATCCACAGATAATCCAAAGAGTCTTGGTGGACATATCTGGCCTTAGGAAATTGTTCCAATATTCTAAAACTCTATTTAAATAATAACAATAACAATAATAATAATAATAATACCCATTTTGTATAAATAACCAAATATTTAGGAAATATCGTTAAGTCTACCCAAAAAGCTAGGAAATATTTGTACATACCTAAAAGTATGTCTACATAGGCCTGGGCTTGGTTTGGGTCCAATTTGCACTAGTTTGGTACAACCGGGTACCCTAAAACTAAATATTATAATTAATAAATAAATAATCTTCGATAAGGGTTACGTCGCAACTTGGCCTAATTTTTCTAGTTAGGACATCACTATGGCTCGGCCTTCTCTACCAGGGCTAATACACTAGTCAAAGCATGCCACTGCACTACCCGTGCCATAATTCCTAGTCACCTTGTACTCCAAATCTCAACCATGGCTAAAATTATTCTACCGTAATAATTAACTAAATAATTATTTATAAAATCATAATTCACCATTTTAATAAAATAAATAAAATAAAAATATTTTTAAAAAATTTCGGGAAGGGAGGCTACACGTTCACCAAGGGCCTCAAGCGCCAGCTGGTCGATGACTCAGCATGTAAAATGGGCTTGAAGGCATTCTGATATTAGTTATTGTATTCCTACCATAAAGTTTTATGCTATTAGTTCAAAGATTTATCTACTAGGCATCTAGCTTTTGGTTCAAGGGAGGACCATTAACTGGAAGAATATAAAAAACGGTGGGTACATGTTCTATAGGGCATGGAGAGGTTACGGACCTACAACCACTGTTGTCTACTGTTGTTTTATGCGAAAAACAGTTCCTGTGGGAAGGTTGGCTTAATTGCCTTAATGAGTTCTCAGGCAGAGTGAATGCCTGGTGTGATTTATAGGAAGCACGGTAGAGCAGCACTACAAGGAGTGAAACTCCATGCTACAGTGGGGTGACTCCACAATGAGGTTCTTATATGTGGGGTGCTACCCAGGAATAGGATAAAGCCTCGGCTTAGCAGGTCAAGTCACAGCGGCGTAGCACCGCAAATAGGCAGTTAGCCTAATGCTGTATGTTAAATATGAAGAGGGGGTGTAGTCAGCACTACAAATAGGAGGAGTTCCTCATGTTACAGTGGTACGACACCACGATGAGGTACCCGGTTAGGGATAAAGCCTCGGCCTTGCAAGCCATGTCGTTGCGGCATAACACCGTAAGGGAGCCTAAGGCTTCATGCTGGGTAGTTTGGCACTACAAAGATGCGGTTGCCTCATGCTACAGTAGTATGACACTACGATGAGGTTCTCGGTACGGGGTAAGGTCTCGGCTTTATGCCATGTCATAGCGGCGTAGCACCGCAAGGAAAGCGCAAAGCGCTTCATACCATGTCTCTTTATAATGAACTCCCTATAGTGTATGGACAAAGAGATATCAGGCCGTCTCTTGAGGGTAAACTTGTAGACGCCCAAAATTATACACTAAAATCAGGCTGGCACAGGGCCTTTAATGTGTAGCCAGAAGCACATGTAACTACATTATGTGAGTGGAAAAAATTTCAGCTATGATGCATAATAGGCTTAGTCTATTCTTGTATTATAGTCTGATTTTTGACCCATGCGGGAAGATTCAAGTCGCCAATGACATCTCTCCTAATGCATGATGGACAGTTACTGTGGGGAACACTTATACCCATATATAGAGATATGTGGGAGGTTGTTGGAGTTTTGGCCTTTCATTTAGAAACTTTAGTCCCACATCGGATAGGCCAAAGAGTTTGTATCTCTATATATTAGTTTTGCTATTATTGGAGATGCACATGTAGTGTGGAGGTGCACATGGGTTTGCCAGGTGGGGTTATTTTTCTAATGGGAAAAAGGCTAAAATCAACAATTAAAGCTTTCATGCTTTTTGCTCTTCGGTAATTTATTTCCATAGGAGCTAAGCCCCGTAGGGGCTTAGCGACTCGGACTCGGACTCAGACTCGGACTCGGACTCAGACTCGGACTCAGACTCGGATTCGGGATCGGGCTCGGGCTCGTGCTCGGGCTCAAGGGCTCATGAGGCGTAATGTGGCATTTTGTTGGCGCACTTTGCACTTAGCACGCCAGCATCGTCGCTAGGCGCATAGTGCGCTTAAGTTGCGCTCGTTGTGCGACCACGTTACGCGGCCCGTTACGCGAGCCCAGTTACGCTGGCCCAGTACGCAGCCCTGTTTGCATAGCGTGCGTAGAGTGCGCAGAGTGCGCAGTGTACGCAGCGTACGCAGTGTGCGTAGAGTGCGTAGTGTGCGCAGGTTGCGTAAAATGGTTGTGTGCGTAAAGTGCTAATTACGCTGGTTACGCGAGTGGCTCAACTTGCAGTAGAACGTGTCTTTGCATGTTCTGAGCGGTTGCTCCATGTTCGGGGTGGTTACTACCACGTCCCTAACATTGTGCTAACCGGACAGTTGTTGCAGGGGCCTATATAAGGTCTCCTCCTTCTCTCTCACAGTTGGAAACTAATACACAAGTAGTACACAGAAAGTTTACAAGAGTTTATAAGCTGTGAGAGAGAAGAGAGGTATTGTACCAGCGTTGCATTTTGCACAGGAGTTCGAGTTCTTCCGAGGAGTCAGAATAGCAGAGTGTTCCAAGTTCTCCGACGAACTTGCTCGTTCCTGGAAGCTATTCGTGTGGGACGAATAAAACTTTGAGCAACGGTGATCATTCACCCCAGCAGGAGTTTTTACATCTTTCGCCTGTCACCTTCCTTCTTCATTTATCAGGATTTTATTAGCGCACCTTCGGTGAAGTGTTTGTGTTGATATTATCAGAATTCCATTAGCGCACCTTCTGTGAAGTGTAGCACTAGTGGAATTTCTCTTACGTACCTTCTGTGAATTGTTACGTTCTGTGCACCTTCTGTGAAGTGTAGCACTAGTTGAAATTTCTCTTACGTACCTTCTGTGAAGAGTTACGTAATAACGATTGTTTGTACAGTTGTTACGAAATTTCAGTTTTCCATCGAAAAAAATTGTGCCCCGGCAATAACACATAGTGATACTTGACTATTGTTCAAAACTTTTGAAGTTACAACGTCAACTGAAGTGCATTTCTTTTGGCTATTGTGAGAAAAATACCTCCAACTTAAATATAACACGTACACAGTAACAAGTGTTTTGTAATGTCGCTTTGTATTTATGTGAAATTAATTAAGCCGAGGTCACGCCAAAGGGACCACAAAAATTCAATTGCTCGAGAGAAAAGCCTTGCAAGAACCCTAGTGAGTAGTGACAACAACATTGCAATTAGCTGAGAGCGAGATCATAGCAAAGCTCGGATTGGCCTGGACTTAATTATTTTTGTATTAGATTATATTGTATTATATTTAAGTCTTGTATATTGCAATATTTGAATAAAATTTGAACATAGCATATATATAGAGATGGAATAGGAATAGCATATTAAAAATTTATAATTTGAACATAACAATTGTTTGTTAATTCATTTATATTGGTTTTGTTTGTCGAAATTTTGTTTAACAAAACTAAATACCTTGTTCCGGACTTGGTGGATTTTGAATTATGTATGCAAAATAGTCTTTCAATTATGTTGATTTCTTGCATGCCCAACTATTTTAGGCCTAGAAAATTGTGCTGATAATATAAAATTTAAGAAAAAAATATCACAACATAGAAAAAAAGAAGAAGAAAGAAATCATTTCAATTTGGATATCTTCACATAAACTCTGTTATCATTTTACACGGCCCAACAATTTTCCGTTTACAAAACTAAATGCGGGTAACAAGAACTTGTTTATCTCTATTTTCTTCCGTTTTAATTTTTACTTAATATAATGAAAAAAAATAACTGATATAACGATATGTTATGATATAATTAAACGGCTAGAATACAATGTTTGAGATTTTTACTTGGATAATTTAGAGATAATTGAGATTTAATTAAAGATAATATTCGTCGGTTAGAAGCTCATTATTTTATGGAACAGAAACCCAATTCTAGTAACATAATCATAACAAAAAAAAAAGATTTTATTCCTAACTAATCTCACTATAAATAGCACTCCCTCTCAACACATTTCTTCCATCAGTGGTACTTAGAAATGGAAATGGAGTTCTCTTTGGGAAGAAAATGTCTATTTGCAGCTGTTCTCTTCTGCTTCTTCGTGTTGTCACAGTGCACAAGCGTTACTTACGACAGCCGCGCAATCAAAATTGATGGCAACCGCAGGCTTCTGCTCTCCGGCGCCATTCATTATCCTCGTTCAACACCTGAGGTATTATTTATATTTTATATTTTATATTATATAATTTTTTTTTGCAGATTTAGAACGTTGTTGTTGTTGCAGAGAAGGTGCCCTGACCCGCATCCAAATCTAACCTCTAGATGGTCGGAAACTTAGACCACAACCCTAAAAGGACTACAGTTACCACTAAATAAAAAGTAGTCGTTTCGTAATTGCATAAAAACGATAGCCTACGCATTTGCAGCACTGAACATGGTTTCGGGCATATAATATTGATTAAAGAAATTATTTTGTGGCTTTCAGATGTGGCCTGACTTGATCCAAAAATCGAAAGAAGGCGGCCTTAATGCAATTGAGACGTACGTCTTTTGGAATGCTCATGAGCCTCGGAGGAGAGAGGTTGTTGCCTCACTAAGTTATATTTACTTATTTGTCGGAAAAAAAAACATTTGATGGAAGAATATTATCTTTAATAATGTTTTTTTTTGCCCTTTTTCAGTACAATTTTGCTGGTAATCTCAACCTCGTTAGATTTATCAAGGAAATACAAAATGCTGGAATGTATGCCATTCTACGTATCGGTCCATATGTTTGTGCTGAATGGAATTATGGGTATGAAAAACATCCTTCATTTCCTAAGATATAATTATTTAAGTTATAATTTTCTCTAGAATAGAATAATGCTAAGATTTACTTCTAATAATTAATTTTTTTCAGTGGACTTCCCGTTTGGTTGAGGGACATTCCAGGGATGGATATTAGGACGGACAACCAGCCATTTAAGGTTTGCAATTCTCTTATTCATTTTTCAAAATTAAAAAAAATAATATTTCCCCTTAGTTTTTATATCTTTTAATTTCATTTCCTTTTTTTCAGGATGAAATGCAAAATTTCACTAAGTTGATCGTCGACATGGTTAAGCAAGAGAGGCTACTTGCTCCTCAAGGAGGACCTATCATCATAACCCAAGTATCTATACATATCAATAAATATTCACACTACATTCTATATTTTTATTCTTGTTAAAAAAATATTTTTGACATAATATTATTATTACATTATACTAGATCGAGAATGAGCACGGTAACTTTAAGGATAAATACGGAGATGCAGGAAAACGTTATATCGACTGGGCTGCACAAATGGCCGATTCGCTCAACGTCGGCGTGCCATGGATCATGTGTCAGCAAGACAATGCACCCTACCCTATGGTAAATGGACCAAAAAGCTCTTACATAAAAATTTCAAAAATAGAAAATAAAATTTTCTTGATTAACCAAAGCTAATATCTCAATGTTTTCTTAAACTAGATTAACACTCACAACGGTTTCTATGGCAACGAATTTAAACCCAACAACGTTTCTGTTCCTAAGATGTGGACAGAGAACTGGACTGGATGGTGAAGATCTTGACCCATTCTTTTGTTGAATTTTTTGAATTTTTTATATATTTTTTTGTAGTTTTGATAACCGTTGCATCGTTCTTTTAGGTTTAAGAAGTGGCATTTGCCTGACGAACATAGACCTGCAGAGGATCTTGCTTATGCAGTTGCTCGTTTCTTCCAGTCTCATGGAACTCTACACAATTACTACATGGTTAGTACATTTAGTTGATCTTTTTTTTATTACAACCCACACGCACCTGCCGACCCCTCTTGGTGTTCGTGCTGCTTTCCATATGAACTTTTTTTTTGTTGTATTAACCGATATACATTAATTTTCAGTACCACGGAGGGACCAATTTCGGTCGCACTACAGGAGGTCCATACATCGTAACATCGTACGACTACGATGCTCCTCTTGATGAGTACGGTACGTATTCATGTTTGTACAATAATTTTTTTAAATATAAATTTAATCAATTTTTACGGTCGAAGAAATAACATATATTTTGTTGTCCTTAGGAAATATAAGGCAACCCAAGTGGGGGCACTTGAAGGATCTTCACACCGCGCTTTACTCAATGGAGGATGCCATTCTTCATGGAGATTACAATTGGACTGATCTCGGGAATTCCCTATCGGTACCAATACAATTCTTTTTTAATTTCAGATTTAATTTCTTTTTTTTTGGGTACTAATGATGTTAAGTTTATGTAATTGTAGGTGACAAAGTTCTATGGTGAAGGGATCACCAGTGCATGCTTCTTGACCAACAAGAACAATGACACTGATGCCACACTGGAGTTCGAAGGAAACAAATATTTCCTTCCTGCGTGGTCGATGAGCTTCCTTCCTGATTGCAAGAAGGAAGTCTACAACACTGCCAAGGCAAGTTCTCATTTCTAAGTTCATGGTCGATGACTTCAATAACTTGTTAATTTTACTCAGCATAGGTAGTAATATTTTTTTTTCTTTTTTTTGCAGGTTACTGCACAAACTACAATCATGGCCAAGAAGCGCAACCAAGCCGAAGACCAACCTGCGAAACTGAAGTGGTCATGGCAGTCAGAGTCCTTCGAGGAGTCCCTCAAGGCCTTGGGTGGCAAGCAAACCGAGAAGCGACTCTTGGAGCAGATCAGAACTAGTCTCGATGCTAGTGACTACTTGTGGTACATGACTACGTAAGTACACATACTAACTCTTCTCCACCCCTACTTCAATTTGTTTCCTTTTAAGTTTTGAGAGAATGAAATTGTTTCATCCTTTTTCGTAGCTTCGACAACTGCGAGAACCAGACGAAAGTTATGCTTCGCGTCAACACGACTGGCCATGTCCTCCATGCTTTTGTCAACGGGAAGCTTATCGGTACAATACGTTCCTTAGTGTTAAAAACCTTCGTGATTTCTTACCGTCTTTCAATAATTATTGACCTATTATTTATCGGCCATTCAGGATCTCAATACTCGAGCGCGGACCCGAACTTCTCCTTTGTGTTCGAACGCCCTGCTGAGCTGCAAGGAGGAAGGAACCTCATCTCTCTGCTCAGCGCAACAGTTGGGCTCACGGTATGATCTCTTTAAATGGATATATTACCTACTTACATGTAAGGTATTGGTTGATGGTTGCATCTTTCGCGCACAGAATTATGGCTACCAATACGAGCTTGCACCGGCTGGCATCGTCGACGGTCCGGTCACGCTGATCGGAACCAAGACATATGATCTAACCAAGATGCCATGGTCATACAAGGTGAGATAGGGTTAAATAACTTGCATCTTGATTTTTTCGATATCGTGTGTTACTTAAATGTCAAGGTATTTTTTTTGGGTATAGGTTGGTCTTGATGGTCTTGATAAAGGACTAGTTCTTCATAGTGAGAACTGGAAGTCTGGCAAGATCCCCACAAAGAAGCCCTTTACTTGGTATCAGGTATTTTTCATTCATGTTACTTACCTGATTTTGGTCTTACATTACGAATTCGGGATCGATATGGGTTTTATTTTGCGTGCATTATAGACGAACTTCAAAGCACCACTCGGCTCGGAGCCGGTGGTGGTCGACATGCTAGGCATGGGGAAAGGAGAGGCGTTCGTGAACGGCCGAAGCATCGGTCGCTACTGGCCGAGCTTCATTGCCAGGAAGGACGGCTGTGGCGAATGTGACTACCGAGGACACTTCAGCAACGGTAAATGCCTGACCGGATGCGGGGAGCCTTCTCAGAGATGGTAAATACTCTATTATGTTGCACTGATATGGATACAACACGCAGCCATACGTGGCTGACACGACCGGTATTGCTTACTGTTTGGAATTATTTTGAAGGTATCATGTCCCGAGATCGTTCCTGACGTCTGGCAAGCCCAATGTGCTGACCCTGTTCGAGGAGGCCGGCGGCGACCCTTCCCAGGTCAATTTTCAGACGGTCGTGGTCGGGAAGATATGCGGAAACGTTCCCCAGGGGAAGACCCTGACCCTGTCCTGCCAGGGGTACGGCCGGACCATTGCCGCGATCGATTTTGCCAGCTTCGGAGACCCGCAGGGATCCTGCGGCTCCTTCGAGAAGGGCAAGTGCGAGTCAAAGGGGGCCGTCTCTGCCGTCGAGAAGGAGTGCCTGGGGAAGGAGTCTTGCTCGCTTGAGGCCGGGGATGAGTTCTTCGGCGTCGTCGACAGCGACTGCGGCAGTGATTTTAGCAAGAGGCTAGCTGTTCAAGCTACTTGTTCAGGAGTTTGATTTCAGGATGTTCGATTTCAGTGTTAGTGTAGTGTAGAGATCATTTCTTCTTAGTTGCATTATCCATGTAGCTCACGATCATCACTATGTTGGACAAATTTCCTAAGTGAATGATGAATAAAACCATGTTTCTCTATGATACTATTGGTGTGTCCCGTCTCGGTGTGATCTTGTTTCTTGACTGGATAACTTTCTAATTTGTATGCTATGGAATAGATAAAAGGGTCCCGTTGAGTTCTAACTTTTTCATATCTACAATATGGTTCCTACATAGATGAACCCAACCCGAAATATGAACCGGAAAAAAACCCTACTAAACCGATCACATGAATACCAGCTACAGTACCTATCAGCCGAAGAGAAATCCTTTCAGTAGTATCGTCCATTTCCCTCCGTTTCCTCCACATTTGATCAAGTGGTCATACTATAGACAAAAACAGTCATGGATAATTATGAGGATAATATCCTTCTGAATGGGATAAGAGGATATCCTACGGGATATGTGGGTGGGTATCTTATATGGTTGTAACTAATTATAACTTGGTATCTGCCTGTGAATTAAAATTGTCAAACTAATAATAACTTAGGATCTGCAAATTTATGGATAGAGCATAAAGAAAGTATTTACATGCAATAATATTAATAAAAAGAAGACTGACACTAGCTTAATCCCGTTGAAGTGAATTGGTAAAAGATTTTGGGTCTGCAAAATTAATATGTATCTGATACCTTGTTTATTAACCAATCAGTCATTGTCAAATTTAAATGTAAAAACTAATTATAGGACCAGCAAATTTATAATAAAAAGAAGAATGGCACTAGCTTAATCAGTAGAACTGAAACTTGGGGAAAAAGAATTATCATACAGAGAGTATCTGTGTCACAGTTGGTTGCAACCATCAGTCAAATTTCAATGTCAAACTTGGGGATCTGCAAAATTTTTTTATAGAGCTTAAAAGTAAACATTGACATTTACATGATTAAAATCAAAATAATATATAAAAAGACTGACCAATAGAAAAAAAAATAATAAATAAATAAAATTGTTGTATATTTTATTGATTGGCTACCCTTATAGGGAGTCTAGCTCCTCTTCATACTACATTTTTCAATGTGGGACTAAGTCCCTTATTAGTTCTCAACACTCCCCCTCAAGATGGACGATAGATATTAATCATTTCCATCTTGTTACATAGCTTCGACAGACTTAATGAACTAAGACCCTTAGTCAGACAGTCTGCCACTTGTTCTTCTGAGCGAACATGATCAATCTTCAGTATCCCTTATTCCAGCTTCTCTTTGATGAACAATCGATCGATCTCGATGTGCTTCGTTCTGTCGTGGTGAACTGGATTGTTAGCTATACTTATTGCAGCTTGACTATCGCTCAGAAGACGTAACGGTGCTCCCTTGTCCAGCTTCAACTCTGTCAGCAACGCTTTCACCCACAGCAACTCCGACACTCCTAAAGCCATTGCTCTGTATTCTGCTTCAGCTGTAGACCGTGCTACCACTGACTGTTTCTTGCTTCTCCATGAGACCAAGTTTCCTCCTACAAAGACACAATATCCCGTGGTAGACCTTCTATCGTCTATGCAGCTCGCCCAGTCTGCATCGTAGTATCCCTCAACTTCTATACATCCATTCTTCTTGAACCATAGCCCTTTCCCCGACGTCCCTTTCAGATTTCTCAAGATCTGAAACACTACATCCATATGACCCGTTCTTGGATCATGCATGTAGCGACTTACTACACTCACCGCAAATGAGATATCAGGGCGAGTGTGCCCCAGATAAATCAATCTCCCTACAAGTCGTTGATATCTTTCACGATCAACTGACTCTCCTGCTTCTGCTCCCAACTTGCACTTCTGGTCAATTGGAGTGACTGCTGCTTTGCATCCCAGCATCCCTGTCTCCTTCAGTAGATCTAGTGCGTATTTTCTCTGTGAGAGAACAATTCCTTGTTCGCCTTCACACACCTCGATACCTAGAAAGTACCTCATCGCTCCTAAATCCTTCACCTCAAACTCCTTCGCGAGTTTTGACTTCAGCTTAGCGATCTCGACTTCATCATTACCTGTGATTACTATATCATCCACGTATACAACAAGTATAGTGATGTTGCCTCTTGCATGCTGAAGAAAGACCGTATGATCTGCATTTACTTGATGGTATCCTATGCCTGTAAGAGCCTTTCTGAATCTGTCAAACTAGGCTCGAGGAGATTGCTTGAGTCCATATAGCGACTTCTTTAGTTTGTACACTTTTTCATGCGACGTCCCTCCGTCTGATTCTGTAGCGTAGCACCCTGGCGGGAGTTCTATGTACACTTTTTCTTGTAGGTCCCCATGGAGAAAGGCATTCTTCACATCTAACTGGTATAGCTTCCACCCATAGTTTGCTGCAATGGAGACCAGAGTTCTTACGGTGCTCATTTTCGCTACTGGAGCAAACGTCTCATCATAGTCGATGTCATATGATTGTGTGTATCCTTCTGCAACCAACCTTGCCTTGTATCGTTCCACTTTTCCTTCTGACGTCTTCTTTACTGTGTACATCCATTTGCATCCCACAGTTTTCTTCCATTTGGGTAATGGAACTAGCTCCCACGTCTTATTTTTCTCCAGTGCCCCAAGTTCTTCCATCATAGCAACTTTTTACCTTGGATCTTTCTTTGCTTCCTGCCAATATTTTGGCAACGAAGTAGAGTCTAATGATGCAATGAAGGCTCGATAATTCGAAAAAATGTTAGAATAAGACAGGTAGTTGGCAATATCATGTTCATAATCATCAAAATGACTAGGAGCCTTACCCGCATTGATGCGAGAAGATCTTCTTAAGGGAGCAATAGGTGGTGGAGAGATCATACCATCAGAGTCTGAGAGATCCGCATCAGAATCAGATTGATTCAGTACGGAAGCAACATCTTCAAGAGTTGGAGCATGAGTAGACGAGGGACTTGGTACAGTAGGCACAAGGCACGGTACAGGCACAGTACTGGACTTCTGCTGTCTCCTTCTGTAGACTTGGAGCTGCTTTTCCATTGTCTGTTGCTCCTCCTGTTTAACATATGTATCTTCTTCATCTTCTGTATCGGAGTTACTGCTTTCTCCCCCTTTCGTCCAGTTTTCTACGACTGGGCATGGGACCGATCCGACTACCACAGATGGGCTTATTTTCTCTCCCTCACATCTAACACCCTCTATGTTAGGTGTGTCACCAAACGCGGAACCATCATCCGAACCATAATATGGTTCCAGTTCTCTGAATGTAACATCCATGCTTACAAACATCTTCCGCTCAACTGGGCTCCAACATGCGTATCCCTTCTGAGTTGCCGTGTACCTGACAAAGACACATTTAACCGCTCTAGAATCCAGTTTGCCAACTCCTGGCCTATTATCTTGGACAAAACATACACACCCAAATACTTTCGGTGGAACAGTGTACGTGGTTGCACCAGTAAGCATCTCCAACGGTGTCTTCCAGTCCAATACCTGAGATGGCATTCTGTTGGTGAGATAAGAGGCCGTTAACACCGCCTGTCCCTATAAGTGTTTCGGGACATTCATAGCCAGCATCATCGTCCGTGCGACCTCCAGCAGGTGTCTGTTCTTCCGTTCGGCCACACCATTTTGTGCCGGTGTATAGGCACAGGAAGTTTGGTGTAGTATTCCATGAGTGAATAAATACTCAGCAACCTTCTTATTTGTAAACTCCGTCCCATTGTCAGACCGTAAGCACTTAATTTTAGTACCATATTGAGTTTCTACCCGGCGATGAAAGTCTCGAAACGCCTCAAAGACGTCACTTTTATTCTTCATAAGGTAGACCCATGTCACGCGAGTATAACAATCAATAAAAGTGACGAACCATCGAAAACCGTTAATACCGGTTACAAGGGCCCCATACGTCCGAATGTATCATATCAAATGCAGATAAACTTCTACTTCCTGAACTCACATACGTGCTTCTGTTATGTTTACCTAACTCACAAGCATGACAAAATAACTTCTCTTCATTATCCCTTTGGTATAAGGACGGATACATTCGACTAATAATTTTAAAAGAAGAATGACCGACACGCTGGTGGTGGAGTAGCAATTCATCTTCTACATTGCGCCGTAAATCTTCCGGTGGTGTGTCTGCTACCAGAGATGCTAATACTTTATCCAGTCCAGTCCTATCCAAGTACCACAGCCCCTTATGCCATGTGCCAGTCCCTAGTCGTCGTCCTGTCCCCTTTTCCTGAAAAGTTATCGTATGAATATCAAAGAAAATGGTACAGTTAAGATCAAGATTAATGACACTAATAGAAAAAAGATTGACAGGAAAAGACGGAGCATGTAAGACATTGGTGAGAGTGAGAGAAGGGGTGCATGCGACAGTGCATTTATCCATGACAGGGCTGGAGTTACCATCAGCAGTCTGAATGCTCTCCGGCGTCGGTAGGTGAGTATAGTCCTAGAACTCACCGCGGGACCCCGTGATATGGCGAGATGCCCCAGAGTCCATAATCCAACCTGGTTGGTGGACAGCTGCTACAAGAGCACGCGCATGAATACCTGTGCTAGTTTGGGCAAAGCAAGAGATGTGATCCCCTAGGTAGATTAAGCCCCATGACTGCCGTCCGAACCCAGCTTCGTGCTGCGTAACCTCGCGAGGAACTCCTTCTCAAGATGGGTTAACTCAGCCAGGTAATTTTCTCTCCTTCCTCCGCCAGATTAGCTTTGTGTCCTCCAGAATAATACCCACTTCTACCAGCATAACCGCCTCTACCACCTCAACGTCCTCTGCGGCCCCGTCCACGATCACTCGACTGACTTTGCAGGGATTTTGGACAAAATCTGATGTAATGCCCTGAGTCACCATAGTTGTGGCAAACACTGGCCATAGAGGGAGGCTGATTGAAGGCGACAAGGGCAGACTTGTGTAATGCCCATATCTCATATTACGTATTTGGAATACGTGTACGTATTTTGACCCGCATTGCATGTATCCCTGCTTGATTTATTTTGGCATTTCATTGATGGGTTTATCTTGGTTCGGTTAGGTTTGTTGGCTTGGTTCGGTTTTGTTTGATTTTATGTGAACCAAACTACTCCCACCTACCACCACCCTCTTCATTAAATATCCCACCAAACATTTCTCTCTCCACATTAACTTTCTTCTTCCCCACCATTACTTCTCTACCAACCTGAGAGAGTGGAGAGCTTAGGCAAGTGCATCTTGCTTCATGGAAAAAAGTCTATTTTTTATTGTTCCATTGTCTTACTCATGTGTTTCTAACCCACTTTAGTACTTAGCATTTTTTATTTCTGTGGTTAATTTCTTGTAAATCTGGCTTTGTGGTATTTTCGGTTTTCAGGAGTTTTGATCTATCAAACTTGTATATTTTTGCTAGTTGATGGTTTCATGTTGTAGAGAATTTCGTTCTACCCCATTTTGACCTATGGAAGTTCAGATTTGGACTCTGGATGATGGAATTATGGAGCTTGGAAGCATGGCTTCATGGTATTTTTCTTCTCAGAAATTGGAGAAGAAGAACAGTACTTGACCGCATGACTATTTCATGCGACAAGAGTTTTTCCCAGCTGCATGGCCATTTAATTGAATATTTAATTGTATGTATTAGCTGGCCACGTGCAAGTGTTTATTTGCATGGGCCACTAGTTAATTGCCTGAGCCGCATATGGCCTTAGCCATTCTTGGCCGTATGGCCTTGCAAGCATTAAATGCATGCATTAGATATTTTCTTGTATTAAATAATTGCCATTAGCATTAAATAAATACTTGGCCGCATGAGAATTCAGTTGGCAGCATGGGAACAGTACTCAGCCGCATACGGCACTTGCATTTGCATGCAATTAAATGCATTAGCCTTTACAAGCAGTAGTATTTAATATAAATAATGGTCATGCATGCATGCATTAATTAGCATTAGCATTAAAGCATTTGCTTGCAAATTGCAAGCAACCTGCTCACGTGGTCGCTTAATGTTCCCTCCCTCCAGTGTAGCCGCATATGCCCCCCTCTCCAATAATTCCTGGCCGCATGAGTGTTTTATCATAGCTTGCATGGAGCATTTAATAATGCATTAAGCATTTAATAATGCATTAAGCTTGCTGATGTAAGCTTGCATGGAACATTTATTAATGCCTTAAGCTTGCTAATGCAATCTTTGCATGGATTAGCCTAATAAATGCACTAACTTTTAGCAAGCTTTTGCTTGCATGCACATTTAATGCAGCATGCATTTTAGTTAGCCATGTTAAGGCTTTTGCTTGCATGCACATTTAATGCATGCATGTGCACTAAATATTTTGCATGGCCAACACAGTGAGCCGCATGGCCTCATGCACTAAATATTTTGTTTTGCCAACACAGTGAGCCGCATGGCCTCTCATGCACTATTAAGTATTCAGCTTTGGCCGCATATGGAAATGTTTGGCATGGCATTTTCTTTATTTTGCATGCATTAGCATGCAGTTGCTTGCTAATTGGCCGCATGCATTAGCACTTGCTAGCATCAGTATTTAATTATTGCCATGCATTTGCAAGAATTGCTTGCATGCATGGCTTGCTTGCATGGAAATATATACTGGCCGCATATGCACTCAATGCTAGCCGCATATGGCAATGCATAGCGGACCGCATGGACCAATCCATTTGGCCACATGGCCTATTTATTATTCTTGGCCGCATGCAGCAAGTGTGCTAGCCACATATTGTATGGTGACAACATTTATTGGCTGGCCGCCTGTCATACTTGCATTTATTGCGGGTCCCACTATCTTTTGTTTTATTTGTCTTTATAATTATATTATTATGATTAAATAATGTGTGATTCTAAATTGTTTCCCTAAATACGAATTGTTAGTATAATGATTGATAGTGACTTGCTGGCCGCATGAAATTTTTTTGAGCCGCATGAGTCCACGTCCTTGCCCCTGCTAATATTTAATTACCACTTGTATGCTTGTTCCATTAATTTAAGTATGTTCCCTGACACGATGGTGACCCGTTATGGTACACTTTTGACATGACATGATAGTGGCCCGACGTGGCGCACTCTTGACAAGTAGACTTGACATGATAATTTGACATGATAACTTGACATGATAAACATGACATGATAGTGGCCCGACGTGGCACACTCTTGACAGTGAACCTGACATGATATATATATTTTGAAGGCTATTGCGACGGCCAGCTTGACATGACAAGATCGAATAACCTGGACACCGTGGACGAGTGTGCTTGTACCAAATGAACCCGTTTTGTCTTGCATCATGTCTAGGACAGGGACCCCTGAGTACCACGGTCAGGGGTACCTACTGAATTGACTAAGGCTAATAACTAGAATAATCCAGTAGTCATGAAGAGATTTCCCAGCTACAGGCAATCCCGTTATCTGGGCGCCCCACTTGGGATCTGTAGCCTGCCGTCGAGTAGGACACATTTTCAGCACATTGTCATGTGTTGCACCCTTATTGTACTAATATTCGACCTGGATAACCTGGATGGTCTGCAGGGCTTGTGGCTGTAGAAAAATCTCACTGCATCTTGCTAGTAACTAGGCCTGTGATAACCCTAGTTGGTTAAAGTATCAAGCCGTACTTATTGCTTGGCCGTGAATGTTGGATGTAGAATAATCAGTCTAGTCTTGTCTTGATCCTGTACAAGATTGTTACATATCCTGATTACTTATTTTATCTTGTTGATAAATGGTAGGAGAAACCAAGTTCTGTTCAGACGAAGGGTTACAACCCCGGTCCTTGTTTGGTTTACGGGTTGTAACCTGGTTATCTGAATAGTCCCATGGTTATCTCATCGTATATCACCTGTCATGCTTTTCCTTAATTACTGTCTTTATTATGTAATTATATTCGTGTGCTAATTGCTGGTTTTAGTTCCTAAGTGAAGCCTCCTTTGTGGCACTTGCTCTTTCTGGGGTCCGACCCAGCTGTTTTGTATGGCCAGATACCGGAGCAACTCTAGAGGATCTACCAGTTTTCCAGCAGATGGTGACCACTAGACGGAACCCTGGCAACGAGTGGGTTATTTTTGGCTCTCCCACTCTATTGTAAAATTATTCTTTTGAGGCGTTTAGCCGCCGAGAAAGTGTTAGCTCGTGTACATTTTTATTTACTGTCTGCCTACGGGCTGTAACATGATTGGCAACCTAGGGTTGATCATGTATGACTGAAACTCTTGCTAGTCCTCACATTTTGTAACGACTAGCTTCATGATCAGCTGAATATGTAATGTTTGGGACGCCTTACTATTGTATATTTGGAAATCTTACATCTTGTAACATTTATTTGCTTTCTTGTGATTGAAACACTAGGCTTGTTCTTGACCATAGGAGACTGATGGCTTGTAGTAAACCCTCATATATCTAGACAGCCGTGACCGTATAGTGAGGTGGATTCCATTTCATTATACGTAGCTGGCTATGTACGCCCCCACTCTCTAGTGTTCTGGTTCTGGGGCGTGACATGGTTTAAGTGGTGGCCCATGCGGGTCTTGTAAATCAAGATATGTGAGGGTTTACCGAATAGATGTCTCAATCAGTATTCGCCTTGATCTCTGCTCGTATCTTCAAATCCCTAAAAATCTTGACCTAATCACAAGCTTGTATCGTTGATCTGTCCTGGTCCTTCCTTATTGTTCCCTATGTCGTCTTTTTCAGCGGCATTGTTCCTGGACCTGTCGATCAGCAAGGCGGAGCACCTCCCGTGGACCAGCCGCAACCTGGAGATCACGTCCAGCATTCAGGAGTAGCCTCCAGAGTCGTGCCTACCAGAGGAGAACCACCAATTCAGCCCGTCCAGCCTGCAGAGCCTGATGATGGCACTTTGGTGGGTCTCATCAGGTCCCTATTAGCTTCCCAGGATCGTCGCGGAGATGCCTTGTACCAGGCGGTGGCAGATGCTTTGACCAGAGGAGGTCATCAGGGTAATAGCGCGACCAACAGCTTCAAGCACTTGAACCCTCCCTTCTTCGACGGAGTGAAGATGCGATCGCTGCAGATGCTTGGCTTCAGGACACAGAGGTGATTCTAGAAGCAGTCAGGACTCCAGAGAACGAGAAGGTGGCCGTAGTGCGCATGCAGTTACTAGATCTTGCCCGCAGCTGGTGGGCACCGCAGGCCGATGGATTAGTGGCCCCTATTTCATGGGCAGTATTCAGGAAGAGATTCCAGACCAAGTATTTTGATGCTGTAGCTCGGTATGATCTACAGACGAGGTTCACCAATCTGAAGCAGATGGGCAGGACGGTCGATGGATATACGGCCGAGTTCTTCAGGCTTAGTCGGTTTGCTCCCACCTTGGTGGCGACCGAGTTCGATAGAGCCCAGCGGTTCCAGCAGAAGTACCAGCCTCCGAGGCCATTGCCGTCTCAGACTCAGGTATTCCAGCAGCAGAGACCCCAGCAGTATGCCCTGGTCCAAGCTTAGATTCAGAACCGACAGAGAGGTTCCTAGCATGATGTCTTCCCTCTTTCCCATGCCTTCAAATTTCTTGCTTGCATGATTGATTGTTTGATTGATTGCTTAGTATAGCTTGTCCTTGCATCTCTAGCCACTTGATTAAATTCCGAGGACGGAATTCTTTTAAGGTGGGTAGAGTTGTAATGCCCATATCTCGTATTACGTATTTGGAATACGTGTACGCATTTTAACCCGCATTGCATGTCTCCCTGCTTGATTTATTTTGGTATTTCATTGATGGGTTTATCTTGGTTCGGTTCGGTTTGTTGGCTTGGTTCGGTTTTGCTTGATTTTATGTGAACCAAACCACTCCCACCTACCACCACCCTCTTCATTAAATATCCCACCAAACATTTCTTTCTCCACATTAACTTTCTTCTTCTTCCCCACCATTACTTCTCCACCAACCTGAGAGAGTAGTGAGATTAGGCAAGTGCATCTTGCTTCATGGAGGAAGTCCATTTTTTATTGTTCCATTGTCTTCCTCATGTGTTTCTAACCCACTTTAGTACTTAGCATTTTTTATTTCTGTGGTTAATTTCTTGTAAATCTAGCTTTGTGGTATTTTTGGTTTTCAGGAGTTTTGATCTATCAAACTTGTATATTTTTGCTAGTTGATGGTTTCATGTTGTAGAGAATTTCGTTCTACCCCATTTTGACCTATGAAAGTTCGGATTTGGACTCTGGATGATGGAATTATGGAGCTTGGAAGTATGGCTTTATGGTGTTTTTCTTCTCGGAAATTGGAGGAGAAGAACAGTACTTGACCGCATGACTATTTAATGCAGAAAGAGTTTTTCCCAGCCGCATGGCCATTTAATTGAATATTTAATTGCATGTATTAGCTGGCCACGTGCAAGTGTTTATTTGCATGGGCCACTAGTTAATTGCCTGAGCCGCATATGGTCTTAGCCATTCTTGGCCGCATGGCCTTGCAAGCATTAAATGCATGCATTAGATATTTTCTTGTATTAAATAATTGCCATTAGCATTAAATAAATACTTGGCCACATGAGAATTCAGTTGGCAGCATGGGAACAGTACTCAGCCGCATACGGCACTTGCATTTGCATGCAATTAAATGCATTAGCCTTTACAAGCAGTAGTATTTAATATAAATAATAGCCATGCATGCATGCATTAATTAGCATTAGCATTAGCATTAAAGCATTTGCTTGCAAATTGCAAGCAACCTGCTCACGTGGTCGCTTAATGTTCCCCCCCTCCAGTGTAGCCGTATATGCCCCCCCTCTCCAATAATTCCTGGCCGCATGAGTGTTTTATCATAGCTTGCATGGAGCATTTAATAATGCATTAAGCTTGCTGATGCAAGCTTGCATGGAACATTAAGCTTGCATGGAACATTTATTAATGCCTTAAGCTTGCTAATGCAATCTCTACATGGATTAGCCTAATAAATGCACTAACTTTTAGTAAGCTTTTGCTTGCATGCACATTTAATGCAGCATGCATTTTAGTTAGCCATGTTAAGGCTTTTGCTTGCATGCACATTTAATGCATGCATGTGCACTAAATATTTTGCTTGGCCATGTAACACCCAGTTTCTGGAATGAGGGTATTTTTGGAATTTTGTGTTTATAAATATTATTTAATTGTATTTATTTTACATTATAATTTTTGGTAATTTTTAATTATTTTTAAAATCAATTTAAAACTGTTTCAAGTCATGGCTTGTAATTTTGATGCCTTGCTAGTGTAACCAGAGAGACTGTCTGACCTAGAGCCTGACCATGTCATTAGGATAATTTATTTCTACTTGTGAGCATGAGGGTATTTTGGTCATTTGGCCTCCTTGAATTATTTTATGATTTATTGCACTGGTGATTATTGATTTTGACTTTTGACTAGCTGTGACTTAAGGAACTATCCTAGATTTTGACTTTGACTTGGTGACCTAGTTAACATGGTATGGACCCTAGTTTAACTTAAGTCAACTCAAGTTGGGACACTTAGGATCAAGTTTGGAGTAGGAGGATTGGTGTATTGGTCCATAGACTTGAGACTTAGAAATGGGTTCCATGACTAGTGCAACTTGGCCCATAGCCATTATACTAAACCCTAACCCTAATTTTCCACTTTATGACCAGCCACTAGGGCTCCCCCTTCCCTATAAATAATCTCCTCCTTGTTCTTGCCTCTTTTATTAAATTTTTACAAGTTTGAAGAAAGAGGTAAAGAGCCTTCTTTCCCAATCCATAACTTCCTCATTTCAATTCCTTTTTGGCTCAAATCTTTTGCATTGAGTTCTAATTGATCCCTACTTTATGTTCATGGAGAGAAATCTCAGGTTTAAATCAATTTTGGAGCTTTTGGATAGCAAGAAGGAATTTCCCATTTGAATCTTTTCTAAGCTTTTTGCACATATAGGTAAAATCCTTTAAATTGCATTAATATTTCGTTTTCCTTGCATTTAGGTCTAGATCTAGGAGTCCCCTAGCTGTACCTCGAATTTGGGTGGATTTCGTGTCCGTTTGGTGTCCGTATCGGACACGTGTCGTAGTGTATCCTAGGTGTTTGATGAAATGCTTGAATGAAATAAATATTGTTATTTTCAAAAACTAATTACATGATTTTGAAGCCCTTGACATATAGATTACATATGTTGAACACTGAGCACGTTTTAGAGCCGTGTTCGTGTCCAAAATGGACACGAACACGCTGTACGACACTGTCGTGCAGTGTCCTGCTGCTCGGGTGTCCTAGCGGACATAACACGGCACCCCGACACATGAAATTTTGCGTATGGGTGCGGGCAATGACTGACACTGTGCACACAAAATTTCAGGCAATATCATTGAGTATTTTGAGAGATATTCAATCGGTACGGGTCGTGCACACACACACACGCACGCGTAAAAGCTCACTGATACGCGCAAATTTCCTTGACACGTGGACACGAGATAATGTATCAGGGTTATACACCCCTAGACCTAGACCCCCTCTACCCTCTGACACGTGCACGTGACCCATGATTCACTGTGTCGTGTCTTAGACTAGTCGACACTTCAGCACGAGGCATGGGTTGCACTGTGTGCACTGTTCCAGGTTTTAGCTACTTGAGACACTTCGTGTCCAGTTTCCTGGACACGAAGACACCCTAAGACACGTGCACAAGTAGTGTTATGCTTACCAACCTCTTAATTAGGATATTGACTTGATTTTGGCTGTCGATTTCATTCCCCATTTCTCACTGATACGTGCAAGTCCTGTTTTCAAATTCTGAACTCAAGTGTTTTCAAAACTAATTTTAAATGATGTTAAATTGCCAATTATGATCCTACATGTGTAATTGCTACTGCTGGTTAGGATTTCAATGAAATTTTGGATTCAATTTGCTGAAATGGGATTTCGATATGGCATGGCATGGATTGATACTTGGTTACTACTGTAAATCCTGAGATGAGAGTTCAGGACTTTGATACCTGAGATTTAGTTAGGTTGTGTTGGTGAGTTTTCAGTTATACTACCTAGGTTAGTTTGTTCCTAGGATTATGTTTCATGTTTTGTTTTGATCTGGGTTCATTAGGAAAGGGTTTGAATTGATTGGGATTTCAAATAAATTTTGGAATTGTCATTGAATTGATTTCCTAGGCTACTGCACTGTCAACCAAACTGTTAATTCCCTGAGGCTGAGATGGTTTCATGATTTCGAATTATGTGGGTTAATGTTACCAAGGGAATTGGGTTAGGACTGAGGACAGCCACACACAAGCATTACTTGATTTTCCTCTTCCTGTACAGACTGAAATCCCTGGACACATATTGCACACTGTTTTACAGCAGTCATGCACATTGTATCCTATTTGTCACTTGTTTACAAGTGCAGCAGTAGCAGCAGGAAGACCCTGCTTGCAGGCAAGCACAGCAGCAGTAGGAGTAGCATTGTTAACAGTCCCATTTCCCTGTTTTCTTTCCCCTTTCTTCCCTTCTTTATAATTGAAATTGATATGATTGATATAAACCTGAGATGGTTCAGGATTTCAAACCTGAGATTAGGAATTGGGTTCAATTTGTAGAATGAATTTTGAATTTGTGATGAATTTATATTCATGAACTGTTGCACTGTTTTGAAAATCCTGAACCCTGTGAATGTCCTATAAACTGAGAATGTATAAATCCTGATTTTGAATTTAAATCCTGATTTTGAATGTTATAAACATTAAAAACTAAATCTGAGAATTCCCCCAACTGAAAACAGTTTATAAGTAATTTACTCAACCCTGAGATTGGTTTGATTCCATGAATAACCGAGAGTTTATATGATATATGGGGTTTTGATTTCTAATATTGAATGTCAATAACTGAGATGTTAATCCACTATACACCCATGTACACTCATGCACTCACACACTCTCTACACTATACAACTAAGACATACAAACCTATCCACACACAGCCCCTTTCCCTTTCCCTTTCCCTATATGTATAGATGTATGCATATATGAATATATGTATGTAATATAATGTATATACAAGCATGTAGGTAAGGTATAGATGCAAGTATGTATAAATGTATATATGCAATGTGTAGATTCAATGTAGACATGTAATGAAATATAACTATAGAGTAAGTAGAGATACAATGTAGGATACAATGTATATAGGCATGTATGAATGGACATGTATGCAAGAATGTATGTACCTATATATATTGTATCTATAGATAGCATAGGCCTTGAGAGTATATATGGCTTACATTATAGACTTATTGTTTAGACTTATGAATGACCAACCCTAACTAGTTGACCAAGATAGCCTTGTTGATTGACCTAGTTTGACTAGATATTGACTTGGTTTGACCCAGAGTTGACTAGAGTTTGACTTTGACCTAGATTGGCTTAGAAATCATATAGATTGCATCGTAAACTTCATCTATCTTATTTTAAACACATTATAACCTATACTGCTCTATTTAGGACATTGTGACTCCGGTGCAGATATCTGATATTATATTACTCTTTTCAGAGTATCAGGCGAGTACATTCTTTGATAGTTCTCTCATTTATTTGTCAATTACTGTACTTCAGTTCTAGTTAGCTGTATGTAATTCTCTGTTACAAACACGTACTGTTATTTCTGAATCCAGGTATACGACACACATACTTACTCGTCTTACCTCTATTATTCGAATCACCATACGAATCACTATTCGAACCACCTATTCGTATCTTCATTTGCTGGTTGGACTTGTATTCGTCTTATGTGTCGGATTTTGGATTCATTTGTATTAGATGGGTGGAGAAATACTTGATTAGATATGTGAACATTCCCACTATTCGAACCACCCCCTGTGAATAATATTCGAACGATAACCATTCCACACCCGGCCAGGTGTATGATGTGCCGAATTTACCCTTAGCCGTTTACATGTCTAACTAAGTATTTTAAAACACACTTGGAGAATTTATTCGAGTCATTGTGAATCACTATTCGTATTACCTTATTCGTATCACCTTATTCGATTCACCTTATTAGAACAATGATTAGAATCACATTCGACTCATACTGTACTGGGATCACATTCGACTCATCTTATATTAGACTCACATTGAGATTACACTCGACTTATATTGTACCATCTGAACTCATTATGTTACTCTAGTTCAGCTAGATCTTATTTTACAGTCTTCATTGCTATGTTTCTCTTCTTGTTTAGTTACCTTACTTTCCTTGTACCTTAACTGCTCTCTACATCATTACTCATACAAACTGCCATATTCATCAATACAACTGTCTATAACTGCTTTATAGTTTTTTGTCATTTACTTGGGATTTCTTGATGGATTGTACTCGTTTCTGTCCTGACTGGACCTGTTAAAAATATTACAGATGCTTGACCTGAGGATATTTGCCCTACTTGCCTTGAAGCAGGTGATGGCTTAGCTACCTATGGCCCCGACACTCAGGAGTGATCGGGAGACTAGCCAGTAGACTTGGTTTAGTTTTTATATTTTAGAACTTGAATTGTAATAACTGAGATACGAGTTTGTATTTGAGTTTGTTTGAGATATTATTATTTAGTAGTTTATAAATGTTGTTGTTTAGTCTTTAGTTATTAACTTCTGTGTTATCGTATCGTGCTTAGACTGTCATTGAGATTTCGTTATATCTATACTTGTCCTCCGTTCGGAGTTGAGTTTTGACAAGTACATTATATAATTGCGTGAGTTGTTGATTAGATAGTAACCTAGGACAGCGTTCTACCGTCGACACTGCGACGTAGGCTGGACGTACCCACTTCTCGTGCCCCTACACAGGGTGCGGGTCGTGACATATTTTTAGTGGTGGCCCATGCAGGTCGAGAGTCGCATTAGTGCGATATCGTGGTAGTACGGAGACTTAGTTGTACTGCTGCGAGCCTGCGATAGGATTGAGAGATAGGCTTTAACGGAGAGGTACTCAATCACAGTTAGGACTACTTTAAATTGCATTAATATTTCGTTTTCCTTGCATTTAGGGCTAGATCTAGGAGTCCCCTAGCTGTACCTCGAATTCGGGTGGATTTCGTGTCCGTTTGGTGCCCGTATCGGACACGTATCGTAGTGTATCCTAGGTGTTTGATGAAATGCTTGAATGAAATGAATATTGTTAATTTCAAAAACTAATTACATGATTTTGAAGCCCTCGACATGTAGATTACTTATGTTGAACACTGAGAACGTTTTAGAGCCGTGTCCGTATCCAAAATGGACACGAACACGCTGCACGACACTGTCGTGCAGTATCCTGCTGCTCGGGTGTCCTAGCGGACACGACACGGCACTCCGACACATGAAATTTTGCGTGTGGGTGCGGGCAATGACTGACACTGTGCACACAAAATTTTAGGCAATATCATCGAGTATTTTGAGAGATATTCAATCGGCACGGGTCGTGCACACACACACGCGCGCGCATAAAAACTCACTGATACGCGCGAATTTCCTTGACACGTGGACACGAGATAATGTATCAGGGTTATACACCCCTAGACCTAGACCCCCTCTACCCTCTGACACGTGTACGTGACCCATGATTCACTGTGTCGTGTCTTAGACTAGTCGACACTTCAGCACGAGGCTTGGGTTGCACTGTGTGCACTGTTCCAGGTTTTAGCTACTTGAGACACTTTGTGTCCAGTTTCCTGGACACGAAGACACCCCAAGACACGTGCACAAGTAGTGTTATGCTTACCAACCTCTTAATTAGGATATTGACTTGATTTTGGCTGTCGATTTTATTTCCCATTTCTCACTGATACGTGCAAGTCCTGTTTTCAAATTCTGAACTCAAGTGTTTTCAAAACTGATTTTAAATGATGTTAAATTGCCAATTATGATCCTACATGTGTAATTGCTACTGCTGGTTAGGATTTCAGTGAAATTTTGGATTCAATTTGCTGAAATGGGATTTCGATATGGCATGGCATGGATTGATACTTGGTTACTACTGTAAATCCTGAGATGAGAGTTCAGGACTTTGATACCTGATATTTTGTTAGGTTGTGTTGGTGAGTTTTCAGTTATGCTACCTAGGTTAGTTTGTTCCTAGGATTAGGTTTCATGTTTTGTTTTGATCTGGGTTCATTAGGAAAGGGTTTGAATTGATTGGGATTTTAAATAAATTTTGGAATTGTCATTGAATTAATTTCCTAGGCTACTGCACTGTCAACCAAACTGTTAATTCCCTGAGGCTGAGATGGTTTCAGGATTTCGAATTATGTGGGTTAATATTACCAAGGGAATTGGGTTAGGACTGAGGACAGCCACACACAAGCATTACTTGATTTTCCTCTTCCTGTACAGACTGAAATCCCTGGACACATGTTGCACACTGTTTTACAGCAGTCATGCACATTGTATCCTATTTGTCACTTGTTTACAAGTGCAGCAGTAGCAGCAGGAAGACCCTGCCTGCAGGCAAGCACAGCAGCAGTAGGAGTAGCATTGTTAACAGTCCCAATTCCCTGTTTTCTTTCCCCTTTCTTTCCTTCTTTATAATTAAAATTGATATGATTGATATAAACCTGAGATGGTTCAGGATTTCAAACCTGAGATTAGGAGTTGGGTTCAATTTGTAGAATGAATTTTGAATTGATGATGAATTTATATTCATGAATTGTTGCACTGTTTTGAAAATCCTGAACCCTGTGAATGTCCTATAAACTGAGAATGTATAAATCCTGATTTTGAGTTTAAATCCTGATTTTGAATGTTATAAACATTGAAAACTAAATCTGAGAATTCCCCAACTGAAAACAGTTTATAAGTGATTTACTCAACCCTGAGATTGGTTTGATTCCTTGAATAACTGAGAGTTTATATGATATATGGGGTTTTGATTTCTAATATTGAATGTCAATAACTGAGATGTTAATCCACTATACACCCTTGTACACTCATGCACTCACACACTATCTACACTATGCAACTAAGACACACAAACCTATCCACACACAGCCCCTTTCCCTTTCCCTTTCCCTTTCCCTTTCCCTATATGTATAGATGTATGCATATATGAATATATGTATGTAATATAATGTATATGCAAGAATGTAGGTAAAGTATAGATGCAAGTATGTATAAATGTATATATGCAATGTGTAGATTCAATGTAGACATGTAATGAAATGTAACTATAGAGTAAGTAGAGATGCAATGTAGGATACAATGTATATAGGCATGTATGAATGGACATGTATGCAAGAATGTATGTACCTATATATATTGTATCTATAGATGGCATAGGCCTTGAGAGTATATATGGCTTACATTATAGACTTATTATTTAGACTTATGAATGACCAACCCTAACTAGTTGACCAAGATAGCCTTGTTGATTGACCTAGTTTGACTAGATATTGACTTGGTTTGACCCAGAGTTGACTAGAGTTTGACTTTGACCTAGATTGGCTTAGAAATCATGTAGATTGCATCGTAAACTTCATCTATCTTATTTTAAACACATTATAATCTATACTGCTCTATTTAGGACATTGTGACTCCGGTGCAGACATCTGATATTACATTACTCTTTTCAGAGTATCAGGCGAGTACATTCTCTGATAGTTCTCTCATTTATTTGTCAATTACAGTACTTCAGTTCTAGTTAGCTGTATGTGATTCTCTGTTACAAATACGTACTGTTATTTCTGAATCCATGTATATGACACACATACTTACTCGTCTTACCTCTATTATTTGAATCACCATACGAATCATTATTCGAACCACCTATTCGTATCTTCATTTGCTGGTTGGACTTGTATTCGTCTTATGTGTCGGATTTTGGATTCATTTGTATTAGATGGGCGGGGAAATACTTGATTAGATATGTGAACATTTCCACTATTCGAACCACCCCCTGTGAATAATATTCGAACGATAGCCATTCCACACCCGGCCAGGTGTATGATGTGCCGGATTTACCCTTAGCCGTTTACATGTCTAACTAAGTATTTTAAAACACACTTAGAGAATTTATTCGAGTCATTGTGAATCACTATTCGTATCACCTTATTCGTATCACCTTATTAGAACAATAATTAGAATCACATTCGACTCATACTGTACTGGGATCACATTCGGCTCATCTTATATTAGACTCACATTGGGATTACACTCGACTTATATTGTACCATCTGAACTCATTATGTTACTCTAGTTCAGCTAGATCTTATTTTACAGTCTTCATTGCTATGTTTCTCTTCTTGTTTAGTTACCTTACTTTCCTTGTACCTTAACTGCTCTCTACATCATTACTCATACAAACTGCCATATTCATCAATACAACTGTCTATAACTGCTTTATAGTTCTCTGTCATTTACTTGGAATTTCTTGATGGATTGTACTCGTTCATGTCCTGACTGGACCTGTTGAAAATATTACAGATGCTTGCCCTGAGGATATTTGCCCTACTTGCTGTGAAACTCGTAATTTCAGATAAATTTAATTAGCTAATATAATTAATTCTTAATTGTTAATTTAGGAAATAGCATTTTTAGAAAAATTATTAAAACTGGAAATTTTATCGAAACATGTAATTTTCTAAATAATTATTATTATGTTATTTAGATTAAAATTATTATTTTCAAAAAATATAAAATTTTGGATTTTTGTTTGCCAGCCAGACCCGAACCCAATTGGAACCATAAAATATTTTTCTAAAATGGTAAAATGTTAAATTATGATAATTATATTTAGTTGTCATTTTTTTAGAAGCTCAAATTGTTGGCCCAAAACCCAAACCCATGGATTATTGGTTCATTTGGGTTTACACTCATTATAAATGAGTTTGTTTTTAAAAAAAAATTGCTTTAATTCCCAAACTTTATTCCAGCACCCATCAGTATGTTTTATGAAGAGAGAAAACTCTTCATTCTTCAACTGACCGATGACCCCTCCTTTCTTCTTCGTGGAACCGACAACCTCTTTGGCTTCGGTTTCCCGCCGGCCGAACCCCTCGGCTTTCCTAACCGCCGGAGCTCTTCTTCTTCCATAACCCACATTCTCTCCCTATATAAATCCTCTCCCTCTCTATCATTCTCCTCTACCACTCTCCCAAACTCAAATCCCCAAACCCTAGCCGGAGTTCCGACCAAGCCCCTCGGCGACCCCGGCCATCCGTGTCGACCCGACGCCGCACCCCTCCGGTGCGCCCCGACCCGCGACCCCGGCGCTCCGTACGCAGCGTCTCCGCCCAACCACCAGGGCGCCACCGCACCCTCGCCGACCCTCGGCGCCACCGCAGCCCGGCCCCGAGCTCCTGTCGGCCGACCCGCCGGCCTCCCTGTGCGCAGACGCACTCCCGCCGGCCTTCCCGCGCCCTCTGTGCGCCGACCCCCTTCATCCCCGGCCGAGCACCGCACCCTGATCCGCTGTTTCAGTGGTCCCGTGACAGCGTTGCCGCTGTCCACTGCTGTCCCGACCCCGATCCACTGTTCTATGACTTTCCGTTCCCGGCCAGGAGCGAAGTTCCAATTTCGGACGCTGTTCCGGGTTTGCATTGCTGTTCGGATCTCCATTTCTTTTCTTATTATTCATCTGAGAGCTCTAGCCGAGCAACCTGAGGTATAACCCCTGTCCCGCCCTTTTTCTTACAGTCTGTGATGAGTTTTGGTCCAGGAATTTTCTTCGAAAAATTCGGTTTCTGTTACGTTTGTGGTTTCGAAAATTTTCGGATCGTTTGTTCTGTGATAATTGGGTTCTGTGGTTGGTTTGATAATTTTCGGACTTTTCCGAGAACTCTTCGGAAAGAGTTCTGACGATTTTCGGAATTTCCGAGTTTATTTGGGTTTTCGAAATTTTCGGAAACGTATTGCTGATTCGGATTATTTTGGTTGGAATCGGACTTCCGAAATTATTTCGGGTCGTTCCGAGATAATCTGTGGATTATTATTATATATATTTTGGGATTCCCTGGTTTGGGATTTGCAGGAAAGATTATCGACATATTTCCCAGTTTTTGGGTTGACCAAAAATAGAGAAAATGCTGCCGAATTTTTCCGTAAATTCAATTATATTTTAAAAATGAATTTAAAATGGATTTCGGAATTTTATTTTATTTGGATTTTGGGCGACGACCGTATCGGTCGATGGACCCGGCTAAATGCAAACGAAACCGGTTTCGTCCGGACGTTGAGGCATTAGCTATAAAAATGACGATTGGACCAGTTCTGACACTCAATAATATTTTATATTTTAATTAGAATTAGAATTATTAAATATTATTTAATTTTGTAGGCAGTTTACAGGACTAACAAATTTTCTCTTATTTTAATTCTTGGAAATGTAAAGGCATAAGCCTATTCTGGTTGTGGGATTATAATAGCTTAGGTTTTATTTATGTACTTTTATTTTTTGGATGATTTTGGTAATGGGAACGTAGTATAAAATAATAACTATTTATTGTATTTTTCAAAAGAATATAATGATTAATGTTTTGTCACTTAGAAAAATTAAGTTGTAATTTTAAAATAGAAATTCATGTATTTTCTCATTAAAAAGAAAAATCTTAGTTTTATATTTATATAATTATAAAATACCAAGTTTTTTCCAAATAAACTGATAAATACAATTTTCTCGAAAATAAATGTAAATTGATGCTTCTTAATTTCAACGCATTAATAATTAAGCGTTTTGTTTGTGTTAGCTAAATCAAGACTAAAAATTGACTAGGACAAATTTAGAGATTATAACTAGCACGTCTAGCATGGCAATTTTTGGAAATCTAAGTCAGAAATTCTCAATTGTAGGGTTTCGAGGACTGTACTAGCATCATCCTGGAACCAATCTCGAATCAGTTATAATCAAGGCAAGTATTGTTATGTTAATGCGCAGTTTAATTAATGTTAGTAATCTTGCATGTTTAAACCACTGTATTACACGTAACTCTCTCTCCTAGAGTAATGATTGAATCTGATTGACTCGGGATATTGGGGGAGTAGCGTAGTGTTCTATGACCAAAGCCAAATAGATAATTGATTGTGCGAGCTTATTCCTTTTTCACGAGGATAGGTCGGACCGTATCATTAGGATACAATTCAATCATCCCAAACCGGTCATAGTCATTACATACTCGAATCACATTGTTTACTATCTTGTAGTTTAGTTAAAAATCATTATTTCAAAACTGTTTAATATTGTAAATTGCTAATCATTAGTGAAATTGTTAATTTTCATAATTGTACTTTGCTCCTTTTCTGACTGGATTCTCCACCCCCAATAGGTTCCACTAATGATGCAGAGCTACTGATTAGTAGCTACTATGACCCTGAGCTATACCCTGCTGTGCTTCCTGAGGATGGCGTACCTGATGATGATGTTGCTTCTTTTTAGATGTTATTTTCAGTCTGATAGTTTTGTTTAAAAACAATGTTATTCAGTTGGTGGTTTTAAGATTGTACTTTGTACTGAACAAGTTTTTATTTATCGAATATTAAATATTATGGCAAATTAGATTGAGTTGTTGATTACCTGCATATGGAGATACAGCTTACTGCCGCCGCCTCAACAGCGGTGCAGGCTGGACATGATCCGATTCGACCCAAGTAATTGGGACCGGGTCGTGACATTTGCCTTGGAGCAGGTGATGGCTTAGCTACCTATGGCCCCGACACTCAGGAGTGATCGGAAGACTAGCTAGTAGACTTGGTTTAGTTTTTATGTTTTAGAACTTGTATTGTAATAACTGAGATACGAGTTTGTATTTGAGTTTGTTTGAGATATTATTATTTAGTAGTTTATAAATGTTGTTGTTTAGTCTTTAGTTATTAACTTCTGTGTTATCTTATCGTGCTTAGACTGTGATTGAGATTTTATTATATCTATACTTGTCCTCCGTTCAGAGTTGAGTTTTGACAAGTACATTATATAATTGCGTGAGTTGTTGATTAGATAGTAACCTAGGACAGCGTTCTACCGCCGACACTGTGGCGTAGGCTGGACGTACCCACTTCTCGTGCCCCTACACAGGGTACGGGTCGTGACAGGCCAATACAGTGAGCCGCATGGCCTCATGCACTAAATATTTTGTTTTGTCAACACAGTGAGCCGCATGGCCTCTCATGCACTATTAAGTATTCAGCTTTGGCCGCATATGGAAATGTTTGGCATGGCCTTTTCTTTATTTTGCATGTATTAGCATGCAGTTGCTTGCTAATTGGCCGCATACATTAGCACTTGCTAGCATCAGTATTTAATTATTGCCATGCATTTGCAAGAATTGCTTGCATGCATGGCTTGCTTGCATGGAAATATATACTGGCCGCATATGCACTCAATGCTAGCCGCATATGGCAATGCATATCGGACCGCATGGACCAATCCATTTGGCCACATGGCCTATTTATTATTCTTGGCCGCATGCAGCAAGTGTGCTAGCCGCATATTGTATGGTGACAACATTTATTGGCTGGCCGTCTGGCATACTTGTATTTATTGCGGGTCCCACTATCTTTTGTCTTATTTGTCTTTACTATTATATTATTATGATTAAATAATGTGTGATTCTAAATTGTTTCCCTAAATATGAATTGTTAGTATAATGATTGGTTTACGGTTTGTAACCTGGTTATCTGAATAGTCCCATGGTTATCTCATCGTATATCACCTGTCATGCTTTTCCTTAATTACTGTCTTTATTATGTAATTATATTCGTGTGCTAATTGTTGGTTTTAGTTCCTAAGTGAAGCCTCCTTTGTGGCACTTGCTCTTTCTGGGGTCTGACCCAGCTGGTTTTGTATGGCCAGATACCGGAGCAACTCCAGAGGATCTACCGGTTTTCCAGCCAGATGGTGACCACTAGACGGAACCCTGGCAACGAGTGGGTTATTTTTGGCTCTCCCACTCTATTGTAAAATTATTCTTTTGAGGCGTTTAGCCGCCGAGCAAGTGTTAGCTCGTGTACATTTTTATTTACTGTCTGCCTACGGGCTGTAACATGATTGGCAACCTAGGGTTGATCATGTATGACTGAAACTCTTGCTAGTCCTCACATTTTGTAACGACTAGCTTCATGATCAGCTGAATATGTAATGTTTGGGACGCCTTACTATTGTATATTTGGTGATCTTACATCTTGTAACATTTATTTGCTTTCTTGTGATTGAGACACTAGGCTTGTTCTTGACCATAGGAGACTGATGGCTTGTAGTAAACCCTCATATATCTAGACAGCCGTGACCGTATAGTGAGGTGGATTCCATTTCATTATACGTAGCGGGCTATATACGCCCCCGCTCTCCAGTGTTCTGGTTCTGGGGCGTGACAACTTGTCAACAGATGCTTGCTCCCCCTGGAAATAGCCCTTGTTGGACATCAACTTCAAGCGAGCCTCTTCTTGTGCCATGGCAGCTATGGCTTCTTCTAAGGTTGGAAGCATGGGCTGTGCTAGGAGTACATTCCTTCTATGTTCAAACACAGGGTTAAGACCCTTCAAGAACTTCATCATCCGTTGTCGCGAAATATAATCCAAGAACTTTTGGAAATGTTTCGCAAATGCTGGTTCGACTTGGGCATCTTCCATCCCAAGAGGATCGTAGTGATCCAGATCAGACCAGTACTTCTTCAACAGTGCTGCATACTCAGAGATGGTACGGTCGTCCTGGGCCACCCTATCAAGTTCATCCTGCAGTTGGAAAACCCGCATAGGATTGCCTGAGCCTGAGTACATATCCTTCAAAGTCCGCCATATATCAGCAACAGCCTCCATCGCCTCTATATTGCCCGACACCTGGTCGATCAAGGAGGCTGTCAACCATCCAGCCACAACATTGTTGACAATTTCCCAAATAGCAAACTCCTTTGAGGAGGGATCATCTGGCGCCCTGGTTTGGCCATTGACGTAGCCAACCAAACCTCGTCCCTTCAGCGTCAGCATTGCCTGCCGTGACCATTTTAAGTAGTTGGATGTTCCTTCCAACTTCATCTCCAGCTTGTCCAGCTTCTCCATTTTGTAGGGTGACGGATTCACATCAGTATGGATCACACGTGGGGTTGCCTCGGTTAATCTCTTTGATAAAATATCATCAACCAAGGCATTCATCTCTTCTGCTGTCAGTTTACCACTGATCGAATCCATGGCATCTTCAACTGTGATTCGCCGTCGTCGTCGTCTTCGTCGGCTTCGTCGTCATCGTCTTTATGTAAAGTCTTCAACAGAGACATTACTAATGCGCTGTTAACGTGGCCAACACCGGCGCGCGCATGTAGATCCTAATTTGCAGATCGAGAACAGAAAATAAATAAAGCATTTGTAATTCCGGAGGGCATAATCTAGGAACAGATGGTGCAAATAAAGCATTTGACGTACATCCGTCTTCGAATAACCGCCCACATAATCTCTCTCTCAAATTAGGATTATTTTTTTTTTTTTGGGAAAAAAAAGAGGGGGGGTCGGCAGCAGTTGGGGTTGGAAGGGGGGGGCATCGGGGGGGGGGGGGGGGGGGGGGGGCAGCAGCAGGGGGGTGGGGGTTCGTCGGCGGCAGCAGGGGGAGGGGGCGTCGGGGGGGCGTCGGGGGCAGCAGGGGGGGCGTCGGGGGCAGGGGGCATCGGGAGGGGGGCAGGTGGGGGAACTGCCGGTGGCAGCAGGAGGGTTCGTCGGCGACAGCAGGGGGGGCGTCGGGGGGCGGGGGGGTGGGTTTGCCGGGTTGGGGAAGGGGTGGGAAATTTTTTTTTGTGGTTATGGCTCTGATACCATGTAGAGAATAATTGTTGTATATTTTATTGATTGGCTACTCCAGTACTTATAGGGAGTGTAGCTCCTCTTCATACTACATTTTCCAATGTGGGACTAAGTCGCTTATTAGTTCTCAACACTAAACATGAACTTCGAAGTAAAAAAAAAGAAAATTTAAATAAAGGTATTGTTAATAATAACTTATAAGTTTGAATATGTGTCTGATCTTGTTTGGTCAATCAGTCATTATCAAGTTTAAATGTCAAACTAATTATAACTTAGGGATCTGCAAAAAAAATTGATGGAGTTTAAAGTAAACTTTGAACTTGAGAGAGAGAGAGAGAGACTGGCACTAATAACTTAATCAGTAGAACTGAACATGAACTTGAGAGAGAGAGAGAGAGAGAGAGGTGTGGGGGGGGGGGGGGGGGGGGGGGGGGGGGGGAAGGGGGGGGGGGCGAGTTACCAAAGAGCAAATATAAATTATCATCTAAAGGGCAAACAAATTCACAAGGACTATTGGCATATGCAAAAAGACTTATGCAAATATATGACAAACAAATTTCGATAAGACACGGGCATGGAACCTATTTTGGTGGTGTGCTACTGCTCTTAGGAGTGTGCGGGATGTGTCTTATGTGTCCGACACAACATTGCCCATTTATTTGGAGTGTCCTAGATGCTAATACTATATAGAAGTGAAGATGTTGCTTTAAGTCCATGTATAATAAATAACTACTGGAATAGGTAGGTTACAAAAGAATACAGTCGCATACTGATTGATGCATATACAAGAAATACCATATCAGATTTGGACTAAAACAACAATTTGAAACTGCATGACAAAATGCTATCAACTGACAACTCTAGTATCTGGCTGATATTAGAAAGTGCTGCACTTCCAAGTTCGCTTGTTCTGAAATTTTCAGAAACCCTCCAGAGCTTTTCTCAAAATGGCTGAAACTTTCCGGACTTCTTGAAAATGGATCAAACTTTCAAACATATTTATTTTCTTCCAAAATCAGCTATGTTATTTGGGAAATATCCAACATAGTTTGATTCGAAGATGAAAATGAGAATGTATACAAGATACCAGTCCTGTAAAGAGAGAGAGGCTCAGTCCAACATTGTGGACTACTCCCCTCCTGAAGCTGAAGCATACATGTCATGCATGTTCAACTTGGTACATAAAGTAATGAAACAAGCAGGTGAAAAGACGGTTGGTAAATAGGTCGATGATTTGGTCCTTTGAACGAGTAAATAGATGGAAATATGCGCGCTTGGTCATGAAAAATAGTAGCCTGATTGTCGTAATGTACGCAGAGGGAGGTAATTATTGGAAACGCGGTGTGACCCAAACCGGAGTTGGCCCACCTGTAAGGTCTGAGCCAATTCCAATTATCTACACCTCATGATTCTACCTCCTATCCGATGTGGGACTAAATTTCCAACTCTTTTGTCATCCCATTTTTGAGCGCCCAACCGGAAACGAGATACAATCCAACAGTGATGACCCAATATATATACTTGACACCACCATCAGAGTTTACAACTACATCATCTCACAAACAATATATGTCAATTTATGTCTAGCTTTATACTCTACCTTGGCAGTAGATCTCAGTGTTTTAAAAACCAGGCCGGACCGGCCGGTTATACCGGTCAACCCGTGAACCAGTAATTTTTTCTGGCTGGTTTAATACCGACCCACTGTTTTGTCCAAAAATCGGCTTCTTTTATGTAACCCGGTCGACCCGGCCAGTTAGACCACTGAACCATCTGATTCGGTTGGATTTTAAACCGGTCTGAACTTGACTTTTCCAATTCAACTTTTTTGGGTCAACTTTTGACTTCTTGTTTGGACTTTACATGCAATAAAAGTTTATATGTATAATTTTTGACTAATTTTAGCATAAGTAGTATATGTATGGTTGTGTACTATGTAATGTATTCAAATAAAATTATAAGCATATAAAACTGGTACAACCCGAGTTAAACCACTTGTTGAACCGGTTTGACCCAACCCAGCGTCCTCGATCACCGGGTCGATCTCCGGTCCGGTTTTTAAAACATTGCTAGATCTATTGATGATTGTGTGTTTCTTGCCCCTCCAAGTAACTGTGTGTCCTCCAACATAGGTATACTAACGAGACGTTGATCGTCAGTAACTCTTCGATCCAGCATATAGTTGGCATCAGAGTAGGATTAAATATTGAGATGTCCATGGTGCTAACATATCTCAGTATTCTAAGAGCTCCAGTAACACCTCTCCTGGAATTTTATGGAACAGAAACCCAATTCTAGCAACATAATCATAACAAAAAAGATTTATTCCCAACTAATCTCACTATAAATAGCACTCCCACTCAACACATTTCTTCCATCAGTGGTACTTAGAAATGGAAATGGAGTTCTCTTTGGGAAGAAAATGTCTATTTGCAGCTGTTCTTTTCTGCTTCTTCGTGTTGTCACAGTGCACAAGCGTCACTTATGACAGCCGCGCAATCAAAATTGACGGCAAGCGCAGGCTTCTGCTCTCTGGCGCCATCCATTATCCTCGTTCAACACCTGAGGTATTAATTTAATTTATCATACTTTTTTTTATTTTTTGCGGGTCGAGAAATAGTTGTTGTTGCAGAGAAGGTTCCCTGACCCGTATCCAAATGTAACCTCTATATGGTCGGAAACTTTACCAAAACCCTAAAGGACTACAATTCCACTAAATAAAAAGTAGTTGTTTCATAATTGCATAAAAACGATATAACATGATTTTGGATATTCAAGTTATATAATTATATATATTTCGCATATTGATTAACGAAATTATTTTGTGGCTTTCAGATGTGGTCCGATTTGATCCAAAAGTCGAAAGAAGGCGGCCTTAATGCAATTGAGACGTACGTCTTTTGGAATGCTCATGAGCCTCGCAGGAGAGAGGTTGTTGCCTCATTAAGTTATATTTACTTATTTTTGGAAAAAAAAAAACATTTGATTAAGCAAGGAAAAACATTTGGATATTCATCTTTAATAATGATTTATTTTTCTTTTTTTAGTACAATTTTGCTGGTAGTCTCAACCTGGTTAGATTTATCAAGGAAATACAAAATGCTGGAATGTATGCCATTCTACGTATCGGTCCATATGTTTGTGCTGAATGGAATTATGGGTACGAAGAACATCCTTCATTTCCTAAAATACAATTATTTAAGTTATAATTTTCTCTAGAATATAATAATGCTAAGATTTATTTTCTAATAATTAAATTTTTCAGTGGACTTCCAGTTTGGTTGAGGGACATCCCGGGGATGGATATTAGGACCGACAACCAGCCATTTAAGGTTTTCAATTGTCTCTTATTCATTTTTCAAATTTTTTTTAAAAAATATTTCCCCTATAGTTTTTATATCTTTTAATTTTATTTCCTTTTTCCAGGATGAAATGCAAAATTTCACTAAGTTGATCATCGACATGGTTAAGCAAGAGAGGCTACTTGCTCCGCAAGGAGGACCTATCATCATAACCCAAGTATCTACATAAATATATAAATGTCACACTACATTCTATATTTTGATTCTTGTTAATAAATTTTTTTGACCTAATATTATTATTACATTTTACTAGATCGAGAATGAGCACGGTAACTTTAAGGATAAATACGGAGACGCAGGAAAACGTTATATCGACTGGGCTGCACAAATGGCCGATTCGCTCAACGTCGGCGTGCCATGGATCATGTGCCAGCAAGACAATGCACCCTACCCTATGGTAAATAGACCAAAAAGCTCTTAAATAAAAATTTCAAAAATAGAAAATAAAATTTTCTTGATTAACCAAAGCTAATCTCTCTTAATGTTTTCTTAAACTAGATTAACACTCACAACGGTTTCTATGGCAACGAATTTAAACCCAACAATGCTTCTGTTCCTAAGATGTGGACAGAGAACTGGACTGGATGGTGAAGATCTTGACTCATTTTTTGTTGCATTTTTTGAATTTTGTAGATTTTTTTTTTAAATTTTGATAACCGTTGCATCGTTCTTTTAGGTTTAAGAAGTGGCATTTGCCTGACGAACATAGACCTGCAGAGGATCTTGCTTATGCAGTTGCTCGTTTCTTCCAGTCTCATGGAACTCTACACAATTACTACATGGTTAGTGTAATTTTTTTTTTTATTACAAACACACATACCTACACGTCCTTACGGTTGGGGAATCTAACATGCCGGCCCTGCCTGGTATCCGTGCTGCTTTCCATATGAGCTACAAGTGCTGAACTAGTTTTTCTTCGATTAATTAGTTGATCTTCGATTTGTTTTCTTTTTTCGGTATTAACCGATATACATTAATTTCAGTACCACGGAGGAACCAATTTCGGTCGCACTACAGGAGGTCCATACATTGTAACATCGTACGACTACGATGCTCCTCTTGATGAGTACGGTACGTGTTCATGTTTGTACAATAAATTTCTTATTTTTATATAAATTTAATCAATTTAAGGCCTTCAAAATAACATATATATTTGTAATTATCAGGAAATATTAGGCAACCCAAGTGGGGGCACTTGAAGGATCTTCACACCGCGCTTTACTCAATGGAGGACGCCATTCTTCATGGAGATTACAATTGGACTGATCTTGGAAATTCGCTATCGGTACCAATATAATTCTTTTTTTTTTAATTTTAGATTTAATTCCTTATTTTGGGTACTAATGATGTTAAATTTATGTAATTATAGGTGACAAAGTTCTATGGTGAAGGGATCACCAGTGCATGCTTCTTGACCAACAAGAACAATGACACTGATGCCACACTCGAGTTCGAAGGAGACAAATATTTCATTCCTGCGTGGTCCATGAGCTTCCTTCCTGATTGCAAGAAGGAAGTCTACAACACTGCCAAGGCAAGTTCTCATTTCTATAAGTTCATGGTCGATGACTTCAATAACTTGTTAATTTTACTTGAGTATAGGTAGTAATATTTTTTTTTTTTTGCAGGTTACTGCACAAACTACAATCATGGCCAAGAAGCGCAACCAAGCCGAAGAACAGCCTGCGAAACTGAAGTGGTCATGGCAGTCCGAGTCCTTCGATGAGTCCCTCAAGGCCTTGGGTGGCAAGCAAACCGAGGAACGACTCTTGGAGCAGATCAGAACTAGTCTCGATGCTAGTGACTACTTGTGGTACATGACTACGTAAGTACACATACTAATTTTTTTTCATTTGATTACATTGTGATTACGATTACATTACAGTGTACCAAACGAGGCCTAACTCTTCTCCACCGCTACTTCAATTTGTTTCCTTTTAAGTTTTGAGAAAATGAAATTGTTTTCATCCTTTTTTGTAGCTTCGACAACTACGAGAACCAGACGAAAGTTATGCTTCGCGTCAACACGACTGGCCATGTCCTTCATGCTTTTGTCAACGGGAAGCTCATCGGTACACTATGTTCCTACTGTCTGTTAAACCTTCGTGATTTCTTACCGTCTTTTAATAATGATTGACCTATTACTTATCGACCATTCAGGATCTCAATACTCGAGCGCGGACCCGAACTTCTCCTTTGTGTTCGAACGCCCTGCTGAGCTGCAAGGAGGAAGGAACTTCATCTCTCTGCTCAGCGCAACAGTTGGGCTCACGGTATGATCACTTTAGCTGCTCGGTAAATAGATACTTACATGTAAGGTATTGACTGATAGTTGCATCTTTTGCGCACAGAATTATGGCTACCAATACGAGCTTGTGCCGGCTGGCATCGTCGACGGTCCGGTCACGCTGATCGGAACCAAAACATATGATCTAACCAAGATGCCATGGTCATACAAGGTGAGATTGGGTTAAATAACTTGCATCTTGATTTTTTCGATATCGTGTGTTACTTCAATGTCAAGATATTTTTTTGGGGTATAGGTTGGTCTTGATGGTCTTGATAAAGGACTAGTTCTTCATAGTGAGAACTGGAAGTCTGGCAAGATCCCCACAAAGAAGCCCTTTACTTGGTATCAGGTATTTTTCATTTACCTGATTTTGGTTTACATTGATATATTTACGAATTCGGGATCGATACGGGTTTTAATTTTTCGCGTACGTGTATTATAGACGAACTTCAAAGCACCCCTCGGCTCGGAGCCTGTGGTGGTCGATATGCTAGGCATGGGGAAAGGAGAGGCGTTCGTGAACGGACAAAGCATCGGTCGCTACTGGCCGAGCTTCATTGCCAGGAAGGACGGCTGTGTCGAATGCGACTACCGGGGACACTTCAGCAACGGTAAATGCCTGACCGGATGCGGGGAGCCTTCTCAGAGATGGTAAATACTCTATGTCGCACTGATACGGATACGACAACCATACGCGTCTGACACGACCGGTAAATGCTAACTTTTTGAATTACTTTGAAGGTATCACGTCCCGAGATCGTTCCTGAAGTCTGGCAAGCCCAACGTGCTGACGTTGTTTGAGGAGGCCGGCGGCGATCCTTCCCAGGTCAATTTCCAGACCGCCGTGGTCGGGAAGATATGCGGGAACGTCCCCCAGGGGAAGACCCTGACCCTGTCCTGCCAGGGGTACGGCCGGACCATCGCCGCGATCAATTTTGCCAGCTTCGGAGACCCGCAGGGATCCTGCGCCTCCTTCGAGAAGGGCAAGTGTGAGACGAAAGGGGCCGTCTCTGCCGTCGAGAGGGAGTGCCTGGGGAAGGAGTCCTGCTCGCTCGAGGCCGGGGATGAGTTGTTCGGCGTCGACGGCGACTGCGGTAGTGGTTTCAGCAAGAGGCTCGCTGTTCAAGCTACTTGTTCAGGAGTTTGATTTCAGGATGTTTTGATTTTTAGTGTTAGTGATAGTGTTGAGATTCCTTTCTTCTTAGTTGCATTTTTTCATGTAGCTCACGATCATCACTATGTCGGACAAATTTCCTAAGCGAATGAGGAATAAAATCATGTTTTTCTCTATGATGCTATTGGTGTGTCCAGTCTGGTGTGATCTTGTTTCTTGACTGGATAACTTTCTGAATAGATAAAAGGGTCCCGCTGAGTTCTTACTTTTTCATATCTTCAATCTGGTTCCTAGAATATGAATCGTGAAAAAAAACCCTACTAAACCGTTCACGGGAATACTAGTTACAGTACCTATCAGCCAAAGAGTAAAAAAAAAACCTACTAAACCGATCACAAGAATTCCAGCTACACTACCTATCAGCCAAAGAGTAAAAGAAAATATCTACTAAACCGATCACAAGAGTACAACTAATATCTATCAGCCAAACAGGAATTATTCCCGTAGTCACGGTCATTTTCCTCACTTTCCATTTCATCAAGTGGTCAAGCTATAGACAAAAACAGTCATGGATAATTATGAGGATGATATCCTTCCGAATGGGATAAGAGAATATCCTGTGAGATATGTTCTTATACTAAGTAATTATATTAGTATATGCTTGCAAATTAAAATTGTCAAGCTAATTATAACTTAGGATCTGCAAATTTATTACATGATTAAAAGTCAATAATATAATAAAAAGAAGACTGCTTAATCAATTGAACTGGCAAGAAATATATTGAAGAGTTGGCGCTGGACTAGCCGAAAATCTGAGTTTATCGGAAGCTTGATCTAATAAAATTCCTGAAAAATGAGCTTTTTATGATTACATTGGTAATAATCCGGCATAAGGGGGATTATTCAGAGCAGGATCAATGGACAACAGAGATGGAATAGCCGTTGGGTGGTTAGGGCACTCCGGTCTTTAGAGAATAAAGAAGGGCGCAAACTTTTTGTACGCCGTATGCCCGCTTTTTTTGAAACATTTCCGATAGTTTTGTTTTGGTAGATGGAGATGGAATTGTGAGGGCCAATGTTCTTTTTAGAAGGGCAGAATCAAAGTATAATGTTGAACAAGTAGGTGTAACTGTTGAGTTCTATGGTGGCGAACTCAATGGAGTCCGTTATAGTAATCTTGCAACTGTGAAAAAATATGCTAGACGTGAACTTGGTAATTAGGGATCTGCAAAATTAATATGTATCTGATACCTTGTTTTATCAGTCATTATCAAATTTAAATGTAAAAACTAATTATAGTACCAGCAAATTTATAATAAAAAGAAGAATGGCACTAACGTGCTCCAAAGCAAAGATATCCATGGCGGTTCACCACCAAGGGTACAGATTCTCTTTCGGATAGGCCCTGGAAGGAGAAGGAATGCTGGAATGCCAACACAACAGACGCCTGTCTATTCTCTAATTTACCTGACCCGAATAGTATACATTTTGGAAACGTCCAGTGCCAAAGTCACTGAATGGGTAAGTCGACAATCCCTTAAAAATTAATTATAGGACCAATCAATCACAGTTGGTTGCAACCTAGCATATCTAACTGGCTATCTTAAGGTATACGTTTGTTTGTGATATAAACCAATCAGTCAAATTTAAATGTCGAACTAATTATAATAACTTAGGACCTGCAAAAAAAAGAAATAAATAATAATTTAAATAAGTTTGAATATGCATGCATATATGGCTATCTTACTATAAGGTATGGTTAATAATAACTTACAAGTTTGAATATGTATGGATACCTTGTTTGGTCAATCAGTCACATTATCAAATTTAAATGTCAAACTAATTATACCTTAGGGATCAGCAAAAAAATAAAAAAATAAAGAGTTTAAAGTAAACTTTGACATTTACATCATTAAAATCAATAATATAATAAAAAGAAGGCTGGCACTAACTTAATCAGTAGAACTGAAAAGTTACGAAAAGAACAAATATAAATTATCATCTAAAGGGCAAACAAATTCACAAGGACTATTGGCATATGCAAAAGACTTGTGCAAAGATATGACAAACAAATTTTGATACGACACGGGCATGGAACCTATTCTAAAATTTTCAGAAACCCTCCAGAGCTTTTTTCAAAATGGCTGAAATAGTTTAAAGTGTTGGACGATACCGATCCGATACGGCATGTCCCGATTCGATATCCGATACCGACCGATACTGACATTGAGGGTCGCTTTTTCAGTCAATTTGACAAAGAAAATTGAAGAAAAAAAGATAAATCAACAAGGATTTGAAGCATAATAAAGTTGTAAAAACATATAAAAGAAGAAAATTTCTTCTATTGCATGTAAACCCAATTCTAGTAACATAATCATAACAGAAAAAAAAGATTTACTCGTAACTAATCCCACTATAAATAGTACTCCCACTCAACATTTCTTCCATCAGTGGTATTTACAAATGGAAATTGAGTTTTCTTCGGGAAGAAAAAGTCTATTTGCAGCTGTTCTCTCCTGCTTCTTCATGTTGTCACAGTGTGCAACCGTTACTTACGACAGCCGCGCAATCAAAATTGACGGCAAGTGCAGGCTTCTGCTCTCTGGCGCCATTCATTATCCTCGTTCAACACCTGAGGTATTATTTTATAGGAAAATGCTAAACTGATCGCGGGAGGGGTGACCGTAGGACTGGCCCGTGCCTACATGTCCCCCTCCCATTGGCCCCCCTGCACGGTTGTACCACATGGGTCCCATATCCGAAAATTTCAGGCCGCCCTCCAATAGGGGGCCGACATGTGTCTGGGGGCTAGAACCGCATGTAGTAGCTCCATTTTTATATGATTATACTTTTTCTTTTTCTTTTTTGCTGATTGAGAACATTGTTGTTGCAGAGAAGGTGCCTGACCCGTATCCAAATGTAACCTTTAGATGGTCGAAAACTTAGACCTCAACCCTAAAAGACTAGAGTTACCACTAAATAAAAAGTAGTCGTTTCATAATTGCATAAAAACGATAGACTACGCATTTGCGGCTCTGAACATGGTTTCGGGTATTCAAGTTTTTTTTTTCAAATATTTGTTAACGATATTATTTTGTTGCTTTCAGATGTGGCCCGATTTGATCCAAAAGTCGAAAGAAGGCGGCTTTAATGCAATTGAGACGTACGTCTTTTGGAATGCTCATGAGTCTCGAAGGAGAGAGGTTGTTGCCTCACTAAGTTATACTTACTTATTTTTCGAAAAAATAAACGTTTGATGGAAGAATATTATCTTAATAATGAATTTTTTTTTCTTTTCAGTACAATTTTGCTGGAAATCTCAACCTCGTTAGATTTATCAAGGAAATACAAAATGCGGGAATGTATGCTACGTATTGGTCCATATGTTTGTGCTGAATGGAATTATGGGTACGAAGAACATCCTTCATTTCCTAAGATATAATTACTTAAGTTATAATTTTCTCTAAAATAGATTAATGCTAAGATTTATTTTCTAATAATTAATTTTTTTTAGTGGACTTCCCGTTTGGTTGAGGGACATCCTGGGGATGGATATTAGGACTAACAACCAGTCATTTAAGGTTTGCAATTGTCTCTTATTCATTTTTCAAAATTTTAAAAAATAATATTTCCCTTTATATCTTTTAATTTCATCTCTTTTTTCCAGGATGAAATGCAAAATTTTACTAAGTTGATCGTGGACATGGTTAAGCAAGAGAGGCTACTTGCTCCGCAAGGAGGACCAATCATCATAACCCAAGTATATATATATATATATATATATATATATATATATATATATATATATATATATATATATATATATATATATATATATATATATATATATATATATATTCACACTACATTCTATATTTTGATTCTTGTTAAAAAATATTTTGACCTAATATTATGATTACATTTTACTAGATCAAGAATGAGCGGGGTAACTTTAAGGATAAATACGGAGACGCGGGAAAGCATTATATTGACTGGGCTGCACAAATGGCCGATTCGCTCAATGTCGGCGTGCCATGGATCATGTGCCAGTAAGACAATGCACTCTACCCTATGGTAAATTGACCAAAAAGCTCTTACATAAAAATTTCAAAAATAGAAAATAAAGTTTTCTTGATTAACCAAAAGCTAATCTCTCTTAATGTTTTCTTAAACTAGATTAACACTCACAACGGGTTCTATGGCAACGAATTTCAACCCAACAATGCTTCTGTTCCTAAGATGTGGACAAAGAACTGGACTGGATGGTGAAGATCTTGACCCATTCTTTTGTTGCATTTTTTGGATTTTTAGTTTTTTTTTTTTTTAATTTTGATAACCGTTATATGCAACTTTCTTTTAGGTTTAAGAAGTGGCATTTGCCTGATGAACATAGACATGCAGAGGAGGATCTTGCTTATGTTGTTGCTCGTTTCTTCCAGTCTCATGGAACTCTACACAATTACTACATGGTTAGTACATTTAGTTGACTTTTTTTTATTACAACCACACACCTACACGCCCTTACTGTTTGGGGGGTCGAACCTGTCGGCCCCGCCTTGTGTCCGTGCTGTTTTCCATATGAGCTGCAAGTGCTGGACTTATTATTGTTTGATTTGTTTTCTTTCTTTTTTGGGTATTAACCGATATACATTAATTTTCAGTACCACGGAGGAACCAATTTCGGTCTTACTACAGGAGGTCCATACATCGTAACATCGTACGACTACGATGCTCCTCTTGATGAGTACGGTACGTGTTCATATTTGTATAATTAATAATTTTTTATATAAATTCAATCAATTTTACGGTCGAAGAAATAATATATATTTTGTTGTCCTTAGAAAATATAAGGCAACCCAAGTGGGGGCATTTGAAGGATCTACACACCGCGCTCTACTCAATGGAGGATGCCATTCTTCATGGAGATTACAATTGGACTGATGTCGGGAATTCGCTATCGGTACCAATATAATTCTTTAAAAAAAAATAGATTTAATTCCTTATTTTGGGTACTAATGATGTTAAATTTATGTAATTATAGGTGACAAAGTTCTATGGTGAAAGGATCACCAATGCATGCTTCTTGACCAACAAGAACAATGACACTAATGCCACACCCGAGTTCGAAGGAAACAAATATTTCATTCCTGCGTGGTCGATGAGCTTCCTTCGTGATTGCTAGAAGGAAGTCTACAACACTGCCAAGGCTGGGCTTGACCTAGAAATTATATTAAAAAAGTGATGCAGTTATTACTTGTATATTAGTAAAAAAAAAAGTTCTACAGCTACTGCTACAGTTAAGCTAAGAAGAGTGCATGGCTTTGTACATATTTACTAATCATATTTATGCAAAGTATTCAAACTTTGATGTTGTAGATTAATATGCAACTGAGGAATTATTGCTGAATAGTTTAGTCAAGATCAACATTACTCACAAGCCAATTCAAGCTACAGATTTGAGAAAAAGGTTAGTCTGCATGGCTTTGTTTGCTTCTTTATTTATTGACTCATTTAGAATAAATTATGCATATTTTTCACTGCTAATGTTCTTCTTTCTTGTTGTCTCTCTTCAGCTAGTGCAAAGGCATGGACTCTTCGAATGTGTCTGGTTCACACAAAAAAATATGTGGCCCTAAAAATGGCAGAGGGCCAGCAAAGTCCAAAAATGTGAGCAAAATCAAAGACAATGAAGACATGATAAAGATATTTTATAACGATGTATGGCAATCAATTGGCGAGGGAAAAAATGATTTGACAACTTATTGCGGCATCACGGTGAAGTCCTTAGTAAAAATTACTTATCCGTCTTGGCATAAAGTGCCGGAGTCAATTGAGAAGAACTTGTGGAGTGCTATCCAGGTAAAACATATCTTTACAAGCAGTTAGCTTTTGTAGAGATTCATGTATATGCATATAATGATTCAATGTATGTGTGTGTGGGTGTCATAGTAGTGCCAAGGATTTATACTCAGTTAGTGAATGTATCAGTATTGAGAGTGACTTGTGTTAGGATTTAGTGTTGTTCATATAATATGGTTGTGTGGTGTCCTATAGGCAGCAACACTTTGTCTATTGGGGTTAGGACCAATTGGCCATTCCATTTTGGCAATAGGCTTGTGGTTAGCAGAGGCCACTAGGCAATGATCTGCCTTGGCAGCATAGCCCTTGCTCTTGCCTTGCATTGCTTGCAATGCAATGCAGTAGCAGCAGGGCAATGTTTGGTTGCATTTGCAAGCAGTTAGCTGCAGTAGCAGCATGTTTAGGACAGCAAGCTAGTCTGTATACATACATCTTTTGACTCCTTATTTTTTCTCATATTCTCATTATTTACTTTACATTTCTGTAGGACAATAAGCAAGTATGTATTCATATTACTTCAGTCAAATTAATGCTTCTGATTTTGGTGTAGGCCAAATTTGAATTGGATCCAAATAGTAAGACTTTTGTGTTAGCATGCATGGCTCGAAGTTTGAGGGCATTCAAAGGACAGCTCACCAAAAGTTGGATTTATCTGAATGAGGGGAACCCTGAGCTTCTCAAGCATCCTTCACCAAAATACAACAGGTTCATAAACCAATTTGTGTGGGAGGAATTCGTCAAAAGTAGACTCTCTACAAATTTTAAGGTAAACTTGTAAAATATATTTTTTTATGCATAAAAAGGATAAGTAGGTTCCGATTATATGAACCCTCTTCCGATATTTATCTTCATGTCATGTAATCATAGGGAAATGAGCAAGGTACAAAGTAAACGGAGAGCCAAGAACAAGTTTCCCCATCGTTTAAGTAAGAAGGGATATGCTGGTCTTAGAGAAGAGCTGGTAAATATATATAATATATATTTTAGTTAATGTGGCTTTATGCATTACCAAATATTAACATGGTTTTATCTTTTAAAACAAAAACAACGATTGGGAAAAATTACATAGAAGACCGAAGTTTCTCGTGGACCCAAGCATGAGTTAAGAAGGATGGTACATTTAACGATGATGATACCAAAGAAGTGGCTATGAAAGTGGTGCGTATATGTTGTCCACTAAAATCTGAATTTATAAAATACATTCATGTTTCACAATTTTTAAAATTTTGTTGTTACTTGTCAATTTTATAGGAGGCATACATCAAACAGAAACAAGAAGGGACTTTGTCGACTGAAGGAACGTCCGATATTTTAACCTTGGCTTTGGGCACTCCTGAACATGCAGGGCACATTCGGGGTTTGGGGTTAGGACCGACCCTGACGTCAAATTTCAAGGTTCCAAAACGAGGAATTAAAAGACAAAATGAATTACTTAAGTCCCAGTTGGAAGCGAAAAAAAAAAGAAACCAAGAATTGGAGGCGATGTTGAAAGAAATTCAAGCCAAAGGTGATTCACAACTATCTGAGAAGGTTGCTTCCAATACCAAAGCAAGTTCCAACATAAATTATATGAAGTCTCCGAGGAGTGAACAAGGGTATGATGTAATTAAGAGTCTGTCACCTAGTTCTAAGGTAATGCTTATTACAAATTAGATTTAATCATTATATGCTTATTCTAATATGCTTTCTATCTTCTATCTTTTATACATAGTTGAAACAAAGCAGCCCGTTAAGGAAGAAACATGTATCACGCCCTGCATTGCACATTGGCACAGTAAGCATATATTAAATAATTTAGTTGCCCTCAACCGCCTATATAACATTTATTAATATCCACGATAACTACAAGTTTATTTTGTTTGGGGAAAGGAATGCAAGCTAGCCTTTGGCACAAAAGATAATATTGTTGCCGAGGGGGTGGTCTTTGAAAAAGTTTGACCAAGTGAGAAAATTCATAATGTAAATTTTGGAGAATATAATGTAAGGGTTTCAATCATGAAAGCCCTTTCTCCTAATGCAAGCCTCCCCGTGCCCGTTTACGGGGAGATGGAAAATGTTAAAGATGCAATTGGGTCTCTCGTAGCATGGCCCAAAGAGTTTGTTATTAGTGGTATAGAGGTAATATTATTTAACATGCATGCTTCATTTATTTTTATGGAATATTGTCTTAACAATTTAAATATACAAAACAGAAAAAGAACATAACGCAAGTTGAAGATGTTACAAGGAATTATGCCAATGACTTTAGTATAATTGATACGTTCAAAGACATGGTGATAGAAACAATGGATGACATCAATAACGTCAAAATCCTATGAGAGAAAGGGATGCTCGAAGTTGATATTTTTTGTTATCTTTCCAAAAAGGCTTTGATGGAATTATGTTCGATGGGTTGGCTAGATGGCACCTGTATTATAGCATACATAAAGTGAGAAATTTCTTATTATGTGTATTAGTTAATAAAGATTGACACCATATTTATGTACTATTTTCTTTGTTTTGCTTTAGGTTTTTATATGACAAGTTTATAAGCTCTCGGGAAGTTGTGATATTATTCACTCCTTTTGCCATTAGTAAAGCATCAGGGAATGAAATATCTAATTTGATTAGAGAGAGACTCCAAACTGCAAAGCGGAACCAACTATGTTTGATTCTATTCCATTTCAAGAAGTAAGAAGACTTAGTCACTAGCCACATTTTACTTTATTATTCATATGTTTGATTCCATTCAATTACAGGGTGCACTGGGTTTTGATTGTGATCGACCTTTCTACCTTTGTTGTTTATTGGTTGGACTCGCTGAATTTCAAGCCTAGAGGAAACATTAAGTTGCACATATTTACGTGAGTGACATCTTCATTCTCAATTCATTTATTATTATCAGTGTATTCTGATATTCATATAAACTTATTTTCTACTAGTGGGCTTAACACATCTTATATTGGTGGAAAAAGATTAATGCAGAAGCCAACATGGAAAACTCCTAAGGTAATCAAAATGATATAGGACTTAATAGCTATATAATCATCAATGTGATATTTTCTTGCTACTAAACAATATATTTATGAAGTGCCCAAAGCAAGCAGGGGGTTTTGAATGTGGGTATTTTGTTCTCAAGTTCTTCAGAGAACTTATGGAGGACTGTTATGCCCCGTTCGAGACAAAGGTAAATTGTTCATGAATTTAATCCTAAATTACTATTTTGAAATTATAGAAATGTAACCATTTTTTTTCTAACCGTTCAATTAAAATAGTTAGCTGAAAAACCAACATACACAAGGGAGGAAATATATGAAGTTCGGTGCGAACTCATCGAATTCATTGCCTCTCGTATGACTACATGAGAGTTGAGGTACTTCTTACTTGTAGATGGATACCCTTTCTTTAAAGAGACTGCTCATTTGGTTAGTTTCATGTTCCTGGACTTGCTTTAATGGGCGTTGATGTTCTGTTATGGTTGTTTTTGGATAGAGAAGAAATTATATAGAACCGACAAGACTTCATGCAATGCCTCATATAGAGGCTTGTCGATGTCACATATATATACTGCATTTGTTAGGGGATTTCCTCCTGTCCCTTCGTGACTTAATCCTTTCTCTTAGTGAGATTTTGATATGTGCTATCTGTTTTTAAAAGAGGCAATAATGATTCTTGCAGATTGCTAATTTTCATTTAAGTTGTACTTATTTATTGGGTTTTTGGCTTTATTTTTCCTGTCTTCCGCTGGCGTGGTGACTAAGCTGCAGCCAGTTTGGTAAGATGACGTGATTTCAAACTCCACATTCTGATGGAATCTCTCTTTATTTCATTCTTTTTTTATCAAAAATATCTATAAAAATGGATAATGACAACAATAAGAATTCTCATTGAGTGAATCTCTACCATCTTGTGATGGTGCGGCATGTTCCTGGAGATGTTTGTCGATCTGAGCCGCTTATCAATTCTTTCTTTCTTTTGTCGATCTGAGCCTCCTAAATCGTGGATAAAAAAATGGAATTCATTTCCTACATATTACTTCCCTACATTTAATTATGGTCCACACTCCTTAGCTTACTGTAAATCCTGTCCAGCCCATTACTTGTTCAAATACCCAAATGTATCACTTCGTACATTACTTGTTTCAAATACCCAAATGTATCCTACATGCTTTCAGTTTAAATTGCATGCATACTTGGTATCAGTGAAGTATCAGTTGACACTTTCCTGTTCTGCCTAGTAGTTAGGTAACAATGTGGACGTTTCACATGACCAATTGGCCTATTTCCAGTAAGCCTTGATCATTGGCCATCGAGCAAGGTATATGACCTACTGTGGACATAGCCTAGGTCAGTTCAGGCCTGTGTTTGGCTCTTACTACATACTGGAGGTGGCCTGTGGTTCAAAGTCTAAGTGCATGTGGCTTGGAGAAGTTTGTTGGATTTAAGTGTCCAGCAGTATGAGTGTTAGAGGGATAACTGGAGGTGGCATGTGGTTTAGGGTTTGTGAGTCTAAGTGCAGGTGGTCAGTACTTGGTTTGTGCTCTTACTATATACTGCTGCTTATGTTTAACATGCTCCAATCTTGAGAGAATTATATTTAGGAAGTTTAAGTAGTCAAATTCAGTCCTGGATTATGAGGAAGTTTCTCCTCCTATATTTTCGACATTAAAAACATTATTAATTTGTGGATATAACTGTTGCTGCTGTATATAACTGCTGGATTATGTTCTACTTATCTTTATTTTATTAATTTGTGCATATAACTGCTACTGTCTGATTGTGCATCTGCAAATGGTATAAAGGGTTTCACTTTGGTTTCTTTTTGGTGGGATAACTGGAATTTTTTGGGCTTTAGCCAACACAGTTTGGTCAGGTATAAGATTCATCTGATTTCAACTTTGAAGTATCTTATTTGTACCTTTATTTGTTTGTTGGTTGTAGAATCGTGATTATCAAGTTGCTCCTGCCGACCGTCTTTTGAATGAGTCATTTGTGTTGGTGAATGTAGAAGAAATATTTTGAGGCCTGGTGTGCTAAAAAGGAAAGAAGATATATATAATTTGAAATTCTATGATATGTTGGTTAAGCAAAAGCTTGAAAGAGAATTGTTTTTGAAATGTATAGTTAAGATGATGATATGTTAAGCAAAGTCTGAAAAGAGATAGATATATGTAATTAAGATGGAACGATATTTGGAATGTAATTAAGATGGTACGATATTTGGAACTGGAAAATATGAATTAAATGTTTCAGATGTTATAGTATTTGTGTCGTTCTGGAAATTGTGGATGTTCTAGAAATTCATGTTGGTCATTGCTTTTATAACGCATTGATTTATAAGTTTTCACAGATTATATATGGCTAAAACCATTATGTATATATGTCCTATACATGACGTTTTATGACTTCTTTCATTGCTAAATCGTTTACAAAACGTTATGAATATATGTTAGTTATCACGTTTTTTTATACATAATGGGACTTTAATCTCGGTTGAATATTTGATTGTTATATATAATCCTGTCCTTAATGTCGGTTTATAAAATTTTGTTATATACTACAACTATTATATCGATTCCAAACAGAAAATGTCAGATAAGGTATACCTATTCATAACGGTTATTATATACATTTATAACACCCGTTTTCATCACGGTTGTCGATGTAAAAAAACTGTCATAGAATGTCATATATGACGGTTTTTACCTGACATAAAAGGGTATTTTTTTGTAGTGTTTTTAGACATTGCAATTGCTGATTTGTTGTCGCAGTAAATTATAGATGCTCCAGCTTAATGAAAGCCCAAATCTTCTATAATTCTTCGCATCCAAATTACTTAACAAACGGTAGATGTTGTTGCAATGTACTCTGCTTCTGATGAAGATAATGTTATTGTGTCTTGCTTCTTTGACATCCAGCAAACAACTCCAGATCCAAGATTGAACAAAAATCTAGTAGTACTTTTCCTATCGTCCATTGAGCCTGCCCAATCATTGTCACAATAGCCATCCAAATTAAAGTTAGTCACGTGTGAATACCAAATACCATAACCTACGGTTCCACGAATGTATCGTAAAATCCGTTTAGTAGCACCAAGATGATGTTTTATAGGCTTGTGCATAAACCTCGATACCAAACTGACAGAGAATATAATGTCAGCATGACTATGAGTCAAGTACATAAGTCCACCAACGACGCTTCGAAAATATTTGGGATCTACATCTTCAGTTCCATCTGCAAGACATAACTTCTAACAAGCATTCATTGGTGTGTTAGAAACCTTGCAATTCATTACTTGAAACGTTTTTAGAAGATCATATGTGTGCTTTTCTTGTGATAGGAATATGCCTTCTTTAGTTTATAGACTTTCTTCTCCATTCCTTTGACTATAAATTCTTATGGCTGCTTAACATAGACATCCCCAATTAAATATCCATTTAAAAATGCAGATTTAACATCAAATTGTAAAATATTCCAATTTTTTGTGCTGCAAAAGCAAAAATTAGTTTAACGGTTTCTAAACGAGCAACATGTCAAAAAGTTTTATAAAAATCTATATCATATATCTGCGCATACCCTTTAGCAACTAGATGTGCTTTATACCTTTTTACATTACCTTCTCCATCATACTTTATCTTGTACACCCATTTGACTCCGATTGCATCTTTTCTATGAGGCAGATCTGTCAGTTCCCATGGTTGGTTCTTTTCAATTGCAGTAATTTCTTCTTTCATGGAATTCTCCCATTCTTATTTTCCATATGCTTCTTTATAGCAAATTGGCTCTGCAACCATTAAAGCAAACTGACATGAAGCATAAATCTCTGACAAGGATTTTATCTTTCTTGGAGGACTTTTCTTCATCAGAAGCTGGAGGACTTCTGTTTATAGAAGAAGCATTTCTTGGTATTGCTGATGAAGATATGGACGGTGAGAAACTTATATTTGTTGTAGAAGAACTTGTTGGAATAGCTGATGAAGATGTGATCGATGTCAAAAATGTTGGTTGAGTCACACCTTCTTCATTTGAAAAATGTGGTATAGATGAATTCTGCCCTTCACCAATCTTCTGAACCTGTTGACTATCATTCCACATCCAACTAGCATTTTCTTCAAATATTACATCTCTACTAATAATTAACTTATTAGTTATTGGATTATATAAACGATATGCTTTTGATTCATTACTATAGCCAAGAAGAATGCATTTTTCACTTTTGTCATCTAACTTCCTACGAACTTGGGGATGAACAAATGCATAAGCAATACAACCAAATACCTTGAGATGACTTACTCCTGGGTTTCTTCCAAACCAAGCTTCATATGGTGTTATTTTTTGTACATCTTTTGTTGGCGAGCGATTTAGTAGATATATTGAAGTTGCTACAGCTTCTGCCCAATAATCATTGGGTAGATTTTTCTCTTTCAGCATGCTCTGAGCCATCTCCACAATGGTTCTGTTCTTTCTCTCGGCTATGCCATTTTGTTCACATGTGTACTTCACTGTAAGCTGCCTGCATATACCATTTTTCTCACAAAAAATGTTAAACTCGGTCGATAAAAATTCTCCCCTTCTATCAGTTCTGAGGATTTTTATAACATTTCCACTTTGATTTTCAGCAAATGCATGCCTTGAACTCTTGAAACTTAGAGAATGCTTCCGACTTTTTTGTTAAAAATATACCCAACTCATTCTAGAAAAATTATCAGTTAAGTGAAAAAAAATTCTTATTCAGTGATAACGTCTGCTTTAGGCCACAAATATCAGCATGAATAAGTTCTAGAGGCTTAGTAGATCTCCATAATTTTACAACAGGAAAGAAGTACAGTGTTGTTTTCCATAAACACAACCTTCATAAACAGTATCAACGTATTCAATTCTTGTAAGCCTAGAACCATTTGTTTTTGACGTAACAACTTTAAGCCAATTAAAATGTAAATGTCCATAACGTAAATGCCACAACTGAGATTCATTATTCATATTAGAAACTAAAGCATAATTATCAAGACGTTTTCACGAGAAAACATTTTATTTTTAGCCATATGAATCTTTAATGTTGGCATATCAAATTTTTTAAACATAATCAAGCATGTATCATTTTTGAAACTAATTGAATAACCCTTTGCAATCAATTGACCAACACTTATTAGATTATGGGCAAGACTAGGAATATAAAAAATACCATGGATTACCTTTTCCATACCTGACTTTATTTTTACTGCAAATGTACCTTTTCTTCTACATAACTGTATTATTTCCCAGCCTAACTTGTGTCTTGACATATTCATTTAAATCACAAAAAAGCTTTTTGTCCCATGTCATATGGTTACTATACCCACCATCTAAAAACCAAACATTACTTCTATTTTTTCCAGAATCAAAACAAGTCATAAAAATATTACTATCTTCTTTATCTTCATCACCTCTCTTCTCTACGTAATTCACTTGTTGCTTAGCTTTGGCAAAGTAGTATGCCTCAGCGTGCCCAAATCTTTTACTAAAGTAACATTGTTTTTCTTTGTAGTTTTGGTGTTGATTACCTCTATCATTGTGGCTGCCTTTTTGATTGTTCCAGTCAGATCTTCCTCAGCCTCTACTTCTTCTATGTCCACGGTAGACACTGTAGAAACCCTAGAGGGGGGTGAATAGGGTCAAGCTAACTAATCAAGCACTTAGCACAAGCTAATTGACAATTTAAAAATATAAGTACAAGAGAAGAAGCAAACACAATACCGACACCCAATATATCCTGGTATCCTCCTAAGAGGCAGTCCAGTCCCGGAACTCTCTCCGGCTTTAATCCACTATTTGAGCAAATAGTTACACACGAGTTTGGATCCGAAGAACTCGCCAACTTCTTACACAAGAGCTTTAATCCGAAGGGCTCTCCGACTTCAACCGAGAGTTTCGATACGAAGACTCTCCAACTTCAACCTTTCACAATAGGTTTTGATCTCCTTATACAATAAGATGAAGATCTCACTTTTCAACTCAATAACTCTAACACAATTTGTGAATGGCAAATGAAAGCTTTGTAGAGTTGTTTGTGGATAGGCTTTGGTGGTTTAGAAATTTTTAGGCTCAAAGCATCAACCTTGAATGAAGGGGTTCAAGGCTATTTATAACCAAAGCTTGAAAAGAAGCCAAAGGCAACTTTTCAGTCACGAACCGGCATACCGTCGGTATGATCCGGCATACCGGCGGTATACCGGTCTGGGATTACAACGGCTAGAAATATAGCCGTTGGGATCATTAATGGCTGAAAATCCGACCGTTGGAATTTCAACATTTCGGAAGCGGTATACCGTCGGTATGGACCGGTATGCCGTCGGTATGCCGGTTTTGTAAACAGAAACTTTCTGTAAACGAAAACCGGTATACCGTCGGTATACGCCAGTATATCGTCGATATGCCGTTTTCCACCAAAAATGATCCTGGGCTTATTTCTGCCCTAGCTTTCGATTTTGCCATCCATTTCTTGTATTTACAATAATTTCTAAGACTCATTACAGACTCCAGATAAACTTAGGCAGGTGCAGGCTTCTTCAGAGTCTTGAAATGATGATGGCATGACTTGGTTTCTTCCTTTGATAGGTGCTGGCTTTTTCCCTTGGCGGCAGCTGTCCAAAGATATCCAGTTTGTAAAAACTGAATATCTTTCGGGGGCTTCGCCCCCGAACCCCCGACGAGGGGCACTGCCCCCTCGACCCCCGTCCGCTGACCGGGCAGCAGAACCCCCGGTGCGTGGCTCCAGAGATGTCGTCGGGTGGTTCAGAGAAATCTTGTGGGATCCGTCGTCTTTGGCCCACCATGATTTCTTCATTGCATATGTCCACATTGATCTTGCTTATTGCTTTTCTGCATGTGCATGTTAGACGAACAAAGCAATATACATAGTAGCAAGTATGATAAATTAAAGCACATTAGGACTATGCAAAGTTTAAGTATAATTGCTAAGGTGATGGCATAAATGTTAGTGATATCATAATGATTAAACTTAATTGAATGACCACAATCAAAAACATAGTTTTGATTTTGGCAACCCAATTAAATTTAAGATAGATAAGCTCATATCACTAAGATGTAAACCAATGGGCACATATCACCAAAGATGTAAGTATAAGTAGAAATGCTATAGTGATAGTATGAAGATTAGTGATAATGAAATGCTAAACTTAACAGATTAACCATATTCAAAAATATGATACAATCATTGGGCCAACAATCTCCCCCTTTTTGATTATAGCAAATCGGTTAAGTTTAGTATGGACAGTATAGATGCATGTATCACTAATATACAAAAGACATAAGCAATATCACTGAAAGCATACTACTTGATTACTTATAAATACATACTTAAACATACTTCTCCCCCTTTGACATGATCAAAAATACGCTCCCCCGTACTAATAAATAAGAAATCAATCTTAAGTACATAAATCAGAGCATGAGGAAGGCATAGACAATCATGATCAAGATATACTAAAGAAAAACAATGGGAGAATGGTGTAATGACAAGTGTATAAAACTACATACCAAATGTAGAGTACGAAATAGAAAATTGCTTGTCATAACACAATATGGTTGGTAAAACCAAAGGAATTTGAAAAACAAGAAATAAGAAGTTTACCAACTTGAAATCCAAGGAATAAATCCAAAACACAATAGGATATGAAATATTGCTCTAGTTTTGGAAGAGAACTATGAAATAAAGGATTTCAAACAAGAGCCATGAGGAATAGATAATTGCAACTAATAGATACCAATTGAGATATGACATTAAATAAACTTGATACCAATGGAAAAGATGTAAACTTGAAACATTGATCAAAGAAAGCATTAATAATCATAATTGTCCACAAATAAATAGTGGAACAAAATAAAAGAATGATCAATATAAAATATTGCAATTGATATAAAGTAATCTCATTATTTGCAAAATCTATATGCTTATCCAAGTTCATGCATTTGAACTCAATTACCTTATCATGCTATATGAATACCCTTTAGATAAACATGAAGGTAAAAGAGAAAAATACTTGAGAAAGAGAAATTCAGTCGACTTGAATGCTCCCCCTCAAAGTACTACCAAAGGTGATAAAAATCATAAATTTTGGATAAGTCCTCAACAAGGAAAGCCAACTCAATTAAGCATGAAAGAAAAGCCAAACCAACGAAAGCACAATAGTCATCAAGATAATATATGAAAGTTAATATTTAAGAAGATGACTTATTTAATCCATATAAAAGAGAGATAAATGATAAAGACAATAGCATATACTCTCACAAACCCTTCACAAATAAAAGTATCATGACCTCATTCACTAAGATATGAAAAAGAAGAAGGTATGGGTCCATGATGAACTAGGTATACGACATATTTAAGGGTATAAATGAATTGAATCAATTAATTTGCTCCCCCTCAAAATATGCGTATCTAGTTCTAAAGCACATATAGCATAAAATAGAAAACTACAAAATCTAGGGGTAAATCAACTATGGATTTCTTCCCCTTGCTCGATGCATATAAGGCTACAATATCGTCAAAAGACGAAAAATATCATCTTTAGTCAAGAAGAGATAACCAATTAATAGCCACTAAGGATGAGAAATCAAAAGAATATTCCAATAAAGCACATATAATCAAAAGATGGCATACATTAGTCTATATAGAAGAATCTCATATTTAAATATGATAGATCAATGTATGTAATCCTTTGAGAAAATGTCATCATGAAAAAGAATAAAGTCAATTAAGAACAATCATGATGATAGACATAATATAGCTCAAAAATAAAATAAAAATGAAACTCAAACATCATGTCCATGATTATCTAATTAAGAAATAATCAACCAATTTATTGCTTTGCATGGATTAGATATGTTTTATCGCATATGTACCCATCAACCGGATAATATCCAAACTTTGCTACTTCTAAATGAAAGACCAATAAAGTTCAAATAGCAAAGGTCACATGTGATAAACCATGAGTAGTCAAAGTAGAGTAATAAATTAACTTGACATTTACAAAATTAGATAGTTTAGGACTACTCAATCATTAGGATCATTCATAAAGGAAACAAATGAATAAATATGATCTAATAAATCTCATCAAGAGAAAATCACAAGTCCAAAAAAAATCTCACACATTAACATGGGAAAGAGTCAATCTCATTTAAATAATTACAAACATAATAAAGAAGAGATGTAAATGATAATACGATGAAAACATGACTCAAAAAGTGAGAGAAATTTAAGAGAGACTTGCTAATGACTAGTTATGGAAGAGAGTTAAAACAAGGAATCACAAACCTCTAAGAGAAAACAAGATTTAATAAAGAATTTGTAAAACTAGTTTTAGAGATTAAGCATATCACAAATCTTGTTTTTGTAAACTAGCATATCATATAGATTGAAGTATAGGAATATAGCTAGATGTGTGAAAGTGAGCCAAAATTATATAGCTTAATAATATATCACAAATAAGCAAACTATATAATCCAAATAAGATTAATGAGAGAAGCCATTAACAAGATAAATGTGCTCATTAATTCTTAAGTCACTAACAAAAAAAATACTTGCTTAAGCATAGAGTTCACAATTAAGGGAATACATTTTGAATGATCAAAATGATTTAGAAACTCTTTACTAAGCAAGGATAAGAGCATAAGATGATAAATAAATGAATTAGACTCTTATCAAGTAAAGGACAAAAGAGATGTTCATGAAAACACAATAAAATAAATCTCTTTACCAAGTATTGAGATTAACCCAAGATAATGAAATGATAGATCAATCTAGAGAATGCAAAATACTATAGCCACATTAAAATAAGTATATTCTCTAGAAGTGGAAAAATCTCAACACAAAAGCTCAAACCATAGTAGCTAAAGTCATGAGAAATATGATGTAACAATTACAGGTATTCTCATGTGCTACAAAAATATCATTGGGCAACAATAATTCAAAAAGAAGCATAAACCCAAGGAATGAGCAAAGAAAGATTATTAAGATCAAGAAGGCTAAATGTGCAAAAGATAGAAGAATCATATTTTACGAAAAAGCTGTCATAGTGCACTATAGAAATATATAGATGATATAGATTTAAAAATGTGCACTAAAAACGGAGGTTAATATGAAAACAAGACAAAGCACAAAACCTTGTGATTCTTAAAAGAACTTCCATAAATAGTCAAGTGCAATACATAACAAATATTTTCTCTCACCATCCCAACTTAAAGATATAAAACAAATAAATATCAAAAGCTAGGAATCATTTATATATATGAAACTATATATATATCACGAATAGGCATACACGAAAAGATCAAAAATCAATTAAGAGCATGTATCCCTAAAGTCAACCAAAAAGCTAAAAAGACATCATTAAAAGAAAGCTTTAAGGAAGAAGCATATTGATTCCAAAAGAGATACACAAATTTGATCAAAAGAATCAATAGCTAGAGTATGAGTTAAGCACGAGTCTAGAAGTAACAAGTATGAATAAATACTCTTTAGGTTAATATAAAACTTTAGCTTAACTCATATGCCTACATAAAGGTATTTAAACAAAAATAGATATCAATATAAGAGATACATGAACTATAAGTAAATGAAAAATTTAATGAATATAGTCATGTATCCTTAATGAATATTTGAGAAATCATCACAAATTCAAAGGCATGTATAAATAAGCTATATTAGGCAAAGACATAATTGATTCTCAAAAAGATAATCAAGATAAAGTATGAGAATCAATAATGAATATATTATGTAAGCACAAGATTAAAAAGAAGTATAAGTATATACTTGTCAAGAATAAGAAGCTTGTGCTAAACACAAATATTCGCAAATACCGATTTAAAGTAAATAAGGCACATTAAATACAAACCGGCAAGAAATAATTATTTCAAAAACTTTAAAGACGGAGAGTTAAAAACATATTAACTCAACTCAAAACCAAGCTCCTATGGACTAGAGTGATATACATGCTTTATAAATAAAGATTAAGAATAACAAGCATGCATAAATTAAATGTGTCACACTTAATAGAAAATGAGTGATAAACTACAAGTGTGAACTAAACATTTAAGCTAAGTAACTAGTCATGCTAGATAAAAGAAATAATAAAAGAATTAACTAAGCATGCTAGTATTATATCTCACATTGATTTATACAATAAGCAACTAAGGATATCAATGTGAGCTAGTAGCAAAACATCAAGAGAAACATGCTAGATTCTACTAATATAAACAATTTAAAGAGAATCGCTTAGCATGTTATCAAAGTGGCTCTAGTGGCCACGCTTGTGTTGGTGCAATTGCTTGGAAGATGTCCTTTGAGCTTTGCAACCACCAACACGCTCCTCGGTGCTATGTCCCGATATAAGAAGCTCCACCTACAACATTAGGCGAAGACTTTGGTATCCAAATAAACTTGGATCCACATTTGTTAGCTTTAGGGACCCATATACTATTTACTCTAGCATTGGTAGAAAAACTCCTACGAATAGGACAAGTTAAGCTTATGTGTCCAATGCGAGAGCAATAGAAGCACCTAATACTAGTGTGTGCACATGTATCAGAATGAGCATGGTTATGAACATGTGACATACTAGAATGATGAATATCTCTAGAATGAGCATGAGAAGATTTGGTTTTAAGAATATTATGTTCTAATAACAAATAATCATGCATACAAGTAAGAGAATCAATTTTAACATTTAAAGCATTATTCTCTTTTTCAAATAAAGTAATTCTAGAGATAAAAGCATCATTTTGTTTCTTTAAAGTGTCAATAGAAGAATCATGCAAATGATTAAGCTCATGTGTTTGCCTCTTAAGATCTTCTATTGATGAGGAAAGAGATTTGATTTTCAAAATTAAAGCCTCATTCAAACTCTTTAAAGAAACACAAGATGAGTTTTGAGAATCAAGTCTAGATAATAAAACATTGTTTTTATTTCTCAAAAACTCATTTGCTTCTTCTAAATGAATAACCTTTTCAGAAAGTTCTTCATTTGTAGAATGAAGGTTGTCAAGAATCTCTAAGGATTGTTTAGCCATGGCTTTCCACTTAGAGCATTTCTTGCATTTAGAAGAAACATGATTGTCTATGCTACTAGAAATAAACCCTCTTTATCGGAGGATGAGGAATATGTTGCCATAGAAAAATAACAAGGATCTACTCTAAGGATGTTAAGCCTAACAATAGAGTCCTCGCTTTGATACCAATTATAGAAACCCTAGAGGGGGGGTGAATAGGGTCAAGCTAACTAATCAAGCACTTAGCACAAGCTAATTGGCAATTTAAAAATATAAGTGCAAGAGAAGAAGCAAACACAATACCGACACCCGATATATCCTGGTATCCTCCTAAGAGGCAGTCCAGTCCCGGAACTCTCTCCGGCTTTAATCCACTATATGAGCAAATAGTTACACACGAGTTTGGATCCGAAGAACTCGTCAACTTCTTACATAAGTGCTTTAATCCGAAGGGATCTCCGACTTCAACCGAGAGTTTGGATACGAAGACTCCCCAACTTCAACCGAGAGTTTGGATACGAAGACTCTCCAACTTCAACCTTTCACAATAGGTTTTGATCTCCTTATACAATAAGATGAAGATCTCACTTTTCAACTCAATAACTCTAACACAATTTGTGAATGGCAAATGAAAGCTTTGTAGAGTTGTTTGTGGATAGGCTTTGGTGGTTTAGAAATTTTTAGGCTCAAAGCATCAACCTTGAATGAAGGGGTTCAAGGCTATTTATAACCAAAGCTTGAAAAGAAGCCAAAGGCAACTTTTCAGTCACGAACCGGCATACCGCCGGTATGATCCGGCATACCGGCGGTATACTGGTCTGGGATTACAACGGCTAGAAATATAGCCGTTGGGATCATTAATGGCTGAAAATCCGACCGTTGGAATTTTAACATTTCGGAAGCGGTATACCGTCGGTATGGACCGGTATGCCGTCGGTATGCCGGTTTTGTAAACAGAAACTTTCTGTGAACGAAAACCGGTATACCATCGGTATACGCCGGTATACCGTCGGTATGCCGTTTTCCACCAAAAATGATCCTGGACTTATTTCTGCCCTAGATTTTGATTTTGCCATCCATTTCTTGTGTTTACAATAATTCCTAAGACTCATTACAGACTCCAGATAAACTTAGGCAGGTGCAGGCTTCTTCAGAGTCTTGAAATGATGATGGCATGGCTTGGCTTCTTCCTTTGATAGGTGCTGGCTTTTTCCCTTGGCGGCAGCTGTCCAAAGATATCCAGTTTGTAAAAACTGAATATCTTTCGGGGGCTTCGCCCCCGAACCCCCGACGAGGGGCGCTGCCCCCTCGACCCCCGTCCACTGACCGGGCAGCGGAACCCCCGGTGCGTGGCTCAAGAGATGTCGTCGGGTGGTTCAGAGAAATCTTGTGGGATCCGTCGTCTTTGGCCCACCATGATTTCTTCATTGCATATGTCCACATTGATCTTGCTTATTGCTTTTCTGCATGTGCATGTTAGACGAACAAAGCAATATACATAGTAGCAAGTATGATAAATTAAAGCACATTAGGACTATGCAAAGTTTAAGTATAATTGCTAAGGTGATGGCATAAATGTTAGTGATATCATAATGATTAAACTTAATTGAATGACCACAATCAAAAATATAGTTTTGATTTTGGCAACCCAATTAAATTTAAGATAGATAAGCTCATATCACTAAGATGTAAACCAATGGGCACATATCACCAAAGATATAAGTATAAGTAGAAATGCTATAGTGATAGTATGAAGATTAGTGATAATGAAATGCTAAACTTAACAGATTAACCATATTCAAAAATATGATACAATCATTGGGCCAACAGACACCTCTTCTAAATCCTCTTCCTTGACGTGTTCTTGTGTTTTCTACTCTTGTGTCCCAGTCAGATCTTCCTTGAAATGCACTTTCAACGTTCTTTTCTGCCGTCCTGTTTAGTCTTTGTTCATGATTTAGAAGAGAAGTTGTTAGTGCACTAAAAGAATATGTAGATAAATCTTTGGATTCCTCTATTGCAGCTATTACATGGTCAAATTTAGGAATAAGGGTTCTTAAAACCTTTTCTACTACCTTTTTATCGTTAAACTCTTCACCAAGAGTTCTTATCTGATTAACAATATTTGAAACTTTGGTACAATAGTCATCAACTGTGTCAGCATCCTTCATACGAAGATTTTCAAAATCACTTATAAGAGTTTGTAATTTGACGAATTTTACCTTGTCATCACCTTCATATTGCTGCTTCAAAAAATTTCATGCATCAATTGACTTCTCAGCATTAGCAATTCTTGAAAGATGGAGTCATTCGCCGCTTGTTGCAATATGAGTAGCGCCTGCGCATCTTTTTTTCGAAAATTCCTCATTTTTGCTGTCCTATCCGTCTTTGTATAGCCATTCTCAATAAGCTCCCAAAGTTCTTCTGAAATGAAAAGTATTCTCATTTTGATACTCCAAAAACTATAATTTTTATCACTAAACATAGGAAAATGTTAAACTAATAGAAAGTGGTGCCATCAGATGATCATGTCCAACATGTACATTAAATTCCTACCACGTAATGACACAAGTTGAGCCCTCCCCTACCTAACCACCCCAACCACCACACAAGTTGGTAACTACAGAGTGAGATCTCTATACAAAATCAATATTACATAGTTTGGTTAGGCTCATCTACTGGTCACTCACCTACAGAGCAATAATATACCATGAGCTTCTCCGTGACCAAGATGGCTCCGACACTGGTTAGTCCCTCTGCGCCGACGCCCTCCGGCCATCTTCCCTTCTCCGCGGAGGACCGCATGATGCCGCCAGGTTTCCTTGTGCCCGTGGTTCTAGTGTTTCGGCAGGGGAAGAAGCACATGGCTGCCAAAGTAATACGCGAAGCAGTGGCTAAAGCCATGGTCCCTTACTATCCCGTGGCTGGCCGAATCGCTGCCGATCCCGACGACGGAGAGCTCGGGATCGCTTGCACGGGAGAAGGCGTTTGGTTCGTCGAGGCGTCGGCGGACTGTAGGCTGGAGAGCCTCGGGGATGTTAACTTGTACGTCCAGGAGCAGACTCTCTTTGATCTCTGTAAAGACCAGCTCCTTCCTTCTCCTCCACAAGAAGTCGACCAGAATGCGTTTACTTTTACAATACAGGTAATTTTTTAATTTTATATGAGTAATACTATTTGTATTTTTAAATCAGAAATTTTCGTGCAAGATAATATATTATAAGTAAATTGTAAATAAGATAACAAGTTTAGAGAAATACAAAAAAAGTAATGGGTTGCCATTAGCAATGGCGACACAAGTACATGCTGCACTATTTTTCAATTATTTTTCCTTTTTTTTTGTTCACAGTTTTTTTTAATTTACGTATTTTTTAAACAAATACATGACGATTTTGTGCAGTGCATACACTCATGTCGCCAATAGCAATGGCTACATGAATACAAATATATTTTTTCCCAAGAGAACAATTTTTTAAGCGCGTCCATTTGCTATTGTTCAGAATGCTAGCGTAGTGTCCCCAACCCCATTCTCGCTTTCAATGTAAAAGAGCCAAAAAGATTCCAAAATTTTGCTAACATTGATTGCTAGTGTCCCCAACTTGGACTTTCAAAGCATGGTGCCAAAGAATCCCAATTTTTTTAGCATTCATGTCACCAAGACATGAGTGCATCAATATCATTGGCGACATGGGCACGAAGTCGCCATTATCTTTGGCGTTTTCTTTGTATTTACTTTAAAATTACGTAATTTTTTTAAAAAAAAGTGATTGAAAAAATCAAAGTGCTCAAGTCGCCATTGCTAATGGCGACCCATTATCTTTTTTACATTTTTCTAAACTTGTTATCTTATTTATAATTTACTTATAATATATTATCTTATATGAAAATTTCTGTTTTTAAATTGTATCTTCAAACTATTTGATGTGACATATTAAATAACATTATGTAATATCTAACATAACCGTTCACATAAAAATTTGTAACAAATACCAAAAATTATTAATTGTACTTTACTTTCCTATTGCTATGGTGAATTTTTTACTTTGCAACTTGTTTACTGTAAACTTTCAAATTTTTACAAATTTCAACATAATAGTTAAGTTGCAAATTAGCCTAATTTTATGTATTTCAAACATTATTCTTCTCCCTATTCATCGCGGCATTGCCAAATATATGGGTTAAAGCTAGCAGGCAGACTAATGAATCTAATTATCTTTGTTTTGTAAAACAATGTAGGTTACAGAATTCAAGTGTGGTGGGTTCACGGTGGGTGTCAAATTCAGTCATGCAATGTTCGACGGTAACGGGGTGGGACAGTTGATGGTTGCCATCGGGGAGATGGCCAGAGGGCTCGCGGAGGCTACAGTTAAGCCAGTATGGTGCAGGGATGTCGTTCCGAGGCTCAGCCCTGGCCCCGATCCCGATGCGGAGCCGCCAACAATCAAAGCACTCCAATCCTACACCACCGATCTCTCCCTCGACTGCATCAACCAACTCAAGGACAACTTCGAGAAAGAGACGGGCGGGAGATGCACAACCTTCGACGTCGTGCTAGCTATTTTCTGGCAATGCCGGACACGGGCGATCGACCAGCAGCCCGACGCGGATGTTTGTCTCACGTCTGCTGCAAATGTCCGCGGTTTCCTCCGGGACAGGCTTCCTCCGGAGGGCGGCTACTATGGGAACTGCCTCAACCTCATCATACTCAAAGCAACTGCCGGACGAATTGCTAATGGATCGATTTTCGACATCGTGAGGTTAGTGAAAGAAGCAAAGGACGATGTGGAAGCTCAGTGCTCGAAATGGTTGAAGGGGATAGGGGGGCCGCCTATGCCTCCGTTCACCTATCCGAATGTTTTACTGATAGACTGGAGGAGGCTGGGTTTCTTTGAAGCCGACTACGGATGCGGAGCAGCGGACTATGTCGTCCCCTTAGATGGACATCCTGCAGTCATTCTCAATTCGCCTCCTCCCGTGAAGGGCATCCGTCTAATGACAAAATGTGTCACTCATGAACACTTTGAAGCCTTCCGCAGTCAGATGAGTGGATGGGTTGTGAATTAGGAAGATTCTTGTATATATAGAGGATTTACATTTATTTTTGATGACGACCTTGAGTTAATTCTAATAAAATAGTAACTTTCTATGTTTTTGCACCTTAATACATGACTTCTGTTAGGATTTTGGCCTTTGTGTTGGAAAACATTAGTCGTACATCGGCTAGGCCAAAAGAAATGTATCTCTATATATAAGCTATATTTCTTAAGAGATGCACAAGTGGTGTGGAGTGCACATGGGTATGCCATGTGGGATTCCTTTTTTAGTGGAAAAAAGGCCAAATCAACAATGAAGCATTCATGCTTTTTGCTCTTGAAAATTAATTTCCAATAGAGCTAAGCACCGTATCAGACTCATGGGCTCATGAGTCGTTTTGTTGGCGCACTTTGCACTTGCGCTGCCTGTTGGCGCGTGGTTGGTGCAGGTTGCGCAGGTGGCGCAAGTGGCGCTGCGCACGGTGTGCAAGATGCGCAGAGTGCGCGCTGTGCGTCAGTTGACTCAGATCGTCTCTGTGCATGATCTGAACGGTTATAACACGTTCGGAGCAATTTTTCCCATGTCCCGAACATTCCGCTAACTGGGCAGTTGCAGTGCGGGCCTATATAAGGTCTCTTCTCTTTCACAGTGCAGATAGATAAGAACAAGACAAGTGTTCAGAATTTCTTATGAATTTCCAAGTTGCGCTTGTTGCGCGAGCCACTTGCGCTGCCGTTCGCACTGCCAGATGGCGCGGCCAAGTGGCACGCCCAGTTGCACGGCCCAGTGGCGCGCCAGTGAGCGCTACCTGTTGGCACACGGTTAGCGCAGGTTGCGCAGAGTGCGCAGGTGGCGCAAGTGGCGCTGTGCGCGCGGTGTGCATGGTGCACGCGGTGCACAGGTGGCGCAAGTGGCGCGCGCTTTGCGTCAGTTGACTCAGATCGTGTCTGTGCATGATATGAGCGGTTACAACACGTTCGAAGCAGTTTTTCCCACGTTCCGAACATTTTGCTAACTGGGCAGTTGCAGCGTGGGCCTATATAACGTATCTTCTCTCTCACAATACAGATAGATAAGAACAAGACAAGTGTTCAGAATTCCTTACGAATTTCTACAGAATGAGAGAAAAAAGAGAAGCATTGCATCAGCATTACTTTGTACATGAGTCCGCTGCCATCCGAGGAATCAGAAGAGCGGAGTGTTCCAAAGTTCTATGTTGAACTTGCTGGTTCCTGGAAGCTATTCGTATGGGACAAATTAATCTTTTAGCAACGGTAATCATTCACCCCAGCAGGTTGTTCTTCCATCCATCGTCTGTCATTACTGCTGCTGCTAGCAATTAGATTGGATACTTCTTTTTAGAAGTACTACTCTCGTTTGCTACTATAACAAACTCTTTTTAGATTTTCGTTATCTAGAATCCTCCAAGGATCTCTGTCAAGCACCTTCTTTGAAGTGTTGCTAGAAATATTGTTTTTACAATCGTTTTATTTTCTCAGTTTTCTATCGAAAATTGCACCCCAGGACTAACAATCTCAAAGCTTAAATAACGAGATGGAAAACTTGAATGTTGCACTCATCAATCCTAACTTTACAAAGTTGGAACAATTTGATAGAGAGCATTATCAAGTCTGGAAGAGAAGGGTTACTCTCACTATTCAACTCAGAGAAGTTGATTACGTGCTGTTTGAGGAGGAACCTACTGTTCCAGAGAATGGATCTGCAACCGCAATCCCTGCGGCTACTAAGAACCAGGCCAAATGGAGAAGGGACAATAATATTTGTAGGCTTATGATCCTAAATGCTATAGAAGACTCTATTGCCGAATCATATTCAAAGAAGGTTGTTGTCAGAAAGATTTGGAAGTCTCTGGAGAAACTGTATGAGGATGATAAGAACCGCAGCAAGATATTTCTTGTTGAGAAATATCACAAGTGGTTCTTTGAGGACGAGAAACCAATGTTGCCGCGGGTGAAGGAGTTCCTGAAACTGCGACAGAAGTTGGAACATGAGGCGATGCCCCTCCCCGACAAGTTTATTGTTGGAGGGATCGTTTCGAAGCTCCCTGCTAGGTAGAGCAAGTTCTATGCAATACATGCATAGGAAGAAGTTGGAGATCACTCTTGACGATCTCATGTAGAAAATCTATGTTGAGGACCAGATGAGGGCTCAACTGAAGGTGGATGCACTGTCCAAGCAATTGGCTAACGCCAATCTGGTTCATACCAGGGAACCAAGGGGAAAGAATGCGGCTTCCCACAGCAAGAAGAAGGACCCTAACAATCTGAACGTGAAGGGGACTTCCTTCAGGCAAAAGAAGGAAAAGTCTCATATGCCTTGTTTCAAGTGCGGCAAGAAGGACCACTTCAAGAGTGAATGCAAAACAAAGACCAAGCAAACAGAGCAAGGAGAGCCTAGCAAGATTTCTATGATCACTGACATTGTTGCTATGATTGCGGAGGTCGATGCGGTGGGGACTGACTCTGACTGGTGGATAGACACTGGAGCCACCTGCCATGTCTGCTCTAGCAAGGGGTGGTTTACCACCTATACACCAACTTCTGAAGTGGTTATGGTGGCAAACCAGACACAAGCTGAAGTTCTTGGGATCGGGACGGTGGTTTTGAAGCTAACTTCGAGGAAGTCTCTGACACTTCATGGTATGAAGCATGTACCTACTATTGCAAAGAACCCGATCTCGGGAGGCCTACTCTGCAATACAGACCTCAGGATGGACATCAATGCTGGCCAGATGGTGATGTATATTAAGGGAACATATTTCGGGAAAGCTTTTTATACCAAAGGAATGTTCAAAATTCAGCTTGTAAATCAGTCTAATATAATTAGTGCAATCACTTCTTCTGCTTATACTCTTGAGTTGTGGCATAATAGGCTAGGACATGATCATTGTAAATGAATAAACAAAATAACTAGTCTAGGAATTATCTTCAAATGTGGGGGTAAGGTAGAGAAATGTGAAGTTTGTGTTCAAACAAAGATCACAAGAAAATCCTTTCCTTGGGTTAATCGAATTATAGATCTTCTGGAGTTGGTATACTCCGATATCTGTGACTTCAAACAATTCTCTACAAAGGCCGGGATGAAGTATTTAATAACCTTCATCGATGAATTCTCAAAGTATGTGTTTGTCTACTTGCTGAAGGCGAAAGACAAAACATTCGAGAAGTTCAAGGAGTTCAGGACCGAAGCTGAACGGCAGACCGGACAACAACTCAAGAGAATAGAAGTGATCGAGGTGGAGAGCACAGGTCTCATGAATTCGTATCATTCTGCAAAAAAATATGGAATTGTCAATGAGACTACGGTTTCGTACTCTCCTCAATCAAACGGAGTAGCAGAGAGGAAGAATAGAACGTTGATATAAATGATTAACTCAATATTGTTGACTTCGGGTCTTCCAAAATGCTACTAAGAAAAAGCTGTATTTACGGCCACTTTTATTCCAAGTAGGGTGTCTCATGCAACTTCAGACATTACTCCTCATGAACTCTGGTTTAAGGTCAGACCTAACTTGAATGTCATTCGAGTGTGGGGGTGTCTGGCATATGTCAAGCTTTCAGATCTGTAGATTCAGAAGCTTGGGACAAGGACTACAAAGATGATCTTCTTGGTTTATCCGAGAAGAGTGATGCTCGGAGATTTCTTAATATTGAGTCAAATCATATCATTGAATCTCATTACGCAGAATATTTTGAAGACAAATTTGTAAGGCACAAGAACATTGTTCTAGCGGATGTTCCGGAGAACAATGAGGGTGCGCAGGATACTGAAGTCTTCAATGAGAATGTGGTCCAAGAAGATGTTGAAACAATGGTTGAACCATGTCACGTCCCAGAACCAGAATACTGGAGAGCGGGGGAATGACTCAGCCAGCTACGTATTACGGGTAGATGAATACCGTATAATACGATCAATGTTGTCTAAAAGACGAGGGGGCGCATACTACATGAAAGTCTCACTATGGTCATTTCACATCTATTGTCTCAATCATTCAAATAAGAAACAGAAATAGAGAACATGTAAGATAAAGCAGTAAGGCATTCCAAACGCTCAGTCAAAATGTTCTTGATATCTGGCTTTAAAAAACATAGCCAGATGATATAGCAAAGTATACACAATTGTTATCAGCTGCAGTCTGACTTAATTACAATTATGCAAAAGTAAGTGCAAGACAATCCGACTAATATGTCGGTGCCAAACGGCAAGGTATTAAGTAAATAACAAAACGAGTGGAGAAGTAAGGAATCCACTCGAGTCCTCCTGCGATCATCCCTCTAGTATTGACCATCTTGGAGGTGGAAGTAAGCTGAATCCTCGGAAACCGGCTCTAAATCTGGCCATGCAAAACCAGAGAGGTTAGACCTCTAATAGCAAGTACCACAAGGAAGCACGATATGAGGAATTAAAACCAGTAATAAGAGAATATGATAAGTAGATCTCTGCTTGCCACTGGGATTCACATAACATCACGACACTTCGAACCAACTTCCCAACCAAACAAGGACAGAAGTTGGCCCGTCATGCCCTGACATTCTGATCATCTCAGTTAGGTAACAGAGTAGGTATAGCACACAAACAAATCAATTTAAACGGCCATTCAACTACTACGGCTTGCTACTGTAAGTTCTAAGTTATCCTGGAATTATGCAATAAAGGATTCCTCAGTTCTTACTATGTGCAAGCAAGGCTAGTTTACCCAGTCAATTAATTGCACCAATCATGAATTAGACGAGTCCCAGCGGGACGCCCGTCATCAATATATAATATACAATAGATAATATAACCAGATACCGCTCCCTGCCCGTGTGACAGATTTGCAGTATCTGTGGGGACCAACCGGCCTGTCGGGCACTACTAGTTCCAAGAGGGCTGCCATGTAAGAACTCGGGAATTCATTCTCTCCATGTAATCATTATTTTATTTAACTTAATAGTCTCTACGTTGAGTGAAATCCCATACCGTGGATCATGGTCATTTAGAATGAGTACTTTCATACGGGGTACGATATGCACAACTCTACAACGATGCCCGTGCGGTTAGGTTGTAGGTCTTACATAGCGTAATACAACAATCCAAACTAATCACGAAATAATTATGCCTTGACCATAAAGTACACATGCTTCTTTTGTAGAAAATAAATAAATAAATAAATTGAAGCCTGCATGTGTGCCTGTATGTCAATATTCAGGATTGGCCAATCGATTATAATAGTTCATAGTTAATATGAACGTGTATCATTCATTCAATTCAATAAGACGACTGGCCAGTCTCTTAGTTCCAACTAGGAACGCATGATCAATTATTAGTCAAGTAACAGTCGGGGTCAATTCGTAACAAGGCATAAAAGTCAAATTAGTATTAAGTATGGTCGAGTCCATAACTAGTATAAAATAGTTGGTAACATATTCTTGAAGCCAAAGAAAAGATCTACAAATTTCATGTCTGGAGTTGGAAGAAATTCTAGCCACAATTCAGTCAATGAGGACATATAACAGTCAGAAACAACCAAAATAGGCATATACGGCCTATTCTGCGACATGCATGCGGACTAACTGCGACATGCGGCTCATGCGGCATATGCGACATCATATGCGGCTACTGCGACATACGCCTCATGTAACATGCGCCTACTGCGACATGCGCCTCATGCGGCTCATTCGCGACACCATATGCGGCTACTGCGACATACGCCTCATACGGCTCAACTGCGACATCATATGCGCCTACTGCGACATACACCTCATGCAACATGCGCCTACTGTAATACCATATGCGCCTACTGTGACATACGCCTCATGCAACATGCGCCTACTGCGACACCATATGCGCCTACTGCGACATGCGCCTCATGCGGCTCAACTGCGACATCATATGCGGCTACTGCGACATACGCCTCATGCAACATGCGCCTACTGTGACATGTGCCTCATGTGGCTCATTCGCGACACCATATGCGTCTACTGCGACATGCGCCTCATGTAACATACGTCTACTGCGACATGCGCCTACTGCGGCTCAACTGCGACATCATATCCGGCTACTGCGACATACGCCTCATGCAACATGCGGCTACTGCGACATGCGCCTCATGCGGCTCATTCGCGACACCATATGCGACTACTGCGACATGCGCCTCATGCTGCAGATGAATACAGAACGAACAAAAATACTTGGCCATAACTTCCACAAAATAAATCAAAATCTAACTTTTCAAAAGCCAAACTTTAGTAGAATTAAATTCTCTACAACATGGAACCACTTATTTTCGAAAACAACAATGTTTGATAGATCAAAACCCTAAAATTTCTATGAAAACCCAAAACTTAAAACTTAGATCTACACCCAACCATCCATGGAAATCAAAAACTTCAAGACCTAAACTTGTAGAGGAAGAGAAGATGAACAACATAGACTAAAAATAAATGGGGATGCATGAAATCCCTCATGGTGTGCAAGATGTACTTGCCTCTCACAAGTGGGTTAGGGTTTTGGTGGAGGAGTAAATGTGAATGAATGAAGAGAGAGAATGAAAGAAGAACTTTTATATCAAGGTCAAGTGGATCTCCACCATCCATTCTCTCCATCAAATCCAAGCCATCCATTCCTTTCCATGTTCAACCAAACCACACCAAGTTGGTTTCCCATGAACCGAAATGAACCAAGAGCCAAGAAAAAGCAGAAAATAAAATACAAAAAAATTAATAAGTGCGAAATTGAAGAATTTAAATACAGAACAAATGCATGATAAATATTGAATAAATACATTCAAGAAGTACACGTATAAAATACTTATTCTGGGAACGGGGAGTGACAAACCAGAACTAGCCGAGCCGTCAGCTAAGCGTTTGAGAAGGCCGAAGGACTTCGGAAGTAACTTTGTCATCTATCATATGGAAGCAAATTCGCTTACCTATGATGAGGCGATGAAGACCGGAGACGCAATTTTCTGGAAGGAGATGATTGACAATGAAATTGATTTCATCACCTCAAATAACATTGGGGTGTTGGTTGATCTTCCTGAAGAAGCTAAATCCATCGAATACAAATGGATCTTCAAGAAGAAGATGAACGCAGACGGAACTACTGACAAGTTCAAGGCTAGGCTGGTAGCCAAGGGGTTTTCTCAGAAGCAGGGGATCGACTACTTTGACATGTATACTCCAGTAGCCTGGATGACCACCATCGTGTCAACCCCTTGACAATTTTTTATTATTTTTTATTATTATTTATTATGTTACGTCATTCTTTATTGCCTAGCTATATATTTACTAAGTTTTGTTTACTTAAAATGTCACCGAGGGTTCAAATAAGAATGAGGGTTTTGGCAGGGACTTTAGTGCAACTTTTCTTTATTTGAATTTCCCTACTGGCCGTTTGAGAAATCGGCCATATAGGGATAACAACAATCAATTCAAACAGATTTTCTCTAATCCTTTAGGAATTTGAAATGAAATCCAACTCCACATATATAATTATGGAGAGGGTAGCCGCCTGGCTAGAGAGGAACCCTAATTCTCTCATCCTCCATCGCAGAGGAAGTCAGAGGATTGATGTTCGAGAGAGGGAAATTGCCGTGATAAGCCATACGATTCATCAACAGGTAAATTCCTACCCTGCAAATTAATCCTTAGATCCTTGAACCTTAGTTGTGGTTGATCCTACTTTCAGTAATCACATAGGTGCTTGGTATAATGTCTAAAGGAAATCTAGGGTCAAACAAATATGATAATATCGAAAATAGGAGTAGTTGGTATCAATGGTTTGAGATGGAGACCCTTCCTGCCTCCTCTATACTCGAGTACACATAAGGAGTTCTCGGTATGCATCAATTCGATATCAGGAATGCTCCTGTGTAGAAAACGAAAAGTTGCACATGCCATGTTGATAGGACCCCAGGAAACAAGAATTAGTCAAACACTTAACCCTGATCGACCCTTCCTTGTTGTCCATGGGATATTGATACATGAACCTCCTTGTAAACCAATAAGTATTGGCCTGATACTACATAGGAACCTGCTGGTACCCATTAATATTGCTACAGGAATCTTTCTTACATCCAATGGATGTTAACAGATGGGTTTCCCTTGTATACAAATAGAGACTGACAGGAATCTCTTTTTACCATTAATGATCAAAAGAATACTGGCATATTAGATTCTTGGTACCCGTTAGAGGCTGCTACAGGAGGAGTTCTTGGCACCAATGGCTAATAGCATGTGCACTCCCTTGCATCCTTCAAAATACTGTTGTACAGAGTTGGATTTGGTTTGTGCAAGTTGTCTTCATGTCCTAACATATAGGTTATGATTCCACTGCCTATATATGATGTCCTGCATCCCTTGTTACCTGTACTAGGAGAGTCCCGGTTTTGAATATTGAATCAGATAATAAACTTCGAGTCCAGACTTGAACTCATGTCCTGTCCAACACCTACACTTGTATACAGTCCAATTCGCCCTGTGTTCTGTCCACAGAACACTATTGTCATGTTCCCTGCATTTACTAATCAGTCCTACATGCTTCATAAGTCCAGTTCATATAGGTAAAGGAAATTGGATGTCCATTCACTTTTCAGTCCATGCATACATCATAGGTTATAGATGCATAACTCTAGGAAACTCTCTGGAACAGATTTTGAAGAAGGATTATGTGTTGTATCAAGAGTCCTAAGGGTGCTATATTCAATTCCTATGTACTTTAGTAGGGAACAGATGGTAGGAGCTATCTTGTAAGGAGTGTCAGGTAGTATCAGGGCTAGGCTGAGCCTCTAAGTCATGAATTTTAGTTAGGTATCAGATTTAGGGATATGGATCAGGTATGGGAGGCCTGGTGTTCAGATAATACTGTGCAATCCATAACATCCTATGGTATCAGTCTAATTTGGTTGTTCAGTCCCCCAACAAACCCAGTGTAAATCAGTGAGTGAGTAGAGGAGTAGCGGCTTAAACCCCCACCTGCAACTGCTACGGGAAGCACCCCTTTGGCCATAGGCCTTTAGACTATGAGAGCTCAGGTTTGACAGTAAGTAGAGCATGAGTAGAGAGTATCAGTATAGTGTCAGTGAGATATGTTCGAGTGTGTACCTGTGTGTGGGTATGTGTAAAACCCCTAAAATTTCTACTATTTTTTTTATTTTAGTACTGATTTAAAATTTTGTAATATACGTCGCGCAGTCGTATTATACGTCGCGCACGACATTTTATTTCTTTTTTAAATTTGCTCGACGAGTGCGATTATGTGCGAGCGTACACAATTTAGAAAAAAAACATTTTTTTTCTATTTTCAAAATAATATATAAAATAATTATTTTTAGTTATCATACTGAAATTTCCAATTTACGATTTTATTTATGAAAGCCTTTTCGTTTATAGCAGTTAAATAATATTCTTCAAAAATATTATTTTAATTATTTATTAGTGTATTTAATTAATAGTGTAATTTTCGAAATTATTATTATTAGCATTTTTGGAAAACATATTTTTGAAATATTTGTGACGATTTAAATTTTGATTTGATTCCATGGATACATCTAAATAGTAAACTAATATCGATGTTTGGAATTGAATTAATTTTTTAAACTAAAAGGATTTAATTAGATTTAATTGGATTTTGTATTTGGATTTGGATTTGAATTAAATAGATTGAATTATCTAATTTGGGTTTTAAATCTTTTCCTAATCCTATCCAATTGGGAATTCCCACATCCTATAAATAGGCAGGTACTCATCCTTAGATTGCTACAATTCACAAATTCCTCAAACTCCATAGCCAAGCGCCATCTCTCATGCGTGCATCGTATCGGTGTCCATATTCATTTCTATTGTTCTCTATTACATTTACAATTTCTCTTTTCCGTGTCCGACAACTCCTGACACGTCCATCCAAATCCATGTCTCGCAGGACACAACCCGACTCGATACAATCAAAACCCTAAAACCTAGTTTCCTGGCTAGCAGCCCGACCATCCGCCTGACTCCTCCGCCTCGGCGCATAGCAGCAGCGCCACGAGGCGGAAGCTGCCGTAACCCGACCATCAATCCTACTACTCCTGCCAACCGTCGCAACTTCCCAGTCAACTTCTCCCCGACACCAAACCTGTTGCCACCATCATCTTTCTCACCATCACCTTGGTCGCAGCCCTCACCAACGGCCAAACCCGACACAACCAAACCACCATCCCAGCGTCCCCGTCCCCGTCGCCGCAGCACCCGCTGCCCCGTCGACTTGCCACCACCAGTCTGACCCCGAAAACCTTCACCCAGCAAAGAAAAAACCATAAAATTAAGAACCCTAACCTATAACTCACCCCCGTGGCCATGCTTTCCAGCGCCGTCGCGCCCTCAGATACGTCGCCGTCGATCGACCCTTGCCACGACCGCCGGTGAGCCGCCCCAGGTCCTCCGCCGTTCTGCCGGAACAGCCGGAGAGCTCCGCCGTCCAGTGAGTCCAGCCACCCCCATTCTCCTTTCCTCCGCCGCGTCCCCAAACCCTCGCCGCCGAGCTCTTCCGCAACGCCGCCGACCTCTGAACCCACTTCCTCCGACTTCCTCCGCCAGTCGAACCACCGCACCCTCTCAAAACCCTTTCTCCGCCCAGACGACGTGAGCGCCGACGCGGGCGACTCGCCCCTCTCTGCTGCGCCGCTCTCGCGCCGCAGCTCCCTCGCCAAGTCCGTCGACCGCCGGCCTAGCCCTAGCCAGCGCGTCCGCCTCCCCTCTCTTCTTTCTCCTCCGTCGCACCTCCCGATCTCTCCGCCGATCGCCTTGCCGCCGACGAACCCCGGTCACGACCCCTTTCTCTCCCTTATTCCCCTTTTCTTCGCCTCTTGATTTTTTTCCTTTGCTCTTCTCTCTCTCCTCTGAGGAGAAGAGACAGAGTTTAAGTTATTCTTTTATTAATTTATTTTATTTAATTCTTTAGTTATTTAATTTTTTCACTTTGTCAGTTTTGTGTTAACAGAGCTAATTTTATATTTATTATTTTTTTTAATATTAATATTATTATTTTGTTGGTATATGATTGTTTGTTTTTAGGTTCTTTGTTTCTCTTACTATTATTAACATTTTATTAATTGATATTATTTTATTAGTATATTATATCAACCATTTATTTTAAAATAAACCTATAAATATTTGTAAAATTTTATTCGTAACATAATTTTTATATGGCTTAGAAGTTCAAATATATTATATAATATATTATTATGCAACTGTGGTAATTTGAATATAGTTTTGAGCTAAGAGGTATCTTGATAAATTAAATTTTATTTTGTTATTGCTAAAATAATTTACTAGCTATAATTATCTAAGTATTTTAACTAATAGGAACATAGATTTCACTAATATAAATAAGTATTTTCTAGACAATAACATGACTATTTTTATATTTGGTACATTTTCAAAATAATTATAAGTACCTATTCTCTCAAATTCTCTTTTGGTCACCATCAAATCTTGTCCATAACAAATCCCCTTAATCCCATTTCCTCGATTCCATATTCGAGACTACCTTATGTCCACCCTAACTAATTTGACCCTTCTGGACCTAATGGAACTGTCCGTACCACCACCCGAGGTCACCTTGTATAGTTGTTCCACCGAAGTCGCAGTTTGTGCTACCTTGATCATCGTAGCACACCAGGCGTCCTACCAGGCAAGACAACTTGCCTTTACTGTTTAATTTCTTGCTCAATATCATGCATATTTTTTTACTTATTCTAGAAAATATAAATTGTACTTGCAAATTATTATATTTTAGTTGCATTTGGCCTAGAGATAAGGGACTACCTTTGTTTGTGTCGTATTCATTGGCCCTGACACTTGTATATCATGAGTCACGAGTCTCATATAGATCTCGGACGTACGTATCGACTGGCCATCGGTGCGCACATGCCGTGCGATAGGCAATAACTGCTAAATAGTTATGGATGTCTAGAAGACTTAGCAGTTATTAAGAAAGTCGTGATGTGGATACAGCACGTGTAGTTCATGGGGAGGGTGAAGACAGTTATTAGGCGCAGGGGCTTTCACACCTTTACTTTTCTCTAGCTGCCTTTTGTGACTCAGTCGAGAGCTAGTGGCCGTACATTTATTTACTTTTCTCTAGATGCCACTAGTGCCTTGGTTGAAACACAAATGTGCCGTGCATTTACTTTCGTCTAGCTGTCGTTAGTGACTCACCCAAGAGCTAGTGGCCGTGCATTTATTTTTCTCTAGATTCCCCTTAGCTCTCACTCGAGTGCTAATGGGCCGTGCATTTACTTTCCTCTAGGCGCCACTAGTGCCTTGGTTGAAACGCTAACGTGCCGTGTTTCTAGCTTCGGGAGCCCTTGTATGGAACGTTGTCTTCAAATTGTATGATCACATAGAATGGTTAAGGACCTTTATTTTAGTAGTCACATATACTTTTCTGTTGAGCTTTATTTATTCAGTTATTGGCATGATATTATGTGTCTTGTTACGTCCCTCTGAGGACCTGGTTATCTCGCCAGGTGTGTGTTCTTGTCTTTCGCAGGTGCTCTAGTTCTAGCCGTGACTATCTCCATTTCTTCGAGGGTGATTGTACTTTGATCGTCTTCGCTTCGCTCGCCAAATTCATTTCATTTTTCATGTATTTTCTCTTACTTGTTGGTAGTGGATTTGTCTCCGCCCAACATATTGTATCAAGATAATTCATAATCATTATTTGAAATCTTTTATTCTTTTACTTTGTGTGGATAAGATTAGTCATGGTTTTACTGTATTTACAGCTTATGTATCCATACGAGTCCTATGTACTTCGTATGAATACAGCTGGTATGTCTACGTTCCTAGTCCTACAAATTTTGGGACTGGGGCGTTACAGTATGGACTGTTCTTTATTGGGACTGGAAGTATAATTGTTCAGTCCAATGCAAGGTCAGTCCCACTATTTAGTTTGGTTTAGCCTACTGTTAAGTCCATTTACTTATTCAGTCCTGGTATACATTTAGGAAATTTTATTACTTAATATTGATTCATTCCACTACAATAGTAGTATAGGCCATTGATTATTGTCCAGTACCCATTTAAGTAGTCTCCTGCATCTGTTTGGTTAGTCCAGTGGGAAGAAGTTTATGGAGATCAAATTACAACATTTCAGGCTTTTACTCGTATTTTGTTCAGTCTTCACTTCACATATTATCCAGGTAGCAAGGATATGAACTAAACCCCATATCCAGTGCCTGTAAATGGATATTGGGAGAGTTGGTTATAAATATGTTGCAGCTGTTTATAGATCAGAGGATAAATTGAGCAGAGCTCCAGTGTCCAGAGGAGTGTAGATTACTATATTATGATCTCAGGTGTTGTTTTGGAGATAAGGGCTAGGTGAGTAGTGGTGGAACATTAAGGAATAGCATACGCATGACCTGGAAAGAGACTAGGCAAGCTGATACCCATAGTTATCCAGGATGCATACCCAAGTTTATTTGTTGAATAGGAAGTCTAGCAATTAAATCTGATATCGTGTTACCAAATGGACCACACTGTGATATGGAAGGCTAAATAGTATTTTCCAGGAGAGTTTGTATGAGTGAACTTGAAGGATCAACCAACAGTATCAGTAGCAGCAAAGTCTACTCAGTTGAGAGGTTGGAGTGTCACCTGGGTATATAGTAGTAGACTGGAGCTTGTAGCCACACAAGAGAGTCTAAGGTGGTGAAGAGAGGATACCTATCCATACATCTACAGATTTTGTATATAGGCCTAATGAACCTAAAGGCCTATAACGAAGGTAGTGAGAGGACTTGTGTCAACTAGTATGAGTCATTAAATATAGAAACCTTAAAATGGGTCATAATTAGCAAATTACCCAATTTTCTCCATGGAAGTCGACCTAAAAACCAAACAACCTAATAGATAAGCTTATTTGTACCTTTAAACTGTATATTAATCTTGTCAAACCATCTAAACAGGTTAATTGGATTTGACTCAGTACTTTGTACTTGCAGCTCAGGACCTAAGGCAAGTATACCTTGCCTCCCTCTACAGTTTTATTTACATGCATTTCATTTCAGTTTTCAGTCTTTGATTGTTTATGGATATGTGATTTTTGTGTTATTTTCTGTGGAGTTGTTTTAATTGCATATAGCCGTGTTCATATTTGATCTTGTGGTTCACCCTTGGAGTTCTTGTTAGTACCTTGCTTGAGTCGTGTCATAGAACGAGTGCGTATAATAAACTGCCATAGCCTTGATTATCGTTTTTGTACAACCAGAGAGTCCACACTCGGGACGAGGGTTGTTTGGTGCACCAGAGAGTCCACACTCGGGACGAGGGTGTTTGTCGTGATCATTGGCACCAGAGAGTCCACACTTGGGACGAGGGTTGACCAATTACACCAGAGAGTCCACACACGGGACGAGGGTGTCTTGCCGTGAGCTAACAAGAGAGTCCACACTCGGGATGAGGGTTAGTGCTTAGTTCAAACCCGTGCGTCCACACTCAGGATGAGGGTTGGTTCTTCTATTGATCTCGTGTATCGTTCATCCGGCATTTCATTTATGCGTATTTGTTCTAGTGTTCGTGTTCGTATTCGTAGTAAGTTGTATTGTTCTTGTTCTTTCTTGTTTATTTCTTGCGCATGATAAAACTGCTAGATAGGCATGTATATTATGTATCTTGCTATGTCCTCTGAGGACCTGATGATCTCCTCATGTTAGCCGAGTTTGATTCAGGAGCAGACGAGTGGGTTGAGTTAGCACCAGATCGCGGAGTTTACAATTAAGATTGCCTTGGTTAGCAGGTTGTATTTAGTTAGTATATATTTCATGTACTTTTCTCTTTTCGTCTATTGGTAGTGGATTTGTGTCTACCGGACGTGACATTGAATCTTGGATATATATTCAGTTATACTATTCAGTTTCTTTGATATTTCATTGATCTTGGTTGATTCGTCATTATTTGTGGATGAGATAAATAGATTGCCGTGACTTGTGTATAATAGACAGCGTTCTACCGCCGATACTACGACGTAGGCTGGGCTTGGACATGCTTCGTATCTGAAAGCGGGTGCGGGTCGTGACAAATTTTTTTGGTGGCCCATACAGGTCAACGTTAATCACTTCGGTTACGTCACTGTATCGTCGTGAGCCTACGAATAGGAATAGACACTTAGGATCTCATCCACGTGTCTTGACTCATTATTGGCCTCTAATCCTTGATTTTATTGAATCCTTGAATTGCATCCTGTTTGAAAATCTCTTCAACGGCTAAAGTGTTTTCTTTGTTACAGTTAAGATAGACTCGCAAGACAGGAACAACGCTGCACTGAACACTCCACCGGCTACAGGAGGCTTTTTCACGTACATGACCCCACCGACACAAGGAGGCCATCTCACTCATACGGGCAATCAGCCACAGCTCTCGAGATTCCGCAGAGACGATATTCCGCCACCTCCGCAGTTTCCTCCGCAGACTCTACCACCAGTACCCGGTCTGCCACCAGTACCTGTTCTACCGCCAGGGGTTCCACGTCCAGTACCAGCCATGCATCCAGCATCAGCAATGTCTCCAGTAGTTGCCATGCACCCACCGTCGACGATGTATCCAGCCCCGACGATGTACCCAGCACCTGTTCTGCCTCCGCCACCAGCGTTGGACAATGTCACACTCTTGGAGATCTTCCAGCAGCAGGCCAACATGTTTCACGACACCTTGAGGGAGGCACTTCAGATTAGAGATGTTCCATGACAGCGCCCTGGGACGTCCAAGCACTTCATGGACCTTGGGCCCAGGGAGTTTCATGGGACAGAGGGGATTATCTACGCTGACGAGTGGTTAGAGAACGTTGAACGATACCTGAAGATGGCCCGAGTTCCAGAAGATCTGAAGATTGAGTCAGCTAGTGGACAACTTTTCGATATCGCACGAACGTGGTACCAAGACGAGCCCCAATTTTCTGCTCCAGACGTGACTTGGGAGGAGTTCAAGCGACTGTTCAAGAGGAAATTCTATCCATACGTAGCGCAAGAGGCATTGATTAGACAGTTCGAGCACCTAGAGCAGGGCAACCACACCGTCGACGAGTACACCTCGGAGTTTTCTTGCCTCAGCCGCTTCGCAGAGAACTTGGTCAGAACCCCTGAAGACAAGGCACGATGATTCAGAAAGGGACTATCTCACGATATTCGCCTAGCCATCGCCACCAGTTGAGCTGCCACTTACGAGGAGATTCTAGAAGTTGCCCAAGCTGTAGAAGAAGAACTGAGTCACAAGCCGAAGAGGAATCGAGACGCATTCGGAGGAGGCAACAACCAATCAACACCAGGGAAATGCCCCAATATTTTCGAGAAGACCTCAGCACAGCCACATCATCAGCAACCACGAGCAGCCTCACAACAAGTCCAAGACGCTCCCACCTACCAGTACTACAAGAAGAGAGGCCACGTCCAAGAAAACTGCCGAAGATGATCGAGGTTGTGCTATACTTGTAGTGCCCCGTCCCTACATCGTGCCCCGTTGTCCGTCCACGGGGTGCGCGAGAAAGGAACAATGTCGCTATCGACTCGGTCGGGACCGATAGGTCGGGATCGATCGAATCGATCGAACGGGAACGGTTGAATTAAGATCCATTCCACGTTATGGAATGGCTTCTTCGGAACCAAGTCCCATATTCAGCGGGTTGCGTCTCGAGGATTGACTTTGCGGCTGAGTCGGGAGAGACCTCCCGTTGCTCTGCTTTTCACGCCGCTTGCATTGGTTTTGGCTTTGGTTTTCCGAATGCGTTTTCGTGAATGTTTTCGATGGTTTTCATGGTTTACATTCGAGCTCGCATTTTCTATCGAACTCTTGCATAATACAGTGTTCTAATCGGTTGCTTGTGCGATTTCAGGTGATCACGTAGGCGACGTCTAGCGCAGCCAACAAGTCCCTCGCTCAAGCAAAAACTCAAGGTGAGTGGCTGACCCCCTTCGTCTCGACCCTCTATTTCAAATGAGAACTCGGGTAATGTTACTAAGATTTAATGATTCGCTTGCAGAAAACAAGTCTTGTGTGTTAGAAGTGAATAACAAATGCGTTGTGTTGAAAAGAGATAGAAATAAATTCATGCCTGCAAAACAACCAAGTGAATGAATTGATCACATAACAAGCCCCAACGGTATCCTAAAACACTCCATGTTAACCCTATGAACTTGGACAACTTGTCGACAAGGGGTGGTTTCTTCGAGCGGAATTCCGGGGCCACGGGACCGTCTCGGCCTAGGAAGAAACTGGTTGTAGCCGCGCTGGTTAGGCAACGCTGGAAAGGCAATCGGTAAGACGGGGACTTGCATCGGGGCTCGCTACCTGCGTTGCAGGGGTCCCGTATTACCAGGCTACGTCCAAGGCGGCTGGTTAGGCCAATCCCATAACAAACACTTGATATAAATTGCTATCAGCTAACATGGTAAGTTTTATGTCGCACGGCGCGCTCCGCCGGAAGAAACCTTGGTATAACTTAATGCTTCTTATGAAAATACCCAGGATGGTTAGAAAGACCACTAAAAGCAAGTTGTATGATTTTATCAAATTCTTGAACCAAATGAGAGCCTGGAAATTAATTAGCCACTCGCCAGTACATGTTGATTGTACTGATCCTCGCTCTCTATACAGGTGCGATAGATCTGGAAAGGCGTGCTACGTAAAGGGAGGCAACGCTCGTGTGTTTTGAAGCTTCGTCCGTGCATTGAAGCTTGGATCGACTCTTTTGAAGACTCCGCTGTTGAAGATCGAAGACAGATGGAGCGCCTTCCCACCATCCCAGGTGTTTTGTAATTTTGGTTGTAATCAAGGGATGAATGTATGTAATGGCTATCTCATCGACGTCTACTTTGTATTAGAGTCAGTTGTAAGAAGCCCGCGCGGTACCTTTGTATCGAGTCTGTAATATGATGTTCATTATCAATAAAGCTTATGTTTCTGTCTCTATAATGTGTGTTCAATTTACTCTGCGCATTTTGCTGTTGTTGTGTTTCGGATAACAATTATGACTATGCCTTGTGCAAGCGCAACTTAGGCTTGCACGGCATCACGCCCGGGGGACGACTATCGATTCTACGGAATCGGGGCGTGACATATTGGTATCAGAGCACGGCTTTACGTCCTTGGCCTCTAGTGTCGAGTTTTCAGTCTCAAATCGTTGGTCTCGTGTCGATGAGATACGTTGTTCCATACAAGGGAGTCCGTAATAAGTTTGGTTACTAATGCATTTTTACCTTCAAAATCCCAGAAGGTGCGACGGTGAATGTGGCGAACGAAGAAAGTGCTTCGAGCGGCTCGAGTAGCTCGAGGCCCGGACCCTCAAACGATGCCATAGGACGGATGTTGCGCATGCTGGAAGCGCAACAACAACAAGCTCTGGAGAATCAACGCCTGAATGAGCAACATCGACGGGAGGCGGAGGCACATCGACGGGAGGTAGAGGCACGCCAGACCCAGTTCGAGGCCCGATTCGATGCACAATTCAAGTTGCAGCAGAAGCAGCTTGATACTCTTCAGCAAATTGTTCAGACAATGGTGGCCAACAACAACAACTCCGCGACCACTCCTGCCGTGACCGAGCCTGCGGCCAGACAAAGTGAAATCGAACCGGAGGTACCCGAGCTTATGCCTGCGGCACCGAGAAGTTCTAACTTCGACGTGTCAAAATTCACAAAGAGCTTCCGTACTTCCTTTTGCGGTACTGAAGACCCTTCGTTGGCGATCGATTGGCTGGAGGAGTTAGAGGACCGGTTCGAGCTTCTGGGTGTCGATGAGTCCAAGAAAGTCGCATGCGCTCAACTTCTACTCCGATTGAACGCGCACGACTGGTGGGCCGTGCAAAAGCGAGCAATCAGACGCGACGACGAGACAGCGACAATATCTTGGGCCACCTTCCGAGAGGCGTTCGAGATCGAGTACCTTCCCGATGCTATTCGACAGGAGAAGGAGAATGAATTTATGCAGCTAAGGCAAGGGAATATGACGGTGCGGCAGTATGCAGCAGAGTTCAACAAGTTAGCCAAGTTTGCTGGACAATACCTGCCTTCCCTGGCGAGTCGTGCACGACGGTTCGAAGTGGGCCTACGACCATCTATCGCCGCCCATGTGTCTGTTCCCAAATACCAAACGATGGGGGAGTCTCTCAACCACGCCCTCCGCCTTGAAAGCCAATACCCTCCAAGTGCTGCCGGCGCTGTGCATACCTACAATCACAAACGCCCTAGCCACGCGGGAGGAAACAACGTGACCAAGCGTCCGAACAACGGGCCCCAAGGCGGATATCAAGGGCGTGACACACGATATTGCAACCGATGTCATCGTCACGGTCACACGATTGACTACTGCCCAATGCCAGAGGATGGGTGCTGGAACTGTGGCAAGAGGGGCCACCGACGTGCTGAGTGTCAAATCAAAAGGCCGAACCCAACGGCGCCCCAACAACATCGTCCAATGGCGCCCCAGCAGCACCGTCCAGGGAATCAAGTCCCAGCGCCTCGAGCCCATCAACCTGCACCGCAAAATGGTCAAGACCGTCGCCCCAATGCCCAGGGCCGCGTCTACGCCATGACTCGTGACGAAGCGCTTGCCTCAGACACGGTCGTGACAGGTATACTTAGTTTTAATAATGTGCCTGCTCGCGTATTATTTGATTCAGGTGCTTCACATAGTTTCATAGCGGCGGACTTTGCCGCCGAGCACAAATTTCCGTTAGTATCATTAGACCTCGACCTTAGCGTGAGCACACCTTCGGGCACACCAATACTCACTAATTCAGCCTGCACCGACGGGATTATCTGTATCGGCGGTCAAAAGATCGGTCTGGACGTGATGGTCCTAGACATGAATGACTTCGATATCATTCTGGGGATGGATTGGCTCGGGCCGTGCAACGCAACCATAGATTGTGCCAAGAAGACGGTCACTTTCCGCATACCAGGGGTGCCTGAATTCTGCTTTTCGTGTGGTGAGGCGTCGTCGACCTGCATGTTGATCTCGGCAATCTCTGCTCGGAGGATGCTGCATTCTGGGTGCGAAGGCTACTTGGCGTCCGTCCGAGACATGCGACAGGAAGGTGCAAACGTAGGTCAGACCGACGTTGTGGCAGAATTCCCCGATGTATTCCCGGACGAGCTACCCGGCATGCCCCCCGACCGAGAGATCGAGTTCAGCATCGATACATTCCCCGATACTCGACCGATTTCAAAGGCCCCGTACAGAATGGCTCCCGCCGAGCTGAAGGAACTCAAGGTCCAGCTACAAGAGTTACTCGATAAAGGGTTTATTCGGCCTAGTGTTTCACCGTGGGGAGCGCCCGTATTGTTCGTGAAGAAGAAGGATGGGTCCATGCGTCTGTGCGTCGATTACCGGGAGCTGAACAAAGCCACCATCCGGAACAAGTACCCATTGCCCCGCATAGACGACTTATTCGATCAACTGCAAGGCGCCTCGGTATTTTCGAAGATTGATCTCCGCTCAGGTTATCATCAACTCAAGATCAAGTCAGACGACGTGCAAAAGTCCGCCTTTCGCACTCGTTACGGCCACTACGAGTTCCTGGTGATGCCATTCGGCCTGACGAACGCCCCTGCCGCCTTTATGGATCTGATGAATCGGGTATTTCGACCTTTCCTTGATAAATTTGTGGTAGTCTTTATTGACGATATTCTCGTCTACTCGAAAGACAGGGCGCAGCATGCAGAACATCTACGGGCCGTGCTCCAGACACTTCGAGAACATGAGTTGTATGCAAAGCAGAGTAAGTGCGAATTTTGGCTCAGCAGCGTATCCTTTCTGGGTCACATCATTTCGTCCGAAGGTATTGCAGTCGATCCGAAGAAGGTGGAAGCCGTTGCTGATTGGAGGCGGCCTGCGTCTGCTAGTGAGATTCGAAGCTTTCTTGGTTTGGCGGGATACTATCGACGCTTCGTGAAAGACTTCGCGAAGATTGCATCGCCATTGACTCGCCTCACTCAAAAGGGAGTCGCGTATGAGTGGTCGGATGACTGTGAAGCTTCATTCCAGGAGCTAAAACGGCGATTGATTTTGGCACCTATACTCGCGCTTCCGGATGGGCCAGAGGGTTTCCAGATATTCAGCGATGCTTCAGGTCAGGGCTTGGGATGTGTGCTCATGCAGCGGAACAAGGTGATATCCTTCGCCTCGAGACAATTGAAGCCGCACGAGAAGAACTATCCTACGCACGACTTGGAGTTAGCGGCAATTGTGTTCGCGTTGAAATTGTGGCGTCACTATCTATATGGTGTGGCGTGCGCGATCTATACCGACCACAAGAGCCTCAAGTATCTCTTCACTCAGAAGGAGTTGAACTTGCGACAACGGCGCTGGCTCGAACTGATTAAAGACTATGACTTGACGATCGACTACACTCCGGGCAAGGGAAATGTGGTGGCGGACGCTCTGAGTCGGAAATATCTTGCCTCGCTCTCCATCAACCGCAGACTACTACGAGATTTAGAAGAAATGGGCATCGATCTCCGGGTTCGATTCAGGGATATACGGTTGGCGCAGCTGCAGTTAGAGCCGAGTTTGCTGGAAAAGATCAAGACCGCTCAGAAGGATGATCCGTACCTGAAGAAAATGCGCGAGCGAATTTCAACAGGTAGTGCGACCGACTTTGCGGAAGACAACACCGGCGTGCTGAGAATGAATGGCCGACTATGCGTTCCGGATGATTCAGAACTGCGAAAGGAAATAATGTCGGAGGCGCATTACGCGAAATATACCTTGCATCCAGGCAGTACCAAGATGTACAAGGACCTCCGCACGACTTTCTGGTGGCACGGGATGAAGAGAGATGTGGCACTCTTCGTGTCACAATGCATGGCCTGTCAGCAGGTGAAAGCTGAGCATCAGCGACCGGGCGGGGAGATGCAGAACCTTGCCATCCCAGAGTGGAAATGGGATCATGTCACGATGGACTTTATTGTTGGCCTGCCGAAGACACCACGGGGGAGCGACGCCATCTGGGTCATCGTCGATCGATTAACCAAGTCAGCGCACTTCATTGCCATTAAAGTTACTTGGAGCGTTGATCGGCTGGCGCAGATTTATCTTGACGAGATCGTACGGCTGCACGGAGTTCCAGTATCCATCGTCTCTGATCGGGATTCACGGTTCATGTCGCGATTCTGGAGTAGCCTTCAGTCGGCGCTGGGTACCAAGTTGCAGTTTAGTTCAGCTTACCATCCACAGACCGACGGCCAAACGGAGCGCGTTAATCAGATTCTCGAAGACATGCTACGGCTCTGCGCAATCGACTTCAAATCAAGCTGGGACGTCCACTTACCGTTGGCAGAATTTGCATATAACAATAGCTACCAGTCCAGCATCCAAATGGCGCCGTATGAAGCTTTGTACGGCCGGAAGTGCAGATCGCCCATTTGTTGGGATGAAGTCGGGGAACGGCAGATACTCGGCCCAGAACTGGTGGAACAGACCGTGAAGAAGGTCAAGCTCATTCGGGAAAGACTGAAGATTGCACAGAGTCGGCAAAAGAGCTACGCCGACACCCATCGAAGACCGCTTGAGTTCCAGGTGGGCGACCATGTGTTCCTGAAGGTGTCGCCTATGCGAGGAGTTACTCGGTTCGGCGTGAAGGGGAAGCTGAGTCCGAGATTTGTTGGGCCGTTCGAAATACTTGAGCGGGTCGCCCCAGTGGCCTATAAAATTGCCCTACCGCCGGCGCTCGAAGGTGTGCACAACGTCTTCCACGTCTCCCAGCTGCGGAAGTACGTGCACGACCCTAGCCATGTGGTGGATTTTGGCCAGCTGGAGCTAAAGTCCGACTTATCCTACGTCGAAGTGCCAGTTCAAATCTTAGAACGCAAGGATAAGCTGCTGCGGAATCGGACGATCCCTCTCGTTCGCGTACTTTGGAGGAACCATGCGACAGAAGAGTCGACATGGGAACTCGAGTCTGAGATGAAGGAAAAGTTCCCTTCATTGTTTTCATAGAGGTAGGTTCTGTTCTTAAGTTTCGAGGACGAAACTTATTTTTAGTTGGTTATGGTGTAGTGCCCCGTCCCTACATCGTGCCCCGTTGTCCGTCCACGGGGTGCGCGAGAAAGGAACACTGTCGCTATCGACTCGGTCGGGACCGATAGGTCGGGATCGATCGAATCGATCGAACGGGAACGGTTGAATTAAGATCCATTCCACGTTATGGAATGGCTTCTTCGGAACCAAGTCCCATATTCAGCGGGTTGCGTCTCGAGGATTGACTTTGCGGCTGAGTCGGGAGAGACCTCCCGTTGCTCTGCTTTTCACGCCGCTTGCATTGGTTTTGGCTTTGGTTTTCCGAATGCGTTTTCGTGAATGTTTTCGATGGTTTTCATGGTTTACATTCGAGCTCGCATTTTCTATCGAACTCTTGCATAATACAGTGTTCTAATCGGTTGCTTGTGCGATTTCAGGTGATCACGTAGGCGACGTCTAGCGCAGCCAACAAGTCCCTCGCTCAAGCAAAAACTCAAGGTGAGTGGCTGACCCCCTTCGTCTCGACCCTCTATTTCAAATGAGAACTCGGGTAATGTTACTAAGATTTAATGATTCGCTTGCAGAAAACAAGTCTTGTGTGTTAGAAGTGAATAACAAATGCGTTGTGTTGAAAAGAGATAGAAATAAATTCATGCCTGCAAAACAACCAAGTGAATGAATTGATCACATAACAAGCCCCAACGGTATCCTAAAACACTCCATGTTAACCCTATGAACTTGGACAACTTGTCGACAAGGGGTGGTTTCTTCGAGCGGAATTCCGGGGCCACGGGACCGTCTCGGCCTAGGAAGAAACTGGTTGTAGCCGCGCTGGTTAGGCAACGCTGGAAAGGCAATCGGTAAGACGGGGACTTGCATCGGGGCTCGCTACCTGCGTTGCAGGGGTCCCGTATTACCAGGCTACGTCCAAGGCGGCTGGTTAGGCCAATCCCATAACAAACACTTGATATAAATTGCTATCAGCTAACATGGTAAGTTTTATGTCGTACGGCGCGCTCCGCCGGAAGAAACCTTGGTATAACTTAATGCTTCTTATGAAAATACCCAGGATGGTTAGAAAGACCACTAAAAGCAAGTTGTATGATTTTATCAAATTCTTGAACCAAATGAGAGCCTGGAAATTAATTAGCCACTCGCCAGTACATGTTGATTGTACTGATCCTCGCTCTCTATACAGGTGCGATAGATCTGGAAAGGCGTGCTACGTAAAGGGAGGCAACGCTCGTGTGTTTTGAAGCTTCGTCCGTGCATTGAAGCTTGGATCGACTCTTTTGAAGACTCCGCTGTTGAAGATCGAAGACAGATGGAGCGCCTTCCCACCATCCCAGGTGTTTTGTAATTTTGGTTGTAATCAAGGGATGAATGTATGTAATGGCTATCTCATCGACGTCTACTTTGTATTAGAGTCAGTTGTAAGAAGCCCGCGCGGTACCTTTGTATCGAGTCTGTAATATGATGTTCATTATCAATAAAGCTTATGTTTCTGTCTCTATAATGTGTGTTCAATTTACTCTGCGCATTTTGCTGTTGTTGTGTTTCGGATAACAATTATGACTATGCCTTGTGCAAGCGCAACTTAGGCTTGCACGGCATCACGCCCGGGGGACGACTATCGATTCTACGGAATCGGGGCGTGACAATACTTGTGGATCCGACCAGCATCTATCTCGAGATTGCCCGAAGAAAAATATGACTGCTCCACCATTACCAGCTGCGCAGGGAGGACAAGCCTATGCCATGAACGTGGTGGATACGGCGACACCACAAAGAGCAAATGGCGGAGATTTTCAGTAGATTATAGTGTTAGCATTAATTTTGACTTGCGAGGAATCGCAATAATTCTATAGCAAACTGTTAAACTACTCTTCTAATAGACCATGGTTTCATTTAAATTTTGAGGACAAAATTTATTTAAGGAGGGTAGAGTTATCAACCCCTTGACCATTTTTATTATTATTTATTATTATTATTTATTAAGTTATGTCATTTTTTATTGTCTAGCTATATATTTACTAAGTTCTGTTTACTTAAAATGTCACCGAGGGTTTAAATGAGAATGAGGGTTTTGGCAGGGACTTTAGTGCAACTTTTCTTTATTTGGATTTCCCTACCGGCCGTTTGAGAACCCGGCCATATAGGGATAACAGAAATCAATTCAAACAGATTTTCTCTAATCCTTTAGAAATTTGAAATGAAATCCAACTCCACATATATAATATGGAGAGGGTAGCCGCCTGGCTAGAGAGGAACCTTAATTCTCTCATCCTTCATCGCAGAGGAAGTCAGAGGATTATTGTTCGAGAGAGGGCAATTGCCGTGATAAACCATATGATTCATCAACAGGTAAATTCCTACCCTATAAATTAATCCTTAGATCCTTGAACCTTAGTTGTGGTTGATCCTATTTTCAGTAATCACATAGGTGCTTGCTATAATGTCTAAAGGAAATCTAGGGTCAAACAAATATGATAATATCAGAAATAGGAGTAATTGGTATTAATGGTTTGAGATGGAGACCCTTCCTGCCTCCTCTATACTCGAGTACACATAGGGAGTTTTGGGTATGCATCAATTCGATGTCAGGAAAGCTCCTGTGTAGAAAACGAAAAGTTGCACATGCCCTGTTGACAGGACCCCAGGAAACAAGAATGAGTCAAACACTTAACCCTGATGGACTCGTCCTTGTTGTCCATGGGTTATTGATACATGAACCTCCTTGTAAACCAATAGGTATTGGCCTGATACTACATAGGAACCTGCTGGTACCCATTAATATTGCTACATGAATCTTCCTTACATCCAATGGATGTTAACAGATGGGTTTCCCTTGTATACAAATAGAGACTGACAGGAATCTCTTTTTACCATTAATGATCAAAAGAATACTGTTATATTAGATTCTTGGTCCCGTTAGAGGCTGCTACAGGAGGAGTTCTTGGCACCAATGGCTAATAGCATGTGAACTCCCTTGCATCCTTCAAAATACTGATGTACAGAGTTAGATTTGGTTTGTGCAAGTTGTCTTCATGTCCTAACATATAGGTTATGATTCCACTGCCTATACATGATGTACTGCATACCTTGTTACCTGCACTAGGAGAGCCCCGGTTTTGAATATTAAATTAGATAATGAACTTCGAGTCCAGACTTGAACTCATGTCCTGTCCAACACCTACACTTGTATACAGTCCAATTCACCCTGTGTTCTATCCACAGAACATTATTGTCTTGTTCCCTGCATTCACTAATCAGTCCTACATGCTTCATAAGTCCAGTTCATGTAGGTAACAGAAATTGGATGTCCATTCACTTCTCAGTCCATGCATACATCATAGGTTATAGATGCATAACTCTAGGAAACTCTCAGGAACAGATTTTGAAGAAGGATTATGTGTTGTATCAAGAGTCCTAAGGGTGCTATATTCAATTCCTGTGTACTTTAGTAGGAAACAGATGGTAGGAGCAATCTTGTAAGGAGTGCCAGGTAGTATCAGGGCTAGGCTAAGCCTCTAAGTCATGAATGTTAGTTAGGTATCAGATTTAGGGATATGGATCAGGTATGGGAGGCCTGATGTTCAGATAATACTGTGCAATCCATAACATCCTATGGTATCAGTCTAATTTGGTTGTTCAGTCCCCCAACAAACCCAGTGTAAATCAGTGAGTGAGTAGAGGAGTAGTGGCTTAAACCCCCACCTGCAACTACTACGGGCAACACCCCTTTGGCCATAGGCCTTTAGACTATGAGAGCTCAGGTTTGACAGTAAGCAGAGCATGAGTAGAGAGTATCATTATAGTGTCAGTGAGATATGTTCGAGTGTGTACCTGTGTGTGGGTATGGACTGTTCTTTATTGGGACTAGAAGTATAATTGTTCAGTCCAATGCAAGGTCAGTCCCACTATTTAGTTTGGTTTAGCCTACTGTTAAGTCCATCTACTTATTCAGTCCTGGTATACATTTAGGAAATTTCATTACTTAATATTGATTCAGTCCACTACAATAGTAGTATAGGCTATTGATTGTTGTCCAGTCCCCATTTAAGTAGTCTCCTGTATCTTTTTGGTCAGTCCAGTGGGAAGAAGTTTATGGAGATCAATTGCAACATTTCATGCTTTTTCTCGTATTTTGTTCAGTCTTCACTTCACATATTATCCAGGTAGCAAGGATATGAACTAAACCCCATATCCAATGCCTATAAATGGATATTGGGAGAGTTGGTTATAAATAGGTTGCAGCTGTTTATAGATCAGAGGATAAACTGAACAGAGCTCCAGTGTCCAGAGGAGTGTAGATTACTATATTATGATCTCAGATATTGTTTTGGAGATAAGGGCTAGGTGAGTAATGGTGGAACATTAAGGAATAGCATACTCATGACCTGTGAAGAGACTAGGCAAGCTGATACCCATAGTTATCCAGGATGCATACCCAAGTTTATTTGTTGAATAGGAAGTCTAGCAATTAAATCTGATATCGTGTTACCAAATGGACCACACTGTGATATGGAAGGTTAAATAGTGTTTTCCAAGAGAGTTTGTATGAGTGAACTTGAAGGATCAACCAACAGTATCAGCAGCAACAAAGTCTACTCAGGTTGAGAGGTTGGAGTGTCACCTGGGTGTATAGTAGTAGACTGGAGCTTGTACCCACACAAGAGAGTCTAAGGTGGTGAAGAGAGGATACCTATCCATACATCTACAAATTTTGTATATAGGCCTAATGAACCTGAAGGCCTATGAGGAAGGTAGTGAGAGGACTTGTGTCAACTAGTATGAGTCATTAAATATAGAAACCTTAAAATGGGTCATAATTAGCAAATTACCCAATTTTCTCCATGGGAGTCGACCTAAAAACCTAAGAACCTAATAGATAAGCTTATTTGTACCTTTAAACTGCGTATTGATCTTGTCAAACCATCTAAACAGGTTAATTGGATTTGACTCAGTGCTCTGTACTCGCAGCTCAGGACCTAAGGTAAGTATACCTTGCCTCCCTCTACAGTTTTATTTACATGCATTTCATTTCAGTTTTCAGTCTTTGATTGTTTATGGACATGTGCTTTTCGTGTTATTTTCTGTGGAGTTATTTTTATTGTATATAGCCGTGTTCATGTTTGATCTTGTGGTTCACCCTTGGAGTTCTCGTCAGTACCTTGCTTGAGTCGTGTCATAGAACGAGTGCGTGTAGCGAACTGTCATAGCCTTGATTATCGTTTTTGCATAACCAGAGAGTCCACATTCGGGACGAGGGTTGTTTGGTGCACCAGAGAGTCCACACTCGGGACGAGGGTGTTTGTCATGATCATTGGCACCAGAGAGTCCACACTCGGGACGAGGGTTGACCAATTACACCAGAGAGTCCACACACGGGACGAGGGTGTCTTGTCGTTAGCTAACAAGAGAGTCCACACTCGGGACGAGGGTTAGTGCTTAGTTCAAACCCGTGCATCCACACTCGGGATGAGGTCTTGGTTCTTCCATTGATCTCATGTATCGTTCATCCGGCAGTTCATTTATGCGTATTTGTTCTAGTGTTCGTGTTCGTGTTCGTGTTCGTGTTCGTGTTCGTAGTCAGTTGTATTGTTCTTCTCCTTTCTTGTTTATTTTTTGCGCATGATAAAACTACTAGATAGGCATGTATATTATGTATCTTGCTATGTCCTCTGAGGACCTGATGATCTCCTCAGGTTAGCCGAGTTCGAGTCAGGATCAGACGAGTGGGTTGAGTTAGCACCAGATCGTGGAGTTTACTGTTGAGATTGCCTTGGTTAGCAGGTTGTATTCAGTTAGTATATATTTTATGTACTTTTCTCTTTCCGTCTATTGGTAGTGGATTTGTGTCCACCAGACGTGACATTGAATCTTGTATATATATTCAGTTATACTATTCAGTTTCTTTGATATTTTATTGATCTTATTTGATTCGTCATTATTTGTGGATGAGATAAATAGATTGTCGTGACTTGTATATAATAGACAGAGTTCTACCGCCGACACTGCGACGTAGGCTGGGCTTGGACACGCTTCGTATCCGAAAGCGGGTGCGGGTCATGACACATCAGAATATTGATTACTCACGTTGTAATACATAAGATTGTGATACATCAGATAGATGTGAAAACGGTTTTCCTAAATGGCGAGCTGACCGAAGAGATTTACATGCAACAGCCAGAGGGATTTGTCTTCAAGGGTCTTAAAGATAAAGCCTGCAAGTTGGTGAAATCCTTGTGCGGTCTTAAACAGGCTCCCAAGATGTGACATGAGAAATTTGATAAGGTTATAAGGTCAAATGGCTACAGGGTCAGCGAGACGGACAAGTGTGTTTACACAAAATTTACTGATGGAAGAGGTATAATCCTTTGTCTGTACGTGGACAACATGTTAATCCTAGGTACGGATATGGATTGTGTCACTGAAACAAAGAAGTTCATCTCGAGCAAGTTTAGTATGAAGGACTTGAGGGAAGCTGATGTGATCTTAGGGATCAAAATCAATCAGACAGACACTGGACTAGCGCTGTCACAGTCTCATTATATTGAGAAGATGATCACACGCTACGGGTGTCAGAATCTTCCAGGGATCGATACGTCTTACAGGTGTGATATAAAACTGAAGCCTAATTCAAGGAAAAACGTCAGACAGCTTGAGTATGCGAGCGTAATCGAGAGTTTGATGTATGCTACTACTGCCACAAGCCTGACATAGCTTTCACCGTAGGAATGCTGAGTTATTTCACGAGCAACCCAGGCATTGAGCAATGAAAAGCTGTTAAACGGGTTATGAGATATCTCAAGAAGACTAAGACGTATGCATTGTACTACAGCGAAGATCTGGCGGTAGTAAAAGGCTTCAGAGATGCCAGCTGGTGCTCAGAGGTGGAGAGCGAGAGGTCCACAGGTGGATTCATTTTCATAATGGATGTAGCTGCTATATCATAGAAGTCGAAGAAGCAGACTATGCTATCGCGGTCATCCATAGAATCTGAGTTCTTTTTACTTGATACCGTAGCGGAGGAAGCAGAATGACTTCGGAAGCTCATGTATGATCTTTCAGTGGTTGGGGCACAAATACCGGCAATGCCGATATACTACGACAACTAGACGACTGCAGCAGTAGCATCAAATGATATCTTCAACGGAAAAAAGAGGACTGTGCGGTTGAATCACAGGGCAGTACACGATCTTATCAAGAGAGGTATAACTGCAGTGATTGATGTTCGGAGTCAGAAAAACTTGGCGGATCCGCTCACCAAGGGCCTCAAGTGCCAGCTGGTCGATGACACAGCAAGTTAAATGGGCTTGAAGGCATTCTGATATTGTATTATTGCAATTCTACCATAAAGTTTTATGCTATTAGTTCAAAGAGAAATCTACTAGGCATCTAGCTTTTGGTTCAAGGAAGGACCATTAATCGAAAGAATATCAGGAATGGTGGGTACATGTCCTATAGGGCGTGGAGAGGTTATGGACCTACAACCACTGTTGTCTACTATTTTTTTTATAGAAAACGGTTCATGTGAGGAGGTTGGCTTAAACGCCTTAATGAGTTCTCAGGCAGAGTGAATGCCTGGTGTGCTTTACATGAAGCACGGTAGCGCAGCACTACAAGGAGTGAAACTCCATGCTACAGTGGGGTGACTCCACCATGAGGTTTCCGAAAGGGATAATACCTCGGCTTTGCGAGCCTAGTCACAATGGCGTAGCACCACAAATAGGCAGGTAGCCTAATGCTGTATATTGAAATTAAAGAGGGGTGGAGTCAGCACTACAAAGGGGAGGAGTTCCTTATATTATAGTGGCACGACACCACGATGAGGTACCCGGATAGGGATAAAGCCTCGATCTTGCAAGCCATATCGTTGCAGCATAACATCACAAGGGAGCCTAAGGCTTCATTCTGGGTAGTGGCACTACAAAGAGGCGGTGACCTCATGCTATACTAGTATGACACTACGATGAGATTCCCAATAGGGATATGCCTTGGCTTTAGGCCATGTCATAGCGGCGTAGCACCGTAAGGGAAGCGCAAAGCGCTTCATGCCATGTCTCTTTAACAAAGAACTCACCTATAGTGTATGGAAAGAGATATCAGACCGTCTCTTGAGGGTAAACTTGTAGATGCCCAAAATTATACACTGAAACCAGGCTGGCACAGGGCCTTTAATGTGCATCCAGAAGCACATGTAACTACATTCTGTGAGTGGAAAAAATTTCAGCTATGGTGCAGAATTTAAGGCTTAGCCCATTCTTGTATTATAGTCTATTGTTTGACCCATGCCGGAAGATTCAAGTCGTCAACGACATCTCTCCTAATATATGATGGACAATTACTGTGGGGAATACTCAAACCCATATATAGAGATATGTAGAGGATTGTTGAGATTTTGGCCTTTGCATTGGAAAACTTTAGTCCCACATCGGCTAGGCCAAAAGAAATGTATCTATATATATATAAGCTATGCTTGTTTAGAGATCCACAAGTGGTGTGGAGGTTCACATGGTGTGCCATGTGGGGGTATTTTTTTAGTACAAAAAAGGCTAAATCAATAATGAAACGTTCATGCTTTTTACTCTTGGAAATTAATTTCCAATGGAGCTAAGCCCCATAGGGGCTTAGCGACTCGGACTCGGGTCATGGGCTCATGAGGCGTAATGTGGTATTTTGTTGGCGCACTTTGTACTTAGCACGTCAGCATCGTCGCTAGGTGCATAGTGCGCTTAAGTTGCTCTCGTTGTACGAGCCACTCGTGCAGCCGATCGTGCTGCCAGATGGCGCTAACAATTGGCGCTGACCAATTAGCATGACCAAGTGGCACACACAGTTGCGTGGCCCAGTGGAGCGCTAGTTGGCGCTGCCTATTGGGGCACGGTTGGCGCAGGTTGCGCAGAGTGTACAGGTGGCACAAGTGGTGCTGTGCGCTCGATGTGCAAGGTGCGTGGTGTGCGCGATGTGCATGTGGTGTGCAAGTTGCACGGGTGGTGCAAGTGGCGTGCGTTGTGCGCCAGTTGACTCAGATCATGTCTGTGGATGATCTAAGTGGTTATATCATGTTCGTAGCAGGTTTTTCCACGTCCCGGACGTTCTACTAACTGGGCAGTTGCAGCGCGGGCCTATATAAGGTCTCTTCTCTCTCATAGTGCAGATAGATAAGAATAAGACAAGTGTTCAGAATTTATTATGAATTTCTACAAACTTTGAGCGAGAAGAGAAGCGTTGCACCAGCGTTACTTTGCACAGGAGTCCGCTGGCATTCGAGGAGTCAAAAGAGCAGAGTGTTCCAAATTTCTCTGTCAAACTTGCTGGTTCCTGGAAGTTGTTTGTATGGGGCGATTTAAGCTTTGAGCAATGGTGATCATTCACCTCAGCAGGCCGTTATTTCATCCATCACCTGTCATTGCTGCTGCTAGCAATTCGATTGGATACTTTTTTTAGAAGTACTACTCTCGTTTGCTGCTATAACAAAATCTTTTTAGATTTTTGTTATCCAGAATCCTCCAAGGATCTCTGTCAGGCACCTTCTTTGAAGTGTTGCTAGAAACGTTGTTTTTATAATCGTTTCATTTTTTTAGTTTTCCATCGAAAATTGTGCCCCGGGACTAAAAACTTCTTTGAACTGCCATCATAAGCTTAATTATTAAAAAAATAATATGAACAATATAAATATTTTGTCCTTCCTCTTTCTTCTAAAAAAATAGTCCCTAACCCTAAACCGTACTAAATATATCCGTAGGAACAGACTGTAAATAGGACAATTTACATGTCAAAATTGATATTAACCGGCTTAGTAGGTCAGCGATCGTAGCATGGATTACGAATATGAATTGACTTGTGGTTTGTTGCATCTACACTCATAATGAATCTGGGTTGGAACCTTTGGTAAGTGTCACGCCCCGCTACCGTAGGAGCGATCGTCCTCGCTAAGGCGTGATGCCGTACGGGCCTAGGTTGCGCCCGTGCAAGGCTATGTCCAGAAACGACTAATTTGAGCTAGGCCACAGAGTCGCACAGAGTGTCCCCATTTGCAGCGAAAAGTAAATGAACACAAATTGAAGCGAATTCAACTCTTTATTGATATTACAAAAGTTTACAAGCGGCGCTAAGCCGATATTACAAATCGCTCAAGTCCCCTCTCTCTCTGAAACATAAAAGGCGGGCCAAGTGGCTTACAACATGGAATGATTCATGGCGATATTCCGATACATTATGTCATGTATATGGTGCTCCAGCTCCTTGCAGCACTTCGAGGCTCCAGAGATAGCTCCGCGCCTTAGCACGTTCGAGGGAAGCTCCGCACCCGACGACGTCTCCTGCATCCTGCAAGCAGACTGTGGGGTTATCAGTACATTATTATGCACTGATGGGGAGGCTAGCTCGTCCACATGCTATCATCACCAAACACGTTCTATTTACTTTCGTGCACCGTCTATCATTCATTGTCTTTCTAATCTTGCCTTAGGATCAGTTTTATGCATATTTCATAACATATCTCGTGTTACCAAATTTAATGTGTTACATGAAAATACATGCACGACTTATCCATACTTATCGTCCAGCCTTCCCTGTCCAAAGTAAATCAAGTTAGTCAACAATTTATATGTAATAACTTAACGTGATTCTCGTAAACATTCAATGTCAAGGGAGTGTCCTTGCCTCAGGTCCTAGCGCATCGTAGGCGTATTTTTTAACTCATTTACATGAAGTACTCTTTATCCTTTGGTGTGTTACATTTCAAGCCTGTTCAGGAGGCGCCATATTCAGTTAACTTAGACTACTTTGATTTCAATGCAAGGACTTGCACGTGGATTGCCACCAGCAAAGTCCACATAATCTATATGTACCGGTCGCTGGCACCACAAGCCATTTTGGACATTTTCTTCGTTGGTAATTTCTCACCTATAATAGCGTGCGACTGGAACACCTTGATAGTCTTTTGAAACACCCCGCCCTTACGTCTCCTGGGTGGCCAAGCCCGCATCCAAGTAACCCGTAAGCCTTTTGATCCCGCCTAGGCCGGCCGATCCCCCCTTTGATCATGTTGCAGAATCCCTTATGCCTCCTACCTTCCGTATACGAGGGGATTGTCCACGACCATTTCGTATTGTTTGTCATTTTAACTTAACGGCTGTCTCCGAGCCGTAGGCTAACCCTTAGCCATAATGCGTTATCGACCAGATTGGCGTCTGTGCAGCGCGGGTAGCGAGCCCCGTTGTCACGTGCCCGTTATACCTGTCGCTAACCATTCCTTTATTTCTTATCTTTTATTCATTTATTCTTTTTTTCTTTCACTTGTTCGTTCATTCATTGATTCATTCACATATTCATTCATTCATTCATACATTATGCAACTTCCCGTGCGGGAGTCGCCTTGGCGACCCATCTGTCCCATAGTCTTTCAATGTTGCAATACTCTACTCGGAATGACTATGTTGATATTCTTCCCGTTTCATTGTTGTAATCCGTTCATTTTTCATTGTTGAACGCATAAGAAACTTAAATATAAGCTTGTGCCTTGGCACAAGCACGGAGCGCGGTACGAGAGTTCTCACATGTTTTCATGTTCTTTTTCATATTCTATACAAGCATACATGATGGGATTATTCCCTTAGCTAGGTGCGTTGGGTCTTTTATTAGCATGTGCGGTGTTCTCGCCTAGCGATTCTAGCAATAATGTTTGTATTGTTATGTGTCTAGGCTAAACAAAGACGGGTTCATCGGAGCCACCCACCTTAGCGATTTTCGCATCGGCCGAGCGATACTCCGAGCGCGCCTTTGAAAGTCTAAGTATGGATTTATCTTGACGGGCCAATGTAGGCCTTGTATCGATTCTTCATCAGGTCGATGCCAACTCTTCGGGTCGACGGCTCGTTTGGGTCGTTGCACTTGCCGTTTGAATCGGCGTTTCGCTAGGGCGGAGCGGGTCATTACAGTAAGTAACCCATATGCACACCCAATGTACCTGTACTTTGGTACGACATATAGAAAGAATGACCATGTGTCCACAACAAGGGTTCCATATAAAATAATAGGATTAATTAACTATTTTAAATAACATAGATTACTGAAAGAGAAATGGTCCCAATTTTGTGCTTTTCTTACTGGCTAGCCCTTAGATAATGTGTCATATCCACTTATTCCAGAGCACAGTATCTATTATATTCGTAGTACCAATCTATTGTCCTCTCCACATGAGCAATAGGTCTATTATATTATAACTGATAGCACCGATCTGGTGACTACTTTACGTGGGGTATCGTGGAATGTTACTGATTTCTATTATTCAGCTTTGACAAACCCTGCTTAGGCAATGTATGATTGAGAAATCCTTATTGCATCTTAGCTACGATAACCCGGATATTAATAAAGTAAGTCGTAGTAACTGATTCGCCACTGTAACTCCTCTTTCCAAAAATCTTGAAAATATTTTTATTTTTATTTATTTTAGTTATAATACAATTTTTGAAATTTTATAAATATTTAATTTAATTAATTATTATTATAGAAAGTCTTAGTCATGGTTAAGTTTTGGAGTGCAAGATGATTAGAAATCATGGCACGGATAGTGCAGTAGCGTTCCTTGACTAGTGTATTAGCCATGGTAGGGAAGGCCGAGCCATAAGTGTGTCCCAACTAGGAAAACCAGACTAAGTTACGACTTGACCCCTATAAATAATATAATTAGTTATTTATTAATATTATGACCTTTAGGAAATCCGTGATTACCAAACTAGCCCCGACTAGAACCGAACCGAACCCAAGCCCAGGTAGTTATGTGGTACGTCCAAAACATTCATATAGATGTTTGTGGTGTATGTGTAATGGTAGTTTGTTTTAATGATCTAGTAATTGTATTTTTTATGTTATAAAGGTTTTGTTATAAAATGTATATTAATTAGGGAAAACTTCTCCCATAATACTACTATATATCCCTTATACTAGTTTCAAATTAATTGTATATACAAGCATTATAAGCTATTATATATCCCATAATACTTCTCCCATAATACTACTATATATCCCATAATACTTCTCCCATATAGTTTCAAATTATATTAATTAGGGAAAACTTCTCCCATAATACTACTATATATCCCATAATACTACTTCATTATAAGCTAGGAATGTATTCAATAGGATTTGTAATATATATATATATATATATATATATATATATATATACAAATCCTATTGAATACATTCCTAGCTTATAATGAAGTTGCAATTGATAATAAAGTAGTCAGCCAGTTATGCATATACTCCTTTTGTATATACAATTAATTTGAAACTAGTATAAGGGATAATACTACTATATATCCCTATACTAGTTTCAAATTAATTGTATATACAAAAGGAGTATATGCATAATTGGCTGAGTACTTTATTATCAATTGCAACTTCATTATAAGCTAGGAATGTATTCAATAGGATTTGTAATATATATATATATATATATATATATATATATATATATATATATATATATATATATATATATATATATATATATATATATAAAGAGTTTTCTATAAAAAGAGTTTTCTATATATATCTGCCCCGAAGCTATACTCGATAATTGTGGATCATCACCGAAGGACAGTTTACTACGAACCATGCTATATCTTATTTCGGAGCCAAATCACGTTCCGACGATTTCTATGCGACTACCCAAATCCGTACATAACCATTTCTATCGGCGCAACTGATGCGCAACTATCCTCCGAGTAAAGTTATGCACTGCCGTCGATGATTCCGCAATTTACGAAACATCGACTCGTATCGAGTTCGAGTCTATCTTATTTCGCGATCGACACACGAGATGCTATACGCATCGAGCAATCGTCAATGACTTATAGTCTCGTCTTTGATCAATCACAAAATTTACGATCAACCAAGTTCGTTCATTCGCGTATCGTTACTTATAAAATTCTATAGCACGAGGCACAATCTATTTTGCATTCTCACATCGTTTACGTTTCCTTACGTATCAATCTCGATACGCCGTATCCATTTCGATAACGTAAGGGTCAACTTTGAATCCGTTTCAACGTCAACTTAACTCGCATCGCATACATCCAAGTTCGCAACAAAATTTTCCATACGCATCGACTCGTTCTCCGATTTGATGTATCCCGCTATACTTCGATCGCGTAACTGAGTTACCGATTATCCAACATCGAACCCTCAAGTCATACGATCTCGCCCTCTAAGTTTCGCGTGTTTTCAGTCGTACTCAAATGAGTTTCGCCGTAACGTAACCAACTATTTCTTAGGCACGATTACTCACATCAACCAACTCTTCACCAAAGTCACACATCGTGCGATTCGATTACAATTCGTATCGCCCAACATTTCTATCGAAATCGCAAGTCGTGTGATTCTATTCGCCTAGCCGAACATTTCTATCGAGATCGCAAGTCGTGTGATTCAATTCGTCTCGCCCAATATTTTCTATCAAAATCGCAAGTCATGCGATTCGCCTCGCCCAATATTTCAATCGGGATCGCAAGTCGTGCGATTCGATTAGAATTTGTATCGCCCAATATTTTCATCGAGCTCGTAAGTCGTGCGGTTCGATTTCAACGTTCCGAGTTTCCTATCCCGTCGATCCGATTGTTGTCTCAAGGCATAATCGTTTTGCTAGTTCCCGTCATTCGACCGACATAAAAAAAAATTTCAATCGACGTATCATTCAATGTTACAAGTCCCACCTTACCGTTCTAACCGATTATCGAAGAACACTTGCATCAACATGCCGTCGTATAAATTCTCAATCGAGTCTCGGTGCTATCCCGTCCGTTGTGGACAAACCTTCCGCAATTCTCACAATACGTCGATGAAATTCATCGCACAAATGGTATTACGTATACCACTCGGAATCGAGCCATTCATTGCATCGGTGGTATGCCATATACCACCCAGAAATTAAGTTACTTCCGTCGTAACATACTCTTTGCGAACCAACGATCTCTTCCGACTCACGATTTCTACAGTGATCGTACTTGATCATAACCGTAACTCTGATTAATCAAAATCCGACGCAACTCGGCCAATGCATTCATTTGCCAACACAAGCTCGGTGCGCAACCGAACCGATTTCATTTCTCAATTTATAACATTTGTTTTCTTCCGTTGCACCTTGTGTAATAATTCGTTCTCAATATCCGTCGTACTTCGTACAACAATTTTACTTTGATATACGTTGCACCACGTGCAATAAATTTACTTTCGACATGCATTGCACCACGTGCAATATTTTACTTTCAATACGCATTGCACGTCGTGCAACGATTTATTTCCGATATTTACCGTACCTCGTGCTTCGATTTATTCTCGATACGTATTGCACATCGTGCAACATTTCCTTTCCGACATTCAAAGTCAATGCTCAAATCCGTTTCAACACATTCGATATTGACTTATCGCTTTTCATCGCAAACGCACATTCGAAATCGATATGTGAATCCGTTCGACACATTCAATATCAACTTTCATTTTCTTTTCAACGCATCAATTACAATCAATGTGTGGCAATTGTTGCAACAACATTCCACGACTTTTATTGTATCGATGCTACCAACATTTCTCGTAACGATCGTTGCAAACAACGAATATCTCAATTTCAATTCACGACGTATTGCATCCGCGGCAACAAATCCTTGAATTCACATCTCGCAACTTGTTCCGCTTATAGCAACAAACTTTTTTTTCGACTTTTCCCGCAAACACCATGTAATTTCCAAAACAACACGCGACAAAATTTTATGATTTGTATTAGACTTATTGTATGGAACATCCAGTGCGGCATCGAGTAGAGTCAAGAGTGATTTCGATTGGTGGTGGGCAACGTTTTGGAATTGTAATGAAGCAAGCGTCCAGAGGAATTGAGCCTAGAGCTCTGATACCAATTTGTCATGCCCCAACCCGTAATCACCCGAATCTTCGTCCTCGTATGGGGCGTGATGCCGCACGAGCCTGGAGTTGCGCTCGTGCAAGGCAAGATGACAAGTTCTCAAATGGTTATCTCTTGAGTTGATATTCACAATGAAAGGAAAACAGAGTATACGAAACAAATCTCTTTATTGATATTCGAAATCAGATTACAAAGGCTTTCGATAGCCCAACAGAATTTGTCAGATTGGCTACAACACTCAGGTTCTCTCTTGCCCACAAAGGATTTCGCCATTCCATACATCATGCCTTCTATATCTCGGCCGCATCAATCCTGTCGCGAGTCCGAGCGTCAATACGATCGCACGCTTCAACACACTTCGGCATTCCAAGCCTCAACGCATTCAAGCAATGCTTCGTCGCGAGCAATCCATTCCCTGCACCCTGCATGAAGCTGGTGGGGGATCAGTACGTTCGTCCTCGCATGTACTGAAGCAAAGATCTTCTTTCCAAACCGATATTTTAATATTTATGTTGAATCATGCAACTTAGCTTATGATCTTGCTATGTTCTCCTTAGGGTCAATTTCATGGCATATTCGAAAGCGTAAAGCATGGCAAGCATATTTTTCAATTCGCATAAGTAAACAGGCAAGCAATCTCGTGTTTGTCTCGTGGCACAACTTAGCAATATCGACGCACTCGCCCTTGCACCGAAGCAAGATGAATACGCCTATCCATCTTCCCTGTCATGTTATAAGTGCTCGCTATTCAGGATCCATCCATGCAGGCTACGTATACCTTGCACTTCCAAATCCATCGCCCTTAACTATATGAAGGTCACTAGCTTTTCGGGTTAGAATGGACTTATATTTATCGAATCGAAACATAAGACGATGTTAACTCTGTGCGGTTGCTAACCAACATCAGAGGCCACCGAAATAATCACAGCAAGTGGCTTATCACTTTCACCAGAAGGTCGCTACCCTTCTAAATGAAGTGCACCAACAATGCCGAAAATGAATCCCTCCTAGGCCGAACGGTCCCAGCGCCCTGGCGCGCCGCGTTCGAGGGAATACCCATGCACGGGCTTTTATATCTTTAAGTCCATTTGACCATGCAACGAATGTTAAATTTCATACAACCAAGCAAGTTCGCTTATCTCTATTTCAATTGGCACAATGCCCGAATGTTCTCAACGAACGCCCGTAGGCCGCGAACATTTCGAAGGGCACCATACCGCATTATCATCTCGCATTTCTTCCGTTAACTTTCTATTGTTCTTACGTTTCATACTTCGTTTCAATGTTCAATGGCATCATGCCTCAACTCAATGCTCGTCAACCGAACGACCCGAAGGTCCCGAACACCTTTCAAAGTATTATGTCATATCCGACAGTTCCGCCACATTCATTCCACAACTTCATTCTCTCGCAACGAAGCCATCTTTTATTATCCCGTGCACGTAGGCACATTTCGACCGTATTCCGATGTTCTATGACTTAGCATTCAATGTCCGTGGCTTGCGCGCTAGGGCGCTCGCCTATTGTCTTTAATTGTTCTAGCCGTTCTAACTCGTGCACGAAGGCACGGTATGGTTCGTGCACTAAGGCACTCACCGAGTACAGTTATCCTATGTTCTTGCGGCTTGTGCACCAAGGCGCTCGCCTTTGCGATATCCAATGTTCCATAGCGACTCGTACGTTTGTCGTACGATTTATTTCAATTGTTCTATCTAGTGTTCGACACGCACTACGTTTATCTCACCATCGAGCCATGCCCCTGACGTTGATAGGTTAACTCAGCATACAATGATATATTTGACTTATCGAATGAAGAAGTAAAAAGAAGTCAATCCTCCCACCTTGAGTCGATACGCCTTAGTCGTTTCGCCGAGCCGATACGGCTCGATTTCATAACTTTGTTGCACGGCCACTCTCCTGACTTAGCCATTCGAGCACTTCATGCTTATTGAATTATACGTCCGATTTGGGCTTACCGTGCCAATGCTTTCGTCCGTCGCAAGGCGACGATTTGCTTTCGCGGACCCCTTATTGAATAAGGCAAAAGATCGACCTCTAACATTTCAGCGTAAACGTATAGCCTGCACATAAAACCAACTAAAATCAATACTTGCATCGATTCAGACTTGCGCCTTGGTTGATTCGATTTCTTAGAATCTTCGAGCCGTCTCAACGCACTTATCCTTCGAGGCAACGCGGCGCTTCGTATCGATACGTAATCGGGTCAACGCAACTCTTCGAGTCAACGACTCAGCATAATGTACCGTGCGGAGCGGGGCATTACAGATGGTGATGATGGAAATGGTGGAGAAGAAGAAGATGATGATGATGAGAAAAAAACTAGGGTTTTGATGAAGATGTGAGAATGGAAATGGTAGAGAAGAAGAAGATGGATAGAAAAAGAAGAAGAAAGCTAGGGTTTGTGAAGAGAGAGAGTGGAATTTAGAAATGAGAGTAATGTTTTGGGTTTGGTGGGCTGTGGGCTTTGGACAGCCCTCTGAGTGAAATATTTTGATAGCCCTAGTAAAAGTTCCTCCCAACCTGGCTAGCCCCGATCAAAAAGATATGTGCCCTTATAATTAGCCCATACTTTTTACTTGGGGCTAGCCCAAAAATGTAAAAAAAAAAATTACAAGTTTACTATCCATTTTTTTACTTGGGGCTAGCCCAATTTTTTCTAGCAAATAGGACTGCCAACATGCTGGCAATCCTAGGACTGCCAGCAAGTTGGCAGTCCTAACATATGTCAGGACCACCAACAAGTTGGCAGTCCTAACTCGGAGAAGAAGAAGAAGAAGCAGCAGCAGAAAATCTAGGGTCTGGGGACCGACGATGAGGAGGAGGATCTTTGGAGAGACCTAGCCCTAGATTTCGACGATGAGGAGGAGGGAAGGGTCGGGGACCGACGACTCGTCGCTGGCGGCAGCGACTCGTCGCTGGAGAAGATCGCCGCCGACAACTCTACTCCTTCGCGTGGTCCCAGGCGGTCCAGAACAAGCCGCTCGGGTTCGGCGTCAAGCCGGTGAAGAAGGACGAGGAGATGGTTTTCGAGGTCGACGATGACGATGAAGTCGGTGGGGAGGAGATGGAGAAGGAGGAGGGGGAATTGGAGGAGGGGGAGATCGAGCTGGCTTCGGAGTCCGAGAGTCTTTGTCAAGCCGCCGCCCTCGACGCCCTCCGCCGTGCCCGTGCCCTCGACGCCCTCCGTCGCGCCCGCGCTTGACGCCTCCACCGTCTGCTCGCCCTCCTCCCTCTGCCCTAATTTTTAGGCTGCCCCCAAGCAAATTTTGGGTGCCCCTAGCAAAAGTTACAAATGTTTGGGCTGCCCCCAAGTAAACTTCGTGGTGCCCTTAGAAAAAGCCTTAAATAAAGATTGACGGAAGGAAAGAAAATTTACAATAAAACACAACCAATTAATTTTATTGCAACCTATACCAACAGTCTGTCAAGGATTTATTGGAAAAACTTGGGGAATACTCTAGTCTAGTTGTTAGAGTCCTTCTCCTCTAAATCTTTTAAATAACAATTATTTCCTTAAATAAAATTTAAAGAAACTAGTAATAACCAGAAAATTAATATTTATCAAGGTAAATTGAAAATAATAATTTCTAAAATTCTATAATATAAGGAAATAATCAAAAATAAAAAAAATTCGGGAAGTGGGGTTACAAATCTCCCTCCCTTAGAAAATTATGTCCTCGAAATTTCAAAGAGCACGATAGGTCACAAGGTTCAAAAACAGTTAGGCACGAGTGCGAATATGCTTAATGACCAGGTACTAAATTCATTATAATTTTGAAATGATTTAGCATGTCAAAATAAATAAATTGGCATGATTTGAAAATGATAAAAAATTAGTGAGCTTTAAATGAAACAAAGTTTAATTAAGACTATGTACGATAATTCTATACATGGGTTGAAATAACACGTTCTAACAATGATCAAGAATCAATAGGCACGAGGTGGAATGAAGTTTAATTACGACTTAGAAGAGTAAAACCATGAAGGCACGATCTGCTAAGCACGATCAAAATTGAGAGTTTAGCACAAGTGGACTAAAATAAGATAGGGAAGTCACGGTTAGATAGACATGATTAATATCGAAGTTTAGATAAAACACGATGAAAATAAATAAATAAATAAATAAATACGATTTAAAATCTAGTAAAATGGAATCAAAATCTATCAATGTATATTTATTGAGGAAATCAAATGATCTGACAATAAAATGCAAGAGAAAAATTGCAAAGGTCGATTTGAGAAATCATATGGAAACCACCCAGGAGGTATAAGTATCAAATCAAGAAAAACGTGTAAGGATTTATGATTCTCGAAAACCAATAATCAAGTGAAAAGGGGTATAGTCTCTATTGTATTCGAGAACATATAGATATTTGAAGTCACTTTACTTAGAATCCCTGTCCCGCCAGTATATATCTAGCTACAGTAAACTTTTGGCTCCGTGACTCAAATAACGATATGTTACCGAATATTCTATCAACTTTATCCATTTTCCAACGATTATCAATGAAGCAACCCAAGAAATCAAGATATAAAAATTTAGGACAAAGTCTCAATAATACCCGAAAACCTATGAATGCCTTAAATCACTTCAACTTAGAGTTCATGCCTCGCTAGTACGCTGCTGGCTGCAGTGAACTCTCAGTATCCGTAATCCAGATAATGGCTGCAGCGCACAACTGCCACGCCCTAGTAGGTTATTGAATAGTCTCTCAACCTTATCCATAGAAATTACAAAAGAGTTTCAAAGAATTCAGAATGAGTTCTAGTAGTCCAAATCACGATAAAAGGTATGTTATCTGTCAACCAAGGGGTTTTATTAGGTACTAAGAAACATCAAGGAAATTTTTAGAAATAGGTCTTGAACACGAAATGAAGTTTCGAATAGTAACCGGAATCTCAATTGGCAAACAACCTCATATAGGGAATCAAAATCCCAAATAGATAACAAAATCCTGGAGGGAGAACAGAAAGCAAAGTATTGAATAGAAGTAAAATTTCGAAGTAAGAAGAAAATCTCGTATCAGAAACATAGTTCAACAAAATCTCGAATAACAATGAAATCTTGAACAGATCTCGAATGGGAAACAAAATCTCTAATAGGATACAAAGTCGCAGATGGAAAGTAATTCTCGAATAAAATATCTCAAACATGAAGCAAGACCACGAATAGTGAATAAAAAATAGAATATCAATTAGTGTGTGGATATGAAACAAATAGAATCTCAAATAGGAAACGAGGTCAAACAAGGTCATGAACAGAAACAAATTCTTGAATATGAACGAATCATGAATAAGAAACAAAATCTCACAGGGACGAGTCAAAATCTCAAAATAGAAAACGAAGTCTCGAATAGAAGCGAGACTCAAACAAGAATTTGAATAGGAACAAGCTTGAATAGGAATAAAATCCTGAAGAAAAAACTTGAATAGCAATAGGATCTGAATAGGGAACAATATCTTGAATTAAGAAACAACATAATGAATATGAAACAAGTTATCGAACAGAAAAATCTCGAATAAGAGCAGAGTTACGAACAAGATTCTAGAATAGGAAACAATCTCTCAAAATACATCTCGAATAGCGATCAAGGGTTCAAAATAAAAAAAACAAGTCTAACAATCCTTGAAGGAAAAACAAGGAAGTTTTAAGAAACGATCTAGGTACTAAGAGAAATCTACGGAAAGATCAGATTGCGAATCACGATCCCTAGTTTCTTTCAACCATGCTATAGAAACCTTCTATCTTCAATCTGTCTTCAGTATTCCTCTGGGACTGGAACCACTTCAACTTTTTCAGCTGTCCTAACGTAGGCTGGTCCTTGCGACAGTGCTCCATGCATTTGCTGAATCTGGAGAGACGAGTCCCCTTGCTGTAGTCCGGGTGCTCCTTGTGCTCGTCCTTGGGCAGCGTGATTAGTGGCCTCAATTTTGGACTTGATGGATGTCATGCCCCACAAGCCAGAATACTGGAGAGCGGGGGACAGACATAGCCAACAACGTACATTAAAGTGAATCCCACCTCGTAATACGGTCACGACTGTCTAGATGTATGAGGGTTTATCTATAAGCCAACAGTCTCTTATGGTCAAGTACAAGCCTAGTGTCTCAATTTCAAGCAATAAAGTAAATGTAACAAGATGATAGATCATCAGACATACAACGTAAGGCATACCAAACATTGCATATTCAAATGATCATGAAGCTAGTCATAAAAAATGCGAAGACTAGCAAGAGTTTAAGTCATACATGATCAACCATAGGATTTATCAATGATGTTACAGCCCTTAGGCAGACAGGAATGTAAATTCAACACGAGCTAACAGTTGCTCGACGACTAAACGCCTCAAAAGAATAATTTTACCATAAAGTGGGAGAGCAAAATAAAATCCACTTATTGCCAGGATTGCATCTAGTATTCACCATCTGGTTGGAAGGCTGGGATATCCTCGGAAGCTACTCCAAAATCTGGTCATACAAAACTAGCTGGGTCAGACCCCAGAAAGAGCAAGTGCCACAAGGGAGGCTTATGTAAGAACTAAAACCAGCATGTTAGATCATAAGGCATATAATGACAAGAAAACTTGGAGTTAAGAATTCAGGGGATAAACAATAAGATAACTAAGAAACTACATCGGTAACCAAGTTACAACCGTAAACCAAATAAGGACCGGGGTTGTAACATTTCACCTGAACAGAACTTAGTCTCTGACCGATTATCGATAAAGTAAAGCATAAATAGTAAATGCACTGAAGTAATCATAGACTGGCACTGTCTAAACAAGACTAGACTGGACTCCATCCATCAATGACGGCCAAGCAATGAGTACGACTTGATACTTTAACTAGGATTATCACAAGCCTAGTTACTAACAAGATGCATTGAGATGTTCCAATAGCCACAAGCCCTGCAGACTATCCAGTTATCCTTCCGCAGGTTGAGAGAGTTGATTAGGTGACTTGGGGGTGCAACACATGACAGCGTGCTGGAAATGTGCCCTACTCGACGGCAGGCTACAAGTCCAATTAAAGTGCCCAGATAATGGGACTGCCTATAGCTGGAAAATCTCTTCATGAATTGCTTGATCAATCTAGTTATTAACCTAGTCAAATTTAGTACGAATCCCTAACCCTGGTAACTAGGAGTCCATGTCGTAGACCTGATGCAAGACGAGACAGGTAGCTTATACAAGCACAACCATCCACGGTGTAAAGATAAGATTTACTGAGCAAGCAGAGATAGCTGTCGCAACAACATTAAAATTATATGTCATGTTATGTTACTTATCAAGTCAAGAATGCGTCACAATGGACCACCATCAAGAATTATCATGCCAAGTTGCTTGTCAAGAGTGCACCATGACAGGTCACTATCAAGAGTTATCATGTAAAGTCATATTGTCATGTCGTGTTCATGTTAAGTGCACTTGTATGCCAAGAATTCACTGGTCAAGAGTGTGCCACGGCGGTCCACTGAAGGAGTTATCAGAGAGTGTACATGCCATACCGAGATCGTGTTTAAAACTCAGAGTACATGGGTAACATGGAAAATAACATCATAGGACCAGTGAAGTAAAGAGTACAAGCAAGGTCACAAATCACACTGAGGACCATGGGGACAAACATGGATAATTGCAAGAGATGACACAAGGGGTCAATAGGGTGACAAAGAGAGCATGCGCCTAGAGCTATGCGCCCACATGCATACGCCTAAGACTAGATACATCATGTAGAGCAAATGCTATGGAAGATATGCACCAAAGAGTGCATGTGCCCATGGCCTATGTACCCATATGCATGCGCCCATATGAGTGAGGCAGGGTACATTGGAAGATAAGTCTGGAGACTAACTTCACTGGCTAATTGGACATATAACAATAGCTATGTGCCCATAGGATAGAGTCAGCGTGCACTTGGGAGAAGGCCAGGGGACTATCTTCTTAGGCAAGTGGGCGCATAATCAGGGCTATGCATCCAAGCGAGGGGAAAACTGGGTGTACTTGGGCGCATATAAAGGCTATGCGCCCAGGGCTATGTGCAAAGGGCCATGCGCCTAAGCACAGGAAGTTGGGGGCCTTGGGCGCATAAAAGTGGCTATGTGCCCAAAGGAAGACTACTATGGGTGCATAGAAATGCTATGCTCCCAGTAATGTTCATCTTCCCCAATCCGAGAACATGTGTTCATGGAACCATGAACTTTCCAAGTTCACAAATCACTTAAAACAAATCAAAATCCGAGTTTTTAAAGGTCCATTTTGAGTAAAATCAAATTATCTACAACATGGAGCAATCAAAACTTAAAAATAATAAAATTTGATAGATCAAAACCCAAGAAAACTAAGATTTGAATAAGTTTAGATCTACAATATTTCATCCTCCAAAACCAAAAATGCTAAGTACTAAAGAGTCTTAGAAGCTTGTAGTGAAGACAATAGAACAATTAAAATGGAGTTCCTCCATGAAGCAAGATGACACTTGCCTAAGGGTTTGGAAGAGAATTAATGGAGAAGAGAAATAAATGAAAGAGTAATGAAGAGAGAGAGAGAGAGTAGAGTTGGGTTATAAAGGGGGTTTATCTTGATGAACCACTTGGCCCAAACCAAGCCAAAATAAACCAAGCCGAGCTAAACCAAGACCAAACCAAGCCATGCTAGACAAGTCAAGATACGGGTCGAGAATTCGTACACGTATACAAAAAATACGTATAACGGGAAACGAGAGTGACAACTCTACCCACCTTAAAGGAATTTCGTCCTCAAAATTTAATCAAGGGGCTAGAGATGTCAGGGCAAGCTATACTAATCGTGAGTAATCTACGACTAGCAGTCAACCAAGCAATCATTCATACAAGTAAGGAATTAAAAGCATAAGGCATAAGGAAGATATTATACCTTATGAGTCAAATAGGTGTGGATACTGCGATCGAATATCATCCTCACGTTCCTATGTTGACTCACCCAAAGAGTGATAACCCCAAGCAACACGGACTAGACTAATAGTCTTGTTCGTGAGCATCTTCTCTCTCCGGTCCAATATGGATACGATTCTTTCCTCATACGAAAGTTTGGTGCCAACAACCAATTCCGAATGATCAAGGACATGACTTAGATCCGGGATATATCATCGCAATTGGGATACATGGAAGACATTATGTACCTCATATAACGACGACGGAAGAGCAAGATGATAGGGCACATCACCTACTCGCTCAAGAATATCGAACGGCCCTATATACCTAGGACTAAGCTTTCCCCGTACGCCAAAACAAATGACGCCACGGGTAGGCAAGATCCTAAGGAATACGTGGTCGTCGATAGAAAACTCCAGAGGACGTCGATGAGAATCGACCCAATGGCGTTGACGATATTGTGCAACTCGAAGATGATCTTTGACTTGCCTGACCACCTCGATAGTCTGTGTAACCATCTCTGGACAAAGCATCTGCCTCTCATCGACATCATCCCAAGCTAAAGGTTATCTGCACTTTCTGTTGTACAAGGCCTCAAAGGGTGCCATCTGGATACCGACCTGGAAACTGTTATTATAGGAGAACTCTAGTAGATGCAGGTGATCTTCCCACGAACTACCGAAGTCAAGCGTACAAGACCGCGACATATCTTCAAGAGTCTGGATCGTACGTTCTGACTGACCATCTGTCTGCGGATGATAAGCTGAACAAAACTTGAGATGAGTCCCCAAGCTCTTTTGAAGACTCTGCCAAAAGTGTGATTTAAATCTCGAATATCTGTCGGATACAATACTGACTGGTACTCTATGCAACCTGACTATCTGCCTGAGGTACATCTCTGCTAGCTGATCCGTCGACTGGCCAATCCTAAAAGGGAGAAAATAAGCTACCTTTGTGAGTCTGTCAACTATAACCCAGATAGCATCTCTCCCAGCTGGGGATTTAGATAACCCAGTTACAAAATCCATGGTAATGTGCTCCCATTTCCATTCTGGGATCGGTAAAGGTTAAAAAAGTCCAGCTGGTCTTTGATGTTCAGCTTTAACTTGCTGACAAACCAAATAACGAGAGACGAACTGGGCTATCTCCCTCTTCATGCCATTCCACCAAAAATACTGACAGATGTCATAATACATCTTCGTACTGCCAGGATGAATCGAATACTGTAAACTGTGAGCTTCTGCCATGATCTCTTGTCTGATGTCACCACTGGGTACACAAAGATGCCTTCCATGTCGAAGTGTACCGTCCTCATGAATACATAACTTTGCTCTCCGTCCTGCTACACATTCTGCCCTAAGCCGCTGAAGCTTAGAATCCGTTGACTGAGCTAACTTAATCCTTTCAACTATATTAGACTGAACTTGCATACTGGCCATCAATGCCACATTGGTAGGAAGAAAAACTTCAATATCCATCTTCTGAAGATCTGCTAACAACTCTGGCTGTGCTGTTAGAAAATAAACACTGGCTCTTCTGCTCAATGCATCTACAACAACATTGGCCTTCCCAGGATGATACTGCAGGTTGATGTCGTAATCCACAACTAGCTCTAGACATCTTCTCTGACGCATGTTAAGATCCTTCTGAGTAAACACATACTTAAGACTCTTGTTGTCGGTAAAAATCTCCACCCGATCTCCATACAAAAAATACCTCCATAACTTAAGTGCGAAAACCACCGCTGCTAATTCCAAGTCGTGAGTTGGATAGTTCCTCTCATGATCACGAAGCTGACATGTCGCATAAGCTACTACCTTACCATGCTGCATCAAGATGCATCATAATCCTCTGCCGGAAGCATCACAATAAACCGAAAATCCTCCAGTCCCATCTGGAAGTATGAGAATATGGGCAGTCATCAATCTTTGCTTCAACTTCTCAAATGAACTCTGACACTCTGCTGTCAAAGCAAACTGTACATCCTTGCGGGTCAACTGCGTCAATGGTGCTAAAATTCGAGCAAAGTTTGATACAAACCGCCGGTAATAGCCGGCCAATCCTAGGAAACTCCGAACTTCTGCTACGGTACTGGGTACTGGCCATGTCTCTATAGCCACTATCTTCTGGGGGTCCACTTCCACTCCACCTCTGGTGATGATGTAACCTAAGTACGAAATACGATCAAGCCAAAATTTGCACTTGCTGAACTTCGCGTACAACTGGTGTTCCCTGAGAATCTGAAGAACTACACGGAGATGCTGCTCATGCTCTGTCTCATTCTTGCTATAGACTAAGATGTTGTCTATAAACACTATCACGAACTGGTCCAAATAGGGCATGAAGATACGATTCATGAGGTCATTAAAATAGCTGGCGCATTGGTCGCTCCAAATGGCATAACAAGGAACTTCTAATGTCCATATCTAGATTTGAATGCTGTTTTCGGGATATCTTGCTCTCTAACTCTTATCTGATGGTATCCTGATCGCAAGTCAATCTTCGAGAATACTGCCGCTCTTCTGAGTTAATCAAATAAATCATCTATCCTTGGTAGGGGATATCTATTCTTGATTGTTACAGAGTTCAAGGTATGATAATCAACACATAATCTTGACGTACCATCCTTCTTCTTCACAAGAAGTATCGGGGCTCCCCAAGGCGATCCACTAGCACGAATGAATCCTTTGGTTCTGAGTTCTTCAATCATCTTGTACAAGATCTCTAACTCTGAATATGCCATTCTATAGACTCTCTCTGACACTGGTGCCGTCTCTGGAAGCAAATCAATGGTGAACTCTATCTCTCTCTCTCTAGGGGCATACTTGGAAGCTCTTCGAGAAATACATCAGGAAACTCTTCTACTATTCTGGAAAACTGAACTGCTACTTCTACTGCCATCCGTAAGACTGGTGGAGAAGGTTATACTTCGCCTCTGGAAAATAAAAACTTTGGTTCGTCGGAAATACCAAAAATAATCCTGCCAATATGGCAGTCTATTCTTGCATATCGACCCTTCAACCAATCCATTCCTAGGACCACATCATAGTCGGCCATCAAAAATTATAACAATCTAGCAAAAAACTCTCTACTGCTAACTACGATTCGACACGAGAAAAAGACTCTATCTACTTCCATAAGACCGTTACCAGTAAGTATATTGAGCCTTACTGATAATGACTCGGACTCCAGTCCTATCCGTGTAGCAAATCGTGTAGACATAAATGAATGTGATGCACCCGAATCAAATAATACCAATGCTGGAAAAGAGTTGACGAGAATGGTACCTACCACCACCTCACCTGATGCTAATTCTTCTGCCACGGTCAGAGCCGTAGCCTGACCTTGTCCTCTTGGTGCTGGTCCCATATATTGGAAACCTCTATACCGGTTCTGAATCTGAGCTTGGACATACTGTTGAGCCTGAGGCGACAATGGCCTCGGAGGCTGGTACTGCTGCTGCAATAGTGCTAGACCCCTAACCGATGGACTGGTTAGGTTTAATGACGATAAAGTGGCACTATTCGGACAGGACCCTATCTTATGGTTCGTTGTCCCACAAGCCAAGCACAATTCCTGTGCTCTGTGACACTCTGATACCACATGTCCTGGCTTCCTACAATGAGTGCAGCCCATTGCGAAAGACTGCTTCTACTTTTACTGCTGAGGATACGTCGGTGTCGAATGCTAAACCGAAGAGACTGTGGTCGCCCTTCTAGGTGCTCCAATAGTCGAAGCCCTAGCTGTCGGGACTGGTACTGATGACTGGGATATCTGTCTATGAGACCTCTTCCGTCCTCCGCTTCTATCTACAATCCTCTACGAATTATATTCATGGCTCTTTGCTACTCGCAAGACGGCATCAAATGTCTGGTGCTCAAACTGCTCTACTGATATAATAATCTCTAGGTGGAGTTCCTGCTGGAATCGTTGCACTCGGTCTAATTCGGTTGCCACCAAGGTGGAAGCAATCGACTAAGTCTAGAAAACTCGACTGCATATCCATCGACCGTCATTCCTATCTGCTTGAGATTAGTTAATCTAGTCTGCAAATTATAGTGAGCCACTGCGTCGAAGTACTTGGTCTGGAACTTGTTGCTGAATATCACCCATAAAATAGGCGCTGCTAATCCAACTGCTAGTATCGCCCACCAGCTGCGGGCTAAGTCCAATAATTGTAGGCGCACAACGACCACCTTCTCTTCTTTAGAAATCCTAGCTGCCTCTAGGATAACTTCTATGTCTTGAAGCTAAGTATCGACAGAATTAGCATCTTTACTGCCATCAAAGAAGAGAGGGTTCAGGCGCTTGAAGCTGTTGGCCGCGTTGTTTCCTGGATAACCAACTCTGCCCATGGCATCTTGTACTGTCTGGTGCAGGACATCACCGTGACGATCTTGTGACGTAAGTAATTCCCTGATGAGTCCTACCAGGGTTCCATTGTCAGACTCTGCAGGCTGGACTGGCTGAACCGGGGGCTCTGGGTTCCTAGAATACATGACTCGGGAAGCTGCTCCAGAGTGCTGGGCTTGGTCTCCAGGTTGCTGCTAGTTCACTGTCGGTGCTCCACCTTGCTGATCAGTAGGACCAGGAACAATGCCACTGAAGAAATGACATGGGAAACAATAAGGAAGGACCAAGATAGATCAAGTATATAAGCATGTGATCAGGTCAAGATTTTAGAAAGATTAAAAGACACGAGTAGAGATCAAGGGCGAGTATAGATTGAGACATCTATTTGGTAATACCCTCACACACCTTGATTTACAAGACCTGCATGGCCCATTACTTAAACCGTGTTACGCCCCACAAGCCAGAATACTGGAGAGCGGGGGACAGACACAGCCAGCTACGTACATCGAAGTGAATTCTACCTCGCAATACGGTCACCGATGTCTATATGTATGAGGGTTTATCTACAAGCCAACAGTCTCTTATGGTCAAGTACAAGCCTAGTATCTCAATCTCAAGCAAGCAAGTAAATATAACAAGATGGTAGATCATCAGACATACAAAGTAAGGCATCCTAAATATTATATATTCAGATGATCATGAAGCTAGTCATACAAAATACGAAGACTAGCAAGAGTTTAAGTCAAACATAATCAACCCTATGATTTGTCAATCATGTTACAACCCTTAGGCAGACATGAATGTAAATTCAACACGAGCTAACACTTGCTTGGCGGCTAAACACCTCAAAAGAATAATTTTACAATAGAGTGGGAGAGAAAAATAAAATCCACTCGTTGCCAGGGTTGCGTCTAGTGTTCACCATCTGGCTGGAATGCTGGAAGATCCTTGGGAGCTACTTCAAAATCTGGCCATACAAAACCAGATAGATCAGACCCCAGAAAGAGCAAGTGCCACAATGGAGGCTTCACTTAAGAACTAAAACCAGCATGTTAGATCACAAGGCATAATAATGACAAGAAAAGTTGGAGTTAAGAATTCAGGGGATAAACAATAAGATAACTAAGAAACTACTTCGGTAACCAAGTTACAACCCGTAAACCAAATAAGGACCGGAGTTGTAACCCTTCACCTGAACAAAACTTAGTCTCTGACCAATTATCGATAAAGTGAAGCATAAACAGTAAATACACTGAAGTAATCATAGATTGGCACTGACTAGACAAGACTAGACTGGACTCCATCCATCAATCGCGGCCAAGCAATGAGTACGGCTTGATACTTTAACTAACTAGGGTTATCACAAGCCTAGCTACTAACAAGATGCATTGAGATGTTCCACCAGCCACAAGCCTTGCTGACTATCCAGTTATCCTTCTGCAGGTTGAGAGAGTTGATTAGGTGACTTAGGGGTGCAACACATGACAGCGTGCTGGAAATGTACCCAACTCGATGATAGGCTACAAGTCTAATTAAAGTGCCTAGATAACGGGACTGCATGTAGCTAAAAAATCTCTTCATGAACTACTTGATCAATCTAGTTGTTAACCTAGTAAGATTCAGTACGAATCCCTGACCGTGGTAACCAGGAATCCATGTCCTAGATATGATACACGATGAGACAGGTAGCTTGTACAAGCACAATCATCTACGGTGTCAAGATAAGATTTAATTAGCAAGCAGAGATAGTTGTCACAACAACATCAAGATTACATATCATGTTATGTTACTTATTAAGTCAAGAGTGCGTCACAACGGACCACCATCAAGAATTATCACGCCAAGTTGCTTGTCAAGAGTGCACCACGACGGGTCACTATCAAGAGTTATCATGTAAAGTCATAATGTCATGTCGTGTTCATGTTAAGTGCACTTGTATGCCAAGAATTTACTGGTCAAGAGTGCGCCACGGTGGATTACTGAAGGAGTTATCAGAGAGTGTACGTGCCATACCAAGATCGTATTTAAAGCTCAGAGTATGTGGGCAACATAGAAAATAACATCATAGGACCAGTCAAGTAAAGAGTACAAGCAAGGTCACAACTCACACTAAGGACCATGGGGACAAATATGGATAATTGTAAGAGATGACACAAGGGGTCAATAGGGTGACATGGAAAGCATGCGCCCAGAGCTATGCGCCCAAGGCTATACGCCCACATGCATGCGCCCAAGACTAGAAGCATCATATAGAGCAAATGCTATAGAAGGTATGCACCAAAGAGTACATGCGCCCATGGTCTATGTGCCCACATGCATGCGCCCACATGAGTGAGGCAGGGTGCATTGGAAGATAAGTCTGGAGACTAACTTCACTGGCTAAGTGGGCATATAACAATAGCTGTGCGCCCACAGAGTAGAGTCAGCGTGCACTTGGAAGATGGCCAGGGGACTATCTTTCTAGGCAAGTGGGCGTATAATCAGGGCTATGCGCCCAAGCGAGGGAAAACTGGGTGTACTTGGGCGCATATAAAGGCTATGCGCCCAGGGCTATGTGCAAAGGGCCATGCGCCTAAGCACATGAAGTTGGGGGCCTTGGGCACATAAAAATGGCTATGCGCCCAAAGAAAGACTGTCGTGGGTGCATGGAAATGCTATGCGCCTAGCACTATTTTTCTTCCCTAATCCGAGAACATGTGTTCGTGAAACCGATGAACTTCCCAAGTTCGTAAATCTCTCAAAACAAATCAAAATCTGGGTTTTCAAAGGTCCATTTTGAGTAAAATCAAATTCTCTACAATATGGAACAATCAAAACTTGAAAATAATAAAATTTGATAGATCAAAATCCAAGAAAATCAAGATTTAAAAAAACTTAGATCTACAAGATTTCATCCTCCAAAACAAAAATGCTAAGTACTAAAGAGTCTTAGAAGCTTATAGGGAAGACAATAGAACAATTAAAATGGAGATCCTCCATGAAGCAAGATGACACTTGCCTAAGGGTTTGGAAGAGAATTAATGGAGAAGAGAAATAAATGAAAGAGTAATGAGGAGAGAGAGAGTGGAGTTGGGTTATAAAGGGGGTTTATCTTGTTGAACCAATTACCCCAAACCAAGCCAAAATAAACCAAGCCGAGCTAAACCAAGACCAAACCAAGCCATGCTAGACAAGTGAAGATACGGGTCGAGAATCCGTACACGTATACTGAAAATATGTATAACGGAAAACAGGAGTGACAATGGACAGGAGATCCGCAGAACAAGCATAGCCTCAGTCTCTTGCGCCACTCGTCGTAGTAGTGACCTGGTGGCAGTAAAAAATATAAGTAATTATCATTTGGATCTGAGTCTGAATCTTTCGCTGTGGCTGAAGTACTGGCTGCTGAGATCCTGATGCTCCTTAGCCATTGCGATCTACGACCTGTAAGCTATCCTTCATTCGAAGGAGAGAAGATCCGTAGTATAAACAGAGTCTAAGACTCTTACGGTACTTGTCGACATGATGTCCCATCCTCTTGCAGAATACACGATAAAGGTGTGCCTGAATCTGCCTTTGATGATACGGCTAATGATGTAACTGAAGAAGCAGCGTCATAATGTTGTGATGCTTTGCGGGTCCAGAATAGTTGCTATTTTCGTCATAAATCTTTATATCTCTCTTGGCCTTCAGATTTCTATCTCATTATATTATCAGTGCTATGTTCTGGACCTCCTGGATGGTGGCTCCAATCTTCAGAGGAGTCGAATCCTCAGAGACTTGGGCGATCTCCAAAAGTGGCGGCTCTAGGTTCTCGATCTGCTTCTCGGTGTAAGGAATGCGCTCGGTATCAAAAAATCAAAGGATCTGAGAGTCTGGAAGTCAGGAGCCCTTCTTTACTCGGAAATCGCATCTACTATTCGACATAACAAAAGGTTGAACAAACTTTTTTGCTTTATTGAACATATAAGGTATCTGTGTACAAAGAAAAAAGTCCTAAATAGGATATTCTAAGTACATGGAGAAGAGGTTTCTAGAAAAGTGTGACGGTGGAGATCAAGCACTGCAGCGGCTCCTTTACTCCGTTGACGATCTGACGACGAATCAACCTTGGCTCTTTGGCGCCTTAAATGGGATTCTAGGGTCAACGATCAAGAGGCTGCCTGAAGAAGATCCCTTGAAGATGGTTGGTTGGTTGGTTCTTTGGTTGATTGGTGTATAAGGGTAGTCGACTCTTCATGGATAGAGATTGCTGATTCTTTGAAGACTATCGATTGTTAATTTTCCTCTGTCGATGCTTTGGTGGAAGAAGAACTCCTTCTATTTATAGAGAACTGAGCACATATACGATGTGCATTAGGGTTCCTAAAATATGAAAGAATCTGCCATTATTGTACGGTACGGGCTTCTGCGGAGCTGACACGTGGCGGACATCGCCCTCAAACGAGATCTCTGGTGGTTATAAATATAACCGAAGGAGGTGACATGTGGCACATGCCGATTTGCTTGCTCGAATATAGTCGAGTAAATCTTAGGATTTTATCCAAGATTTGGAGTCTAATTGATTCTCGTCTAAGATTTAAATCAATCTGATATGATATCAATCATAATTTAATCCCAATATTCTCCGTAAGAGGCTGTTTAAATAAACCAATTGGGATGAACCCATGCTTCATGTGCCTCTGGTGAGGACTAAGTATTGCTGTGCTTCTGGGGCGACGAGTAGACCGTACTTCTGGAGACGATGAAACCTCTGTGCTTTGAGGCGACGAGTGGACTTGGTTTCGAATGACGACGAAACTTTTGTGCACATATAGCAACTTATGAAGCTGTGTTTCGAGATACCGAGTCACTGTGCTGTAGGCGACAAGTAGGCTTGTGCTTCAGGTTGGCGAGGATACTGTACTTTTGGAGCGACATGCTGACTTGCATTGGTTGCGATGGGAGTTCTCAAGTCTCTTATAGAGAAGTAGCTTAAGCTTCTGATCCGGAGCAGACGACTGTGCCATGGGAATGGAGATGGTGTAAGCATATCACCATCATGCGCCTTATGTGGATGCAGGAAAGTAGCTGCACCTCTGAACAGTGAAGGCGTTGGCTGCGAAGGAAAGGATATGACACCCTTGTGCATCTGAGATTGGCGCAGGCAGGTAGCTGCGCCTCTAGACTGAAGACACTGGCTTCTAAAGTAAAAGAAGAGGAGAGGAGTCTACCACCATCTTGCTTCTGAGGTTGACGCAGGAAGGTGGCTGCGCCTCTGGCTTGAAGGCTTTGGCTTATAAAGCAAAGAGCAATAAATATCTGCTCTTTAAGGAACTTTCCTCTTAATTACCACTGTAATATGGGAAATTTCAAGGGTCTAAGACTAACATTCAAAGTGCTGAGTCTTAGGTTCTGTCACCCCCCAGTTTTCAAAAACAGGGTTATTTTTGTCATTTTATATTTTTGAATATTTTTTAAATTTATTTTATTATTTATGATATTATTTTGGGGTTGAAATTTATTTTATTATTTATGATATTGTTTTGGGGTTATTTGAGTCGGGTTCGAATTTCAACTCAATCCGACTTGAAACGGGGACCCGAGGGGGTAGTTTGACTCTAGTGGGACCCACACACTAGTTAGGCATGGTCCACATGATATTAATTTTAGTCCATATGATATTAATTTTAGTTAGTAGTTAGACTAATTATTTATGGATAGGTTTAGTTTAATTAGAGACTTAAAACTAGACTAAATTGACCTCAACCTTTAACCCATTCCTAATTTAAATCAAATAGATTAGTGAAGGGCATTTTGGACATTCAAATAGGGGACACCTCACCCTTTTTGGGCAGCCACCTATGGGGGGATAAGGAGAGAGTCACTCCTTCATTTATTTATTTTCATCCACTTTCTCTCTCTTGTTCTTCCCCAAATTAATTTAGAGATGAACCTCCATGGTTAGAGGGTGCTAGCCAAGTTTGGGAGGATTCGGAGCTCGTTCGTGTCCTTTTAGAATCTCTACGTGTTGGTGTCGTGTCGGAAGGATTTTTCTTTGAATCTCTCTCCCGGAAGGTATAATCTCTCCTCTAATCCATTCCTACATGCATATAGAAATATTTTGAACCCATAGGAATGACCCCATGGTTGTATCTCCATTTGTATCCATTTGGAGGTCATGGGAGTGTCCTTTGTGTTGTGGTTGTGTCCATGTGGGAAAACCCCAAATTTGGACACACTATGTGTTGTTGTTATATATGAATGAATTATTACATCTTTAATCTCATATTTTTGTATTGGAGATGTGTTCTATAGTGTCTCATATATATATATTAGTGTAGAGAGTGAGTTCTTGATATATTATGTTATATACTTGTGTTTCTTTTGTCTCAAACTACCTAAATTCGTCATAATATTTATCCACATTTTTAGTAGCAATATCAAATTAGAAATGTCATAACTTTTAGCTTAAAACTCTGATTTATCTCCCGTTTTTTTATAAAAACCGTATCGAAGTTAGCTTTCCAAATATATATTTTAATAAGCCAAATTCGTTCTAAAACTTTCTGTAAAATTATTTGAGTGTCAGCTGTACAAAAGACGAACGCATTTCGGTGTTTTTACGATTCCGGGAGCTTCCAAACACGAAAATGCGATCCGTTTAAAGTTTTGGAAAGATAACACAAAGATCTATAACATACTTTAATTCTAGAATTTAGTGAATGCCCAATTGGTACAGTATTGGTTTTAAGTAGAAGAGTGACTATACGATATATGAATTTTGTCTATGAGCCTATGTAGTATGGATATTAAATGAATATAGAGTATGTAATGCATGATATGTTAGATGAATAAAATAATATATATATGATATATATTATTTTTTATATTAATGTATATATATGGTTGAATGCAAGCATGTAGGAATGCAATTAAGATAATGCATATAAGCAATATATGAATGAAAGAATGATATACAATGTATGCATGAAAGTATATAATGAGTGCTAGATATGGATGCAAGATATATATGTAATGATAGATATGAATGCATAATGCATAAATATTGTAATACAATATATAATGATAACATGTATGGTAATGTAGAGTATATGATACAAGCATGAATGAATGGAGGAAATACATGTATATAGATAATATAGAATGTAATATATGAATGCAAGCATGCAAGATAATGTATTGTATCCATATATGATGTATTCAACTTAAAAATAATGTAATATATGAAAGGAAAGAATGATATATATAACATGATATGTAAGGTAACGTAAAGTATGAAATATATGATGTATGAATGTTTGTATGTCTCTATGTTAATGTATGAAATGATATAAATATACAATGTATGCATATGTATAAAATATGTAGGTAATGCATAGATGCATGAATAAAATGAATATTTACAATATGTTAATATAAATACAAGTATCTAATATGCATGAATATAAGTATAATATAATACAAGTATACATGTATGTATCATGTAAATGTAATATACATGATATGTATGTATGCATGTATACAAGGTAAGTATGTATGTATGTATTTCTATAAACTGAGTTAACCTATAATCTTTTACACACATGCATTCATACACCCTTTGACATTATGTATCCCATATCACATACACCTACCTATCACTAAATTTTAGAACATTAACACATATCCTTTCACACACATGCCAAACACACACATACTCACTTACTCTTTTATCTCTCTTTCTCTCTCTCTCTCTCTCTCTATATATATATATATATATATATATATGTATGTGCCTATATATATAGCTTTCCTATATATATCTATGTATATGAATATGTGAATATGAATAATATATATACATTATATGACTAAGTTTGTGTGCCTTGTTAGCTTATGATTTAGTTTTGTGCTTGGTTTAGCAAGTGACTTAGGCTATGAGTTAGTAGCTATCTTGGATACTTGATTTTCATATACTTAGTTTGTTTAGACCTAGAATTGACTAACCTAGACTAGTTGACCATTGTTGACCCAACCCTAGCTAGTTTGACCACAGTTAACTAGAGTTGACCTAGTTTGACTTTATAGTTAACCAAAGTTGACTTTGACCTAGATTGACTTAGAATCATGTAGATTGTATTATAATTTCAATTACCATATAAATTGAACTCTTTATAACTTATGTTGCTATAACTAGGACTCTGTGACTCCAGTTGGCCATCTTTTCATATCAGCTGTTCAGAGTATCAGGCGAGTACATTCTCTGATCATTTCATATCCTGTTTAGAATTATTTTCCTGCTTTAAATTACTTTACTTGATACTGTCACGTTGGTCACACGGATTGGTACTATATGGATCTTTTCATGAGATGTTATCTCCCTCGGGAGCATCGAATACTGTATGTTTTGTGCGTTTCACGAATCATCACGTATCTCTATGCTTCCTCTAATTCACGAATCGCTTGTGACACATGTACTCTCATGTTCACAGAGCCATCATAAATCACCTTCACGTATCACTCATTTTATGTGCCATGTGAAGTTTCACGAATCTTAACATAACTTGAACAGATCCTTGTGTATTGATTGGGGATGGGGGAGTGGAAATAGGCATGTGAATATTATCCAAGTAGCTGTAGTCATGAATCACTCTCTTAGCTGTAGTCACGAATCTCCTATGCCATTCACATATTTATATTTTACTCTGACTCACTAGTCACTATTAGCTCTCTACTTATAGTAGATATTTCTATTACAGTTCTCTCTCTCTGTTTATATACTGTATTTTTTCAGTTCATGTATCTTACTTTACTGCATGATTATATTTTTTAACCTATTATGATCTGTTGAGATGTACTGTGCTCGCTCCTGTCCTGACTGGACCTGTTGATAAATTTTACAGATAGCTTGGAGGTTGCCTGCTAGCCTAGAGGAGACAGTAGAGGTTGTATAGATAGCTAAGGTTTTGCTTATAGTTTATTTTCAGTCGTCTTGAGTTGTATTTATGGATTACTGTATTTGAGTTTTGAGATGTATTCTGAGTTTGTATCTTAGACACTTAGACTTCTATCTGCTGTATCTTTTTTGGATTTTATGTTTTATCTATCTTCCATTATGCTCTACCTTAGATGTGATTGAGTTTAAATTCTGCTATGTCACCCCCATTCGGGGAGTATAAACTGCTTAGCCTTATACTGTTAGATGCATGAGACCTAGGACAGCGTTCTACCACCGACACTACGACGTAGGCTGGGCGTTGTTACGTTCTCGTGCCCTTACTCTAGGGTACGGGTCGTGACAGGTTCGTCCCATTAATGCAGGAATTCTGACCGTCGACCATGTGGCATGTGCCCTGGGCCATTCTCGGTCCTATAAAAGGGGAAGCTCTCCTCTGAAGAGTCGTTGTCCTCTTCTCGGCATCCTTCACCACCATACGAGATCCAAAATTAACTTCGAGCGACGATCGGCCTTTTGTAAGTTGGCAGCTAGTTGAGGCTTTTCTCGTTTGTAGGAGCCATGTTCTTGTAGAAGAACTCTGTGTAGAAAGAGCCATCGCTGCCCTTGAGAAGTATATGCACATGTCCTTCTTAGGGAGTTCGACACTGAGCCTCAGTCGTTTGCATCTTCTACGCTTTGGCGAAAGGATATTTTCAGATGAGATTTTTCATGCTTCTACATGACCCCTTCAAAGTGTCCCAAACTTAAGTCAAGCTCGAGATACTTTGAACAGAAGCATGAATTCGTGTCAGGATTGTACGAGCTGCATGATGGCTGGTGTCACGTCTAGCTCTTAGCCTTAATTGTCATGAGTCATCATTTCAGAGCATAGGCTCCTGATGGATTCTTGATATTGGAGCCTCTTGCATCTTTGTAAGGATTATGAATCTCTTTAGCAGAGGAGGTTCAGAGTCACGTTCCTTCGGTCACTCATAGTACTGTCATCTGTCATAGAGTGGAGCTTTAGCTTAACTTGTAAGCTTCCTTCTGACCGATGTCAGGCTCATGCTTGGACCATGCGAAAAGCCTATATAAAGGACTATTCCCTTCAAGAGAAGACTCAGCTGCTTCAACAATGGCCTTGCTTGCCCGATGCTCGGCTCCTGACAACCCTAGAGTTTGCTTCAGGCGGTCTTCGGTTGCTAATCTTTTCATACAAAGAAGTTGTAGTAGAACTACTACTGGATCTCAAGACGTCCCCCGTCCTGGATGTCGTGGGCGTCAATGGTGTCTCGAACCCTTGCTTTCTAAATTCGTATTGGTTGACATGCCGACCGAAGAATGGCAAGTCCTGCTGCTGTGGTTGCTCTCTCCGGCCAGCTAGGGAGATAGGGGAGTCATTTGCTGGTCTTCAACCCCGGGTCGGGCCAGTAGCAGCTTCGGGCAGTGGCTTCCTTTTAACCAGGAAGTGATTGGCTCTTTCACTGCCTCGCCCGCACTATTGAGAGCTTGTACCGCAATTTCAGCTTTTTTGCTTCTGTGTATGTAACTATGAAGAGTCTGTAATAGGTCTTTGTATCCACATATTTTTATATCTAGAAGCTTTCTTGTTCCCTTTGCTTTTGTCTTTAGAATAAAGAGGGAATCTTCATAATGGATTTGCCTGACAAGAGGTAATATGGATATAGTAGGCTTGATCTTTGCCGTGATATCCCGAGGTAATATGGACGTGAACTACTTTCTAGACCGTCGGGATAATCATAGAACTGATACGAGAAGAACGACTACTCAGAGGTAATATGGACATGGTAGTCGAGTCTTTCAGACATAGAGGAGCAATCCAGAGGTAATGTGGACGTGAAATGATTCATCTACTTGAGGGAATATATAGGAGGGAGGGAGAGAGATCCCCTTACCAGAACTCATGGGCACCCTTTTCAGGGGATGTGGGTGCCTATGCTGGTTCTGTCTTCAAACATAATACTTTTTTAGGAACTTGTCGTTGATGGACATCATTAGTAAGTCACCATTAGGCTTAGCTAGCCGATAAGCACCATTGGAGTATACCGTTTTTATGAGAAACGGTCCTTCTCACTTGGGCTCGAACTTTCCAGCCGTCTTGTGGGTCATCCCCATCGGTCTCCATACTGCCAAGACTAGGTCGCCCATCTGGTAGGATCTTTCGCGGACCTTTTTGTTGAAGGCCCCGGAGATGCGAGTTTGGTAAAGCTCAATCCTTTGTTGTACGAGCAAATAATTTTCATCCAGCACTTCTAACTCTTGTAACTGCCTGCGCTGATTGTCTTTGACGGTTAACTGATTAGTGATCATGTTAGTAGACAACATCTTCTTAAAGACTTGACCCGTGCTGGTATCAGAGTCCCAAGTTGAGGAGTCATAAGAGTGTGAGTGCCTCATAACTTTTTCCTTTGAATCTTTTAAGGTGGACGTAGGTATAACGTACCGCCGCCCTCGATGAGTACGTTGGTAGTAGTTTTCAGTTTTTTTCCTTTGGAGCACGAATTCGTAAGGAAAGACGCTAGCCTTTGCCATAATTGAGCCCCTTGTTGCTATTCAGGTCGTAGCCCATCTTCTGGATGAGGTTTTTGGCCTGCGTCGTGTTGTGGTAGAACTGTATTTTACCACTGTCGAGGTCTGGGTCTTCAGGAGTTATTCGCTATGGATGCTCTAATCGATCGGATATGATGGGTTCCTCTTATTTTTTTCTGGCTGGAACTACGAAGTAGGTACCTCGGGTAGGGACAACTCGGCTCACATGGTTGGCAGTTGCCACTTGCGTCTGTAGTTTAAACAGAGAATTGTCCAAGAAATATTTGGTGTTCCAACATGCACCAGAGTAGTTCAATGACAACTTTTTGTTAATAAAGTAGGATATTTTGTCCCGAGGGATTACGTCGTCGAAAAAGTAGGCCTATGTTGGCGCAGACATAATCTTCTAGCTCTTCGTCAGTGAGGACTAGAGCTACCATCGGAGGAGAAGGAGGACGTCTCCCTTTTAGCTTGACCATCAAGGGAATTGGTTGGATGCTCCTGCACCTTCATGGTCGGCCTTGGGGAACTCCGGGATAATCTTATTCGTATAGGCTTCTGACCATCTTCCATCATCACTGGAGGCGAAGGTGGAGCTTTGCCCCAAAGCTTAACAATGAGAGACGCTGACACCTTAGGAGACCTCCCTTTCTGTCGAACCTTTAAAGGTTCTTCGGCTACTGCTACAGTTTCTGAAGTTGTCTCTGCCTCATCGTCAGCATTATTGCTGTCGTCGTCCCAGGGGACTGACTTGTACAGATCGGCATCCGTACAGTAGGCTTCAAGTCCTCAGAATGGGTCGATACCAGCGAACTATGTTTTGATGGTCCCGTTGCTGGCCACATACTTCATACACTGGTGTAGGGTGGAAGGGACAATCATGTCCTCAGGGATCTATGGTCGTCCCAGCAGCATGTTGTAGTTTATGTCCGCATCTATGACATAAAAAGTCACTTCAGTATGACGGTCGCCGATCTGATATTTCAGATGAATTTTTTCCAAGGGCTCGCTCTTTTCTGCATTGAAGTCGCTGATTGTTATGTTTGATGCAGTCAACCGATGCATTGGAATCCCTAAAGTTTGAAGCAGGCTTCTTGGGATAATGCTCAGAGAGGAACCTGGATCGATGTGGATACGATCGACCTTAATGGCACTGACATACCCTGTATAGTACAGGGGAAGGTTGTGCCGATTATTTTTTAGCAGCATGTCTTACTGGGTAAAAGTGATACTAGGAATCACTTCGACCACGCTGTGGCAATGTGGGGAAGCTGCGGGATCCACTTTTGGTGGCCGAACCTGGATAAAGAAGGACTCGGCGTTATGTAAAGCTTTACTGAGCGCATCTCGGGTCTCCTTAGAGAGCCGGAGGAGCTCGAAAAGTGATAATCTAGCCGGACTATTAGCCAACTGGGCTAGAATATCAAAGTTGTAGGGCTTGATAGGCTCTATTATCGGATCCTTCCTGAGAGGTTTGTCGAAATAAACCTCCTTCTGTTTCTGCTTGTCCATGGTAGAGGCCCGGGATGGACCCGCCTCTGGTGCCTCGGGGGTTTGAGGTGGACATGCTCCTGATATATCTAGGACAGGGAAAGTATTTGGTGGAGACTCCTCCTGGTCTGAATCCTGGCTCTCTTCTTGCCTCTGCGCCGAGCGGGTGGTCACCAAAGCATCGTCGGTCGACGTTGAGACCATACGGCTTGCCTTGCTTTTCTTTCCTTTGGCAGAAAGGGTCGTAGATGTCATCATGTTGGGAACCAAGTCAGGATATATCCACATGACTTTGCCTTGAGGCATGGAGAAGGGGACGAGCCCTTGAGCGTTGTCCCATACTGGCAGAAGGTTGACTACTTCCATCGTCGCCTTTGGAATAGGGATGACGCCATCTTGCACCTCTGTGGCTAGAAAACTCTCAAACTGAAGAGTAACCATGTTGGTCGTGATTGTCTTAACGATATGAAGTTGGCGTTAATGAAGCACTGAATTTGTCTCTTCAACATATAGCAGTCTTGTGTTGAGTGATGAACGTACTGGTGATAATGGCAGTACTTAGGATGGTCCACCTTTCCCACCTCATCAGGATGCCTGGGTGCCGGGATGGACAGTTTGCCACTCTTCGTAAGCATCTCGAAGAGCTCCAGTGTATCCTCGTTATTGAAGGAGTAAGTCTCCCTCGGCCTCTACGCTTCCGCAGACTTGGGGTTCACAGCTGTTGAACCTTTGGAGATGTTGATGGTCATGGCTTTCTTGTCTTTTCCGTCTTTAGGGTTGTTGCTAGACGAGCGTCTCCCTTTGTCTTCGGGCGCAGGAAAGTGTAGCCCTAGGAGCTGGGCGTCCTGGACTTTCCTTTGTGCGGTATCTGCCTCTGTAATGAAAGGCGTCCACTTTGTATATGGAGCACTGTGAGACAATTTTATAGCGGGCATCATGTTCTTGCGACAGCAGTCTATAAGCATGAGCTCGGGCATGCCAGATGGTAATCTGAAGGCTGCCCGACGGAAGCGCTCGATGTATGCGTGGACAGGCTCTTTCTCCCTCTGGACAATTTCTATAAGGGTCGACATGGTCATATCCATTCCTCCTTTGTCGAATCGGTCCACGAACCGAGTCTTCAGGTCTTTAAATAACGACATACAATCATTCAGAAGACTGCAGAACCACTCATAGGCTACCCATGCAGGGTTCCTATGAATATATTGGACAGGAGGGCATCATCCTTTGGAAGGTGCCCCATTACTGAGGCAAAGTAACTCAAGTATTGTCGGGAAGACCTCTTCCCTTCATAAGGTGTAAGCGTCTGCAGATTGTATTTGGGAGGATAGACGACATTATACCACTCGACAGGATATGGCTGCCAGATTCCCATCTTCTAGAGCATTACTTGCTTCTCCTTGGCATCATGACGAGCATATATTTCCTTAATGGCCTGCTGTATTTCGGTCGACATTGCGGAGCCTGTAGTCGATAGAGTAGACAAGGATGGTCCTGCCTGATTGGCAGTCGGAAGCCTGCTGGATTCATCATTGGTTGGTGGGTCACGCACAGATGTAGAGGCAGCGGGGGCCATGCTACTCTTGAGGTCGTTTATGATCGAGGATAGGGTCTTCATGGTGTCCGCCAGCATATCTAACTTCGTCTCGAGGACTTCGATACGTTTGAGAGCTTCGTTGTTGTCTTCCTTATTGCCATCAGCCATGAACACAAACCGAGTGTGAGGTGACTCGAGGGAGCCATGGATCCTTCACTTTCTGGCTCAGACGCATGAGCCTCGCTGTCATGAGGATATACCGTAAGATTGTAATCTTCTTCGTACTCAGTATGGTTGCTACCCCCAGTCTGGTGACCGACTGCGCCAATAGAGACATCCGTATCGTATTGCACCTCCTCAGATTGGAACACAGGGTTGACATGCATGGTAGGAGGCTGGCTACCCCCAGTTTTTGACAAGGCACCCAATACAGATCTAGAACGGGTGCCTTGGAACACACCTGCATCAGATACCTTAGCTTTACTGCTCTCTGACCTCCTCTTCGATTTTGCAACTGATATGTAAAGATTCTGGAAGGACTTTTTGAAAGCTCTGGAACTCTGTGCCGTGTAGCATGTGGCTATGCGGGGTTCGTCTTCTCTATGGCTCACCGACCTCCTGTTAAGCATCGGCGTGGGTTCGACGTGGAGTAGATTTTCTGGAACACGGAATACCTGCTCGACGATGGCGCAGCCGTCTGCTGACAACAGCAGTTGATGATAATCTGGGTAGAAAAGTGCCTTGATTTAGGCACGTCTTGTGCCACAGATTCTTCTTTCGCTTAGGAGAGGGTTGGATCATCTGTCGTAGCACTCCCATTGTACATACAGGGAAGCTGCATGTAAGTACGGTCAGAGAGGGTCTAATGAGGAAGCCTATTATCGCTTCTGCAGGAACGCTGCTCGCATGGCTTCCTCTCCGTGGGGCATATCCCTTAGCTTGTCTTATGCACAGGAGTACCCAAGTGGAAGGAAGATTCGACTAGTTGAGACATCGGAGCGCAAGAGCCAGTCTTGTATAGCTTTCCGTCAGCTGCGTGTGTAACTGTCAACACGGGCCTGTGGTCTGCCGTTGGTGTCGTACGCTTGTTGTATGAAGCGCGAGCCACCTAGGATCTCTAGCTACTACCGCCAGCGGGTAAATAGTATTCAGAGTCTGCCAAAGTTTTACATGAAGGGAAAGCGATTCTGTCGAAGATAGATCTCCTTACCGACAATACTTTCGTCGTGAGGGGTTGGACCGGTATACGTTTCCTTCGGCATTGTTCCTTCGTTAGATCAATCATGTAACCACCATCTTCCTCGCCATGCTTTCTCAGGACAGGAATCGGACGAGGGGATAAGGCTATAGAAGCCGGAATCTTCTCTGTGGCTTTGATATTGAAGGGGTCCTAAGACGCAGTTTCCACCATCGTACTGCCGGCTGCTGTCGCCTTAGGCCTCCAGACACGTCAAGTCTTCTTCGGTTGTACGAACCGCTTTGAAGTCTTCGACTTTTCACTAGAGAGAAGATCTTCAAAAGCCTGATGGTTGAAGCGTACAACCAGCACGTCTTAAGAAGCTTCCAGCAAGTTGTCATCAGATTGCGTCACCGCCTTCTCGTTAGAGGAGAAGGTAGTCCCCAGCAGAGTTGCCATTTTATTTGACATGATAAAAGATTGAACGAACTTGTTACTTTATTGAACGTATAAGGTATCTGTGTATAAAAAAGAAAGTCCTAAACAGGATATTCTAAGTACAGGGAGAAGAAGTTTCTGGAAAAGTGTGACGGTGGAGATAGAGCATTGCAGCGGCTCCTTTACTTCGTTGATAATCTGACAACGAACCAACCTTGCTATGGCTCTCTGGCGCCTTTGATGGGACTCTGGAGTCACCGATCAACAGGCTACTTGGAGGAGAAGATCCCTTGAAGATGGTTGGTTGGTTCTTTGGTTGATTGGTGGATAAGGGTGGTCGACTCTTAATGGATAGAGATTGCTGATCCTTTGAAGATTGTCGATTGTCAATTCTCCTCTGTCGATGCTTTGGTAGAAGAAGAACTCGTTTTATTTATAGAGAATCGAGCACATATACGATGCGCATTAGGATTCCTGAGATATGAAAAAATCTGTCGTTATTGCACGGTGCGAACTTCTGCGGCACTGAAACGTGACAGACATCGAGATTTCCCTTAAACGAGATCTCTAGTGGTTATATACATAACTGAAGGAGGTGACACGTGGCGTGTGCCGATTTTCTTGCTCGGATACAGCCGAGTAAATCTTAGGATTTTATCCTAGATTTGGAGTCTAATTGATCCTCGTCTAAGATTTAAATCAATCTGATATGATATCAATCATGATTTAATCCCAATATTATATAAAAGTGGCGGTTTAAACAAGCCAATTGTGATGGACCCATGCTTCCTGCACCTCTGGTAAGGACTAAGTACTGTTGTGCTTCTGGGGCGACGAGTAGACCGTGCTTCTGGAGACGAAGGAACCTCCGTGCTTTCAGGCGACGAGTGGACTTGGCTTCGAATGACGATGAGACTTTTGTGCATATATAGCAACTTATGAAGCTGTTTTTTGGGATACCGAAGTCACTGTGCTGTAGGCGACAAGTAGGCTTGTGCTTGGCGAGGTTACAATGCTTTTGGAGCGACAGACTGACTTGCATTGGTTGTGATGGGAGTTCCCAAGTCTCTTATAGAGAAGTGACTTAAGCTTCTGATCTGGAGCAGGAGACTGTGCCGTGGGAATGGAGATGGTGTGAGCATATCACCATCCTGCGTCTCATGCGGACGCAGGTAAGTAGCTGCACCTCTGAACAGTGAAGGCGTTGGCTGCAAAGGGAAGGATATGACACCCTTGTGCGTCTGAGATTGGCGCAGGCAGTTAGCTGCGCCTCTGGAGTAAAGACACTGGCTTTTGAAGTAAAAGAAGGGGAGGGGAGTCTACCACCATCTTACTTCTGAGGTTGGCACAGACAGGTGGCTGCGCCTCTAGCTTGAAGGCTTTGGCTTATGAAACAAAGAGCAATAAATATCCGCTCTTTAAGGAACTTCCCTTTTAATTGCCACCATAATATGGGGAATTCCAAGGGTCTAAGACTAACATTCAAAGTGCTGAGTCTTAGGTTCGTCCCATTAATGCAAAAATTATGACAGTCGGCTATGTGGCGTGCGCCCTGGGCCATTCTCGGTTCTATAAAAGGGGAAGATCTCCTCTGAAGAGTCGTTGTCCTCTTCTCGGCATCCTTCACCACCATACGAGATCCAAACTTAACTTCGAGTGACAATCAGCCTTTTGTAAGTTGGCTGCTGGTTGAGGCTTTTCTCGTTTGTAGGAGCCATGTTCTTGTAGAAGAACTATGTGTAGAAGGAGCGATTGCTACCCTTGAGAAGTATGCAAATGTCCTTCTTAGGGAGTTCGACTCTGAGCCTCAGTCTTTTGTAACTTCCGCACTTTGACGAGGGGATGTCTTCAGCTGAGATTTTTTATGCTTCTAGAAGACCCCCTTCAAAGTGTCCCAAACTTGAGTCAAGCTTGGGATACTTTGAACAGAAGCATGAACATGTGTCAGGACTGTACGAGCTGGGTGATGGCTAGTGTCACGCTTAGCTCTTAGCCTTAATTGTCCTGAGTCATCGTTTCAGAGCATGGGCTCCTGATGGCTTCTTGATATTGGAGCCTCTTGCGTCTTTGCAGAGATCGCGAATCTCTTTAGCATAGGAGGTTTAGAGTCACGTTCCTTTGGTCACTCACAGTACTGTCATCTGTCATAGAGTGTAGCTTTAGCTTTACTTGTAAGCTTCCTTCTGATCGATGTCTGGCTCGTGCTTGGACCATGCGAACAACCTATATAAAGGACTATCCCCTTCAAGAGAAGACTCAGCTGCTTCGATAATGGCCTTGCTTGTACGATGCTCAGCTCCTGACGACCCTGGAGTTTGCTTGAGGCGGTCATCGGTGGCTAATCTTTTTATACAAAGAAGCTGTAGTAGAACTACTACTGGATCTCAAGACGTCCCCCGTCCTGGATGTCGTGGGCGTTAATGGTGTCTCGAACCCTTGTTTACTGAATTCGTATTGGTTGCCATGCCGATCGAGGAATGGCAAGTCTTGTTGCTGTGGTTCCTCTCTCCGGCCAGCTGGGAAGATATGGGAGTCCTGTGCTGGTCGTCATCCTCGGCTCGGGCCAGTAGCAGTTTCGGGCGGTAGCTTCCTTTTAACCAGGAAGTGATTGGCTTTGTCACCGCCTCGCCCGCACTATTGGGAGCTTATACCGCAATTTCAGCTTTTTTGCTTCTGTGTTGTAACTACGAAGAGTCTGTAATCGGTCTTTGTAGCCACATGTTTTTATATGTAGAAGCTTTCTTGTTCCCTTTGCTTTTGTCTTCAGAATAAAGAGGGAATCTTCATAATGGATTTGCCTGACCAGAGGTAATATGGACGTGGTAGGCTTGATCTTTGCCGGGGTATAGAACAACAATCCAGAGGTAATATGGACATGAACTATTTTCTAAACCGCCCGGATAATTATAGAACTGATGCGAGAAGAACGACTACTCAGAGGTAATGTGGACATGGTAGTCGCGTCTTCTAGGCGTAGACGAACAATCCAGAGGTAATGTGGACGTGAAGTGCTTCATGTACTTGAGAGAATATATAGGAGGGAGGGAGAGAGATCCCCTTACCAGAACTCATGGGCACCCTTTTCAGGGGATGTGGGTGCCTATGCTAGTTCTATCTTCAGACGTAATACTTTTTTAGGAACTTGCCGTTGATGGACATCATTAGCAAGTTACCATTAGGCTTAGCTAGCCGATAAGCACCATTGGAGTATACCATTTCTATGACGAACGGTCCTTCCCACTTGGGCTCGAACTTTCCAGCCATCTTGTGGGTCATCCCCATCGGTCTTCGTACTTCCAAGACGAGGTCGCCCATCTGGTAGGATCTTTTGTGAACCTTTTTGTTGAAGGCCCAGGAGATGTTAGTTTGGTAAAGCTCAATCCTTTGCTGCGCGAGCCATTTTCTTGTAGAAGAACTCTGTGTAGAAGGATCCATCGCTGCCCTTGAGAAGTATGCAAATATCCTTCTTAGGGAGTTCGACTCTGAGCCACAGTCTTTTGCATCTTCTACGCTTTGGCCAAGTGATGTCTTCAGCTGAGATTTTTTATGCTTCTACATCTACAAGTCTGGCCAGAAGCGTCAAGTACAGGTGAATCGAAAGTTCCCACATTGCGTGTTTGAACCTTCTGAAAAATAAAAAACTGTTAAAAATGGCCTAACTGTAGATGATAAGCAAACCTAGTAAATAATATGTATAACTAGACTTAGTATTAAACATAACCATTTTTCCTCCGATCCTATGCTGTGATGAGTTTTTCTTAGTCTAACAGGTTCCCCAATAGCAGTCTATAGCCTAAGTGCCATTAGGATGGACCTGCATGGGCCCCCACTAAAAGCATGTCATGACCCGCTTCCGAATATTCGGATACGAGTCGAACACGCCCAGCCAACATTGGAAGACTCAACGTAGTAAGCTGTAAACATCTAAGGAAAACTCCAAGTCAAATAATATAAAACACAACAGCATCTATAACCATCCCATAAATGATCACCACAATCCACAATCCACAAGTCATAATATACAACTAAGGAATATGAATGTCAGAGACAAATCCGGTAATCGAAATAAAATACAACTATAAAGTCTCAATGTACAAATATCCAGAAATGAAACTAAGCAAATCTAAACCTGTAGTCTCTAACTCTAAATCATGGCTCCATCATACTCAGCTAAGATCCCGGGTTATGGCCTATAAGGTAGAATGATATCCTCAAGTATACCTACAACGTATCCAGTCAGAAGCGGAGCAAAGTACTATTCTAGGTAATGAACAAGAACATCATGATATGCAAATGAGTACAGGAAACATGAAGATGTAAACTACCGGAAAAGTAAAGAACATGTTAAGTACATGAATATAAGTACAGGAAGTACAGAAGAAAAAAAGTACATAAAGTAAATCCTGAACCTGAAGTACAAGAACCTGACATATGCACAATGTTTGAAATACAGCTAGCATATGTGACCGGCTGGAGTAAGTACAGGAATAAGCACATGAAATAGGTACGGCTTAGGGTCCCACGTGCACTGTGTGAGACCAAAGCTATCAACCTGAATTTCTGATCTTTGGGTTTGGTCACATATTTAGTGTATTTTCCCTCCCCAAGTACAAGTAAATACAGGAGCATGAGAGCAAAAGAATACATGATATATCGTGTCACACATGTCAACAAGAGTAGTACACGATATGAATGTAAATAAACAAAACTGTAGAATGTACTTGCCTTGCTCGGGATAATCAAGAATAGCAAGTTAGCTGGATGTCATCATGCTAATACGTACAAGTTGGTTAAGTTCTAACCATTAAGCTTTATCTAATTATTACTAACCAATAATCCCTCTTAATCAAGTAGTCACTTATATATATAACTAGCTTAATGCCAATTATGAATTTATCAACTTGATATAGATTCTAGCACTACCAAAATAAGTCATATCAGCGACGTATTTAGCGACTCCAAGAAAGAACGTCGCTAATTTTTGGGGGTTTAGCGACGTTTATCTAAGACGTCGTTGTTTGTCGCCAACAGCGACTAATAGCGACGTTTAGCGGCTATAATTTGTTAAATGGGAATCTGCGTCGCAAGTTCGTCAGTACACGTCGCAGATATAGCGACGTGTAGCGACGCATTTTAAGCAGCGTCGTCGGTTATTAAATATCAGCGACGTTTAGCGACCGCCGAGAAGGACGTCGCTAAATGTTTCATATAGGCGGCGAGGGTTTTCTTTTCGATCATTCACAAATTTCCCCCCAATTTTTAGCGCGCTCCTCCTCCGCGACGCTCCTCCGGCAATTTTCCTCCTCCGACCTCCTCCTCCGCGGTGCTTCTCCGGCGATCTCCCTCCTCCGGCCTCCTCCTTCTCCTCCTCCTCCTTCCTCAGGTAGCTCCTCCTCAGGTAACTCTCTCATGTCCCTGCTTCCCAGTTTCTCCTCGTCTTCTAGCTCTCTCTCTCGCTTCTAGTTCGTGTCCACGAGAGCGTGGACTCGCTGCGGTGGATACGAGACTCACAGTGAACTCGCTGCGGGGGACACGAGAGCGTGGACTCACTTCTAGTTCGTGTGACACCTATTTTGTTGGTTTGGACACGTCGTGTCCCACTATGTGGACACGAAACTCATAATGTGACACCTATATACTGATACTGGGAGTATTTTGGGCATATCAACTATCAATTTGATGTTTTGCTTGGATTCGAATTCTAATTTAGGGTTCGAGCCCTATTTACTGATACTGGAAGTTTTTTTGGGCATTTTCAGGGTTTTGAAATGATGAATAAATTGACTAATAATTATTATCGAGCCCAATAAAATTTCAGCTATGTCACGAAGGATGCATACTAATCCTGTGAATGAGTTTTCTCCTAAGTATTCTCGACAGTTGAGTATGATTTAGCTCACTGACATTACTGAAATCTGGAATGATTAGTGTAGGGTATGTTGGTCAGGTTTTGGCAGAGTTGGGATATGATAGTATGCATGTTACAATTAACAAGGAATGCTGTTGACACCAAATGTTGCACGACAGGTTACTTGAGTAACCTGGAATGTTTTACCTTCTGAAACAAATGGTTTGGACAAGCGTGTGTATAGGTTTGTCATCAGATGGCATGGGATTTTGCCTGCCAAGTTCTGAACAGCAGTCCAGGCTGCCTGCTTAGTTGAAAGTCTTAATTAGACTTTCTGTTCAGTACCCTTTGACTGAATTAAGTTGACCTGAATACCATATTTTGCCACTACCACAATTCTAGTTTGAGGGTAAATTTGTCATTTTTGGGGTAAATTAAATTTATTAGTATTAATTAGAATTCATGGGATTTTTTTAGGAATTATTTTGGAATTATTTGGACTAGTTTAATTTTTGTCTAGTATTGACTCTTGTAGACCAACCTAGGAGCTAACCCTAGTTAGTGGGTCATGGTTAGGTCAAGTGACTCTAGTCTAACCTAGTATGACTTAAGTTAGTAGTTATTGATTCATTAGAAATTTAATTAGGAATTTAGGAATCAAGTGTTTTGATAAATGGCTTGTGGTTTCACAAGTCATTTTGTGACTAAACTTGATAGGACTAGCTAACCTAACTCAAACCCCACCCAAACCCAACTTGGCCGGCCCACTATGGTTACCTAGGGATTCCTACCATATAAAACCCCTCCCAGATCTAGGGTTGCCTCTTTCTTAGGAAGAGCCCTAATTTCAAGGAGGTGAGTTCTATTGTCATTTAATTTCTAGAGCTCCTTTCCTATTCCTTTTTCTTTCTAAATTGTTCCAATAGGTTCTAATAGGATTGTTTTTGCTGTTGTTGAGCTCTCATTTCAGTGTGAAGTTGTTTTGGATTGATTGGGTCATCAAGTGGAGAGCATTGAATAGGGGGTTTCTATTGAAAGTTCAACAAGAGGTAACTTCTTTAAATCTCAATGGATTTTCGATTAGTCTTCATGTATAGGAAGCCCTAAGGGTCCCCCTAAGGTCTGGATAGGATTCGTGTCAAGTGTCAGAGGATTCGTGTCCATTCTGGACACATATCAGTACTCTGGACATAGTGTTCGACAGAATGCCACAAAGGGCATGTCGATCTAGTTTACCCATTGTTTTTGAATAGAAAATAGGGTTTTGTTCTTGTAACACCCAATTTTCTAAAATGAGAGTAATTTTGAAATTTTGTAATTTTAATCATTTATTGATTTGACATTTAAATCATGATATAATTTTTGGTAATTTTTTAAATTATTTTAAAACTATTTAAAATCTTGACTTGTAATTTTGATGTTTTGCTAGTGAAACCCTAGAGACTGTTGACCTAGAGCCTAACCATGTGATTAGGATATTTTAATGTCATTTTTGGCCTAAGGATATTTTGTATTAGACCTCCTTGAATTATTTTGATATTTATTGCGTTGGTGATTGTTAATTTTGACCTTTGATAGGTGTGATGATTTTGTGTGCGTATCGGATACGTATCAATTTTTATTTATAAATATTTGATGTGCCTCAAGGAGATTTTTTTTATTGCTGATTTTTTGAAAAGTATTTGAATGAGATTGTTTTCTGCATGTGTTTCCTGTGATTGCTTTGTTTTAATTTCGAGGACGAAATTTTTTAAGGTGGATAGATTTGTCACCCCCAATTTCTAAAAACAGGGGTATTTTTGTTATTTTTCATTTTTAAATTATTTTAGAATTATTTAATTATTTATTATAATATTTTGGGGTTATTTGAGTCGGGTTCGAATTTCAACTCATTCCGACTTGTATCGGGGACCCAGGGTAGTTTTGACTCTAGCGGGCCCACACACTAGTTAGGCATGACCCACATAATATTAATTTTAGTCCACATGATATTAATTTTAGTTAGTGACTAGACTAATTATTTTGGTTAGTATTAATATGGATTAGTGTTTTAGGATTGACCAAACTACCCCCGATTTAACCCCTTACCAATGTATTAGTAAATAGACTAGAAAAGGGGCTTTTGGACTTTTCCTAATAGGACAAAACCACCTTTATGGCCAGCCACAATAAGGATAGGGTTGAGCCTCCCATTTGTCATTATCCATCTATTTTTCTCTCTCTTGTTCTTCCCCAAATTTCTAGAGAGCAATCCCTAGCAATTTCTCCACCAAATCATTCTATTTCACCACCAAATCTTCTTCTTTCCTTCTCCATTCTAGCCAAGGAGGAAGCTACCCAAGTTTGGGAGGATTCGGAGCTCGTTCGTGTCCTTTTGGAATCTCTACGTGTCGGTGTCGCTCCGGGAAGGCTTTTCTTCGATTCGATCTACCGGGAGGTATAAATCCCTTCTCCTTTTCATTTCCTCATGCATATAGGTCTATTTTAAATCCATAGGAATGACCCCATAGTTGTATCTCCATTTGTGTCCATTTCGTGTCCATTTGGAGGTCATAGGAGTGTCCTTTGTGTTATGGTTGTGTCCATGTGGAAAAATCCCAAATTTGGACACACTATGTGTTGTTGTTATGTATGAATAAATTATTACATGTTTAATCTCATATTTTTGTATTGGAGATGTGTTCTATAGTGTCTCATATATACATATTAGTGTAGAGAGTGAGTTCTTGATATATTATGTTATATACTTGTGTTCTTTTGTCTCAAACTACCTAAATCCGTCATGATTTTTATCCATGTTTTTAATTTCAGCCCTAACTTAGAAATGTCATAACTTCTAGCTCAAAGCTCGGTTTAATCTTCCGTGTTTTTTAAAAGAAGCGTATTGAAGTTAGCTTTCCAAAATATGTATTAATAGGCCTAATTCTTTCTGTAACTTTTTGGAGAATTATTTGAGTGTCAGCTGTACGAAAGACAAACGCGTTCTCGGTATTTTCACGATTCCGAGAGTTTCCGAAAACGAAAACGCGATCCGTTTAAAGTTTCGAAAAGCTAACACATAGATCTATAACATACTTTAATCCTAAATTTTAATTCATGCTGAGATGGTACAGTATTGATTATTAGTAGGAGTTACTATTCGGCATATGCATTTTGTGCACCCTTATGTGTAATATAATGTTCTATTTGATTTTAATCCATGTTAATGTATATACATTATGTAATTAAATAGAGAATACAAGCATGAGTAAATGATTAAATAAATGATGTATGAGGTGTAAGTATCCTATCTAATGTAAGCATGTATAAGTATGGCTTGTAATGAATATATAGGTTCCATAGTATGTAATGTATGGTGCATATAGTTGTGCAAGAGAATAATGAATGATGAATGAATGCAAGCATGAATGTAATGTAATAATAGATGTAATGTATGCAATATACAAGTTAATGAGATGTAATGTTCTATGTTAACACAAATCCTATATTACCTCATGTACCCCCTTACACTATGTTGACACTATCACACTTGACACATTGTTCACTTACACTTTGACACTCTTTGATACGTATACACTATGTATGCCCATTTAACCCTCACTTGCCCCTTTGCCATGTTTACATACACAAACATAGTCTCTTAAATAAGTATTTATGAATATAGTTAACTTAGTTATGTATGTATATTATATATATGTTAGCATATTGTGTTGTAATATATAAGTTTATATAACCATTTGAAATGCCATGATTATAGACCTAATGTTGAATACCAATATATGCATGTGTATATATGTGTAGACATATATAGCTTAAAGTAATAGATTACCTAGTGTATATCCAATGTGAATTCTTGTCTATTTGAGTATTGAATAATTGCATGCTATATAGAGTTGGGTGTATGTTGGCTTGTATAGCCTTGTATTGATGTGTGCTTGCTAGGATAGTCTTGGTTAGGCCTAGTAAGACTTACTGGGTTAGGACATGACCTAGTTTGACCTAATTTGACTAGTGCAGTTGACCAGAGTTGACCAAGGGTTGACTTTGGCCTAGTTTGACCTAGATTCATGTAGAATGCATTGTAGTACTTTATATTACCCTTCTGGACATGTTGTGACTTGTGCTATTCTAATTAGGAGCCACACACCTTGTAACCTGTGTTGCTTTAAATAGGACTCTGTGGCTTCAGTGGGACCCCTCCCTCTACTTATCAGCTGTTCAGGTTATCGAGGCGAGTACATTCTCTGATCATTTTATATCTTGCTTAGAATTATTTTCTGCAGTAGATTACTTTACTTGTACTGTCACGACGGTCACACGGATTGGTACTATATGGATCCTTTCTTGAGATGTTATCCTTAGGGAGCATCGGGTACTACGTGTTCTGTGCGTTTCACTTACATGGCGTATCACTATGCTTCTTGGTTCACTTGATTACTTGTGACCTGTACCCTCATGATCACAGAGTCTCTTGAATCTTACACAGTTGGGTAACCCCCAGACTCCCCATTTATGGGACATCCATGTATCACCCTTCGGGGACCGAGCATGGAATCATATAACATAACCTGGCTGGATCCTTGTGTATTGATTGGGGGTAAAGGGGAGTAGAAGTGGACATATGAATAATACGCCAGTAGTATCTTTATTGAATCATTCCGTAGTGTCTTCATTGAATCATCCCAGGCCATTTACATGTTCATGTTGTACTCTGACTCACTAGTCACTGCTAGTTCTCTATGTATAGTAGATATTTCTATTACAGTTCTCTCTCTGTTTTTATACTGCACTTCTTTCAGTACTTGTATCTTACTTTACTGCATATCTATATTTTCTAACCTGCTATGAATTGTTGAGATGTATTGTGCTCGCTCCAGTCCTGACTGGACCTGTTGATAAATTTTACAGAGAGCCTGGGATTGCCTGCTAGCCTAGAGGAGACATAGTAGAGGTTGTTTAGGTAGTTATTTCATTTTGTCTGGAGTTGTATTTATTTTGTGGATTACTGTATCTGTATTTGAGTTTTGAGATGTATTTCTGGATTTATGTATCTTAGACACTTAGACTTCTATCTCCTGTATCTCTTTTGAATTTCATATTTTATCCATCATTATCATGCTCTACCTTAGATGTGATTGAGTCTGTATCTGCTATGTCACCCCCATTCGGGGAGTATAAACTGTTTAGTCTTATACTGTTAGATGCATTGAGACCTAGGACAGCGTTCTACTGTCGACACTGCGGCGTAGGCTGGGCGTTGTTACGTTCTCGTGCCCTAACTCTAGGATGCGGATCGTGACACGTTTTTAGTGGTGGCCCATGCAGGTCGAGTTTATGTAGTGGTATTCGAACTTGAGTACCGCTACAGCCTGCAGTAAGAATAGGATATATTTTGAAGATACTCAATCACAGTTAGGAACCCTTGAGAGATTCCTGGGACGACCCTTGAGAATCTTATTTTAACTTCGATTTGAAACTCTTTTTCCCTTGATTTGATTTATCCTTACTTCTGTTGTTAAATTTGATTTTGTTAGATTATGGTTGAATTTGGGTTTGTATTTATTAATTTTGATGGAAGATTGTCGAATTTTGAATTTTGATGATAGCTGTTGCATTCGAGTTTGTATTTTGATGGATTTTGTTCATTTTTGAATTTTGATGTTCGTTGATAAATTGATTTGATTTTTGAGTATTTATTATTGATTAATTTAATTTTTGGCAAGATAAAATTATATGGGATAGGTCATCTATGTTATGGATTCTAGTCTTCTATAGTCACATTAGCCAGCATGGTGAGGACATATAGTCTGACTCTGGATATATTTCTCGGGTGTGGGAATTTAAGGTTTTTGCAGCCAAGCTAGCGGCACCGCAAAAATGTTAAATACCATGATTCTAGAGATATGTGCATAAGTCAAGGGCTCTGTGATTATCGTAGCCTTGCTTACTGGTATGACGAGGATTTAGAGTACCATGATTTTGGACAGACGCATATGATTATCAGATTGTACTTTAAATGTTTTCGAACATGTTTTCTCTACTTTGTTTCAGTCCTTCAAAAATTTTTATTAATTGTTTTGTTTAGTTTTGCTTCTCATTATTTAACTTAGGAGTAGCTTTAGCTATTTTCATAAACCTTTGTGTAACTTCTTCTAGGAATTTCTTCTTAATACGATGAATCAATGATTTGCTAGACCTTATTTTGGATCTGATATTAGCTCTGATTTCAAATAGTTTCCTCTTTTAAAACGGATAAGTAGAACAGATTTTATTACCATTTCTTTTTCTGCCAATATTTTAGTACCATCATTCCTTGTCTTATACAACTATCCTGATTATATCAATTCCGTCTCGTATCTCATTCTGTCAGCTGTACTTGAACTCTTGAATCTGCATATCGTTTTTAACTGAGAAATGTTGAGGAAGTGACGTAAATCATCTAGTATGGAAATAACGTAATCGGTTATCATGTGATGATTTTGTAGGAATCAAAATGTTGGATGTCAAATATGAAAAATTTGAAATGGAGATGTGGTAAAGGTTTAAAATGAAATCGAGGGAAAAATGTTATCAATTTAGAAACAATCACAGAAAGTTGGTTATGGATAATTCATGGATGTATTTCAAAACTAATGAGGATGTTCGAGGTCAACCTAGTTTTGAGAACTTAGAAAATCTTGGTTATTGATTCTGGGGAAAACTTTTACTCTGAGGCGATGTGGAAATTTAGTAATGGAAAGAGAATTTTATAGTAACCAATGATTATGCAAAATTGAACTAGATATTGTAAGAAATGACTAGAGACAGATAGGACACAAGGATTTTAAGTTATAGGAATTATTTTGGATAAAAAAAATATGTAGAATTCAAAAGGATAATAATTGAAGGTGAACGTTGAAGAAATGTGAAGGTTGATTTATAAAACGAGAATAAATTTTGCATGACATAGTGGTATTAAGGTTGAATAAATACGAGACTTGATTTAAACAAATACGAGGATTCCATAAACTGGATTTGGAGGTTTCAGATCTAATTTAGAACGAGGCGAAGGAATTTGAAATTTTGATTTAAATGAATAAGTGTCGACTCCTAAATAAGAGGGGTATGCTTCATGGAAAATATTTTAGAAGTTTGAAATTTTGTCTATGGTGATCATGGTAAAAGTTTAGATGACTGAAGATTAAAAAAAAAAATTTGAGGGTAGACATATAACGGTTGATTTTATATTGGGATTTGTGAGAAAATATGATTAGCAAATGGTAAACTGATAATGTTAGGGAGAGATGATTTACTGACTTCGTATGAAATCTTTTCCCGTTTTTCTCTAAAAGGGTTTTTCAATATCATTAAATTCGAGTTTCCTTAATCACGACCAAATCGACTTCGATTATCCTATCTTATCATGTTAATATCTTGGGTTGTACTTTATTGAATTAAATTTGATTACGACCTGAATCTCCATCCTTGTATGCTCGTTCTCAGACTTTGTTGAATCTGTCCTCCACATTGCCTAAATTTTGATTTCCCTAATTTGATCAACTTAGATCGTATCGAGACTAAATATTTCTAATATATATTGTGATTGGATTTCCATGCAAGTGACTTTCATTCTTAACTTTGATTTTGATTTTTCTGAACCCTTTATAGATAATTGGTAGTTACCTTTCCTTATTTCTTTTTTAAGTACCAGTTTTCACATAGGATGGTAGGCTGTCTTACAGTTTTGATGATTGTTATTTCCGTATATTTCCTAATTTAGCACCCTAGACTGCTTGTGTGTTTGATACCCTATGACCCTTCCAGTTAGCATGACTAGTATACCTAGATGAGACTTCACTGTCACCGTATGCCATGACCCTGTATGCCGTTCTTTTTTGATGGTATGTTTTATTTAAGTTCGGGAACTTTTATTGTGGGGGTTTGACCTAGAGGGAGTATGGACATTTTAATTTCGAGGACGAAATTTTTCTAAGGTGGGTAGACTTGTAACACCCAATTTTCTAAAATGAGAGTAATTTTGAAATTTTGTACTTTTAATCATTTATTGATTTGACATTTAAATCATGATATAATTTTTGGTAATTTTTTAAATTATTTTAAAACTATTTAAAATTTTGACTTGTAATTTTGATGTTTTGCTAGTGAAACCCTAGAGACTGTTGACCTAGAGCCTAACCATGTGATTAGGATATTTTAATGTCATTTTTGGCCTAAGGATATTTTGCATTAGACCTCCTTGAATTATTTTGATATTTATTGCGTTGGTGATTGTTAATTTTGACCTTTGATAGGTATGATGGTTTTGTGTGCGTATCGGATACGTATCAGTTTTTATTTATAAATGTTTGATGTGCCTCAAGGAGATTTTTTTTATTGCTGATTTTTTGAAAAGTATTTGAATGAGATTGTTTTCTGCATGTGTTTCCTGTGATTGCTTTGTTTTAATTTCGAGGACGAAATTTTTTTAAGGTGGATAGATTTGTCACCTCCAGTTTCCAGAAACAGGGGTATTTTTGTCATTTTTCATTTTTAAATTATTTTGGAATTATTTATTTATTTATTGTAATATTTTGGGGTTATTTGAGTCGGGTTCGAATTTCAACTCATTCCGACTTGTATCGGGGACCCGGGATAGTTTTGACTCTAGCGGGCCCACACACTAGTTAGGCATGGCCCACATAATATTAATTTTAGTCCACATGATATTAATTTTAGTTAGTGACTAGACTAATTATTTTGGTCAGTATTAATATGGATCAGTGTTTTAGGATTGACCAAACTACCCCCGACTTAATTCCTTACCAATGTATTAGTAAATAGACTAGAAAAGAGGCTTTGGACTTTTCCTAATAGGACAAAACCACCTTTATAGCCAGCCACAATAAGGATAGGGTTGAGCCTCCCATTTGTCATTATCCATCTATTTTTCTCTCTTTTGTTCTTCCCCAAATTCCTAGAGAGCAATCCCTATCAATTTCTCCACCAAATCATTCCATTTCACCACCAAATCTTTTTCTTTCCTTCTCCATTCTAGCCAAGGAGGAAGCTACCCAAGTTTGGGAGGATTCGGAGCTCGTTCGTGTCCTTTTAGAATCTCTACGTGTCGGTGTCGCTCCGGGAAGGCTTTTCTTCGATTCGATCTACCGGGAGGTATAAATCCCTTCTCCTTTTCATTTCCTCATGCATATAGGTCTATTTTAAACCCATAGGAATGACCCCATAGTTGTATCTCCATTTGTGTCCATTTCGTGTCCATTTGGAGGTCATAGGAGTGTCCTGTGTGTTATGGTTGTGTCCATGTGGGAAAATCCCAAATTTGGACACACTATGTGTTGTTGTTATGTATGAATGAATTATTACATGTTTAATCTCATATTTTTGTATTGGAGATGTGTTCTATAGTGTCTCATATATACATATTAGTGTGGAGAGTGAGTTCTTGATATATTATGTTATATACTTGTGTTCTTTTGTCTCAAACTACCTAAATCCGTCATGATTTTTATTCACGTTTTTAATTTCAGCCCTAACTTAAAAATGTCATAACTTCTAGCTCAAAGCTCGGTTTAATCTTCCGTTTTTTTTAAAAGAAGCATATTGAAGTTAGATTTCCAAAAACATGTATTAATAGGCCTAATTCTTTCTGTAACTTTCTGGAGAATTATTTGAGTGTCAGCTGTACGAAAGACAAATGCGTTCTCGGTGTTTTCGCGATTCCGGGAGTTTCCGGAAACGAAAATGCGATCCGTTTAAAGTTTCGGAAAGCTAACATATAGATCTATAGCATACTTTAATCCTAAATTTTAATTCATGCTGAGATGGTATAGTATTGATTATTAGTAGGAGTTACTATTCAGCATAGCCTGGGATTGCCTGCTAGCCTAGAGGAGACACAGTAGAGGTTGTTTAGGTAGTTATTTCATTTTGTCTGGAGTTGTATTTATTTTGTGGATTATTGTATCTGTATTTGAGTTTTGAGATGTATTTCTGGGTTTATGTATCTTAGACACTTAGACTTCTATCTCCTGTATCTCTTTTGGATTTCATGTTTTATCCATCATTATCATGCTCTACCTTAGATGTGATTGAGTCTGTATCTGCTATGTTACCCCCATTCGGGGAGTATAAATTGTTTAGTCTTATACTGTTAGATGTATTGAGACCTAGGACAACGTTCTACCGCCGACACTGCGGCGTAGGCTGGGCGTTGTTACGCTCTCGTGCCCTAACTCTAGGGTGCGGGTCGTGACAGTTCTTGCTTGCTATTTCCTGTCATTGTGTCTTGGTTTTTGTGTCGTGGTGTGTCGGTTATGTGGTGTGGACACGCGCGTGCACACGCTCGCACGCGTGCTACAGGGATCCTCTGCCTATCGGGCCCTATAGCGGACACGACACGTATCGTTTGGATACGAGACTTGACACGTGGCATGGGGCCATGACTGACACCCCGTGTGTCAAGCCCCATGTGTCCCCGTATCGTGTCTAGGTAGATATCAGCTGTGCACGCGTTTTACTGTATATGTGCACACTAGTTTTGGGCCACTAATACGGGCCTCGTGTCCGACACTGACACGTCGTGGATACTGGCCAATGGGCCTATGAGGTAGCCCTGTAGGTGGGCTACCTATGAGGGTGAACACGAGATCCTCTCGTGTCTTATGTCGTGCACACGACACAAGTGCACGTGTGCACGAGACAGTGCACTGTGTGTGTGTCACTTGATGTTTTTGATCTGGACACGCCGTGTCCGGCCTTGGGGGACACGAAGTGAGTTGTAGGGCTTGTGCATATGGGGTTTTCCTGTTACCAACCTATGGGTTTGAATTTTAGTCGAATTTTCATTGAACTCTCAATAATGTATAACTGATACTGTAGTTGAATTTACCTGTTATGTTCCAGTTTTCCAAAAAAAAGTTTGGTCATTATTTTAATCCATTAAATACTGTTAATGTTTGGGTTAGAGTCCCTAAATGGGTTCTCCTATATTTTATCTAACCATGGTTAAAATTTTGGGTTGTTTGGTGAGAAATTGGTTTCGAAATTTGGCTTTTGAATAGGACTGAAAGCTAGTCCAGTTTTCAGTCATTTAATGCACTGTTTTCATTTCCTTTCAGTAAATTCCTGAATGTTATCATATATGATCTGATTTTTCCCCTCATCACTAATTCATTCCTGCTCCCTGTTTGATGTTGCACTGTGGCTTCCTGCACACTGAGTTACAGCACACACACACTTTTACCTCACTGTGCAGTTTTGGACTGAACAGTACACGCACAGTCCCCTCCTTTTCACTATTTTGTTTCCTGCCAGTATATGCATAACCATTACACACACACCCTACAGCCCTCACACATTGTATTTTCTGTTTTCACCCCCTGTCACTCACTATTCCTGTGCAACTTGATTCACTGTTTTGTGGTTCACACAGTTTTCCTCTTTTTTCTGCACACCCCTTCCATTCACTGCTCTTTAGATATTCTACTGATTTTCCTTTCCTGTTTACACATAGCTTCCACTCTTGATTGCCTTATCCACCACACACTTCTCCTTTTCACTGTCATATTTTTCCTGCAAACAGAGCACACACACACACAATATTCTTCTTGACAGTTACACTTGCATACACCCTTCTTCACTGTTTATAATTCCTGAATTGCACTACCTACCTATACACATACACACACACACTAGTACCCTCTCTCTCTTTCTCTAACTTCTAAGTTTTTACACATGTAGGCTATGGTTGTATGTAGGCACATACAATGTGTAGATGTGTAACTTGTATGAGTGTCTATATGTGGTGTGTGCAATGCTTAGGCAATGTGTATACATGTGTACTTGTGAGTTGTATGTATATATGTATATATATAGTATTTAGCCTAAGTATACCTAGTGTTAGTTCTATATGAATATATCTATATATAATGTTGGATACATAGGTGAATGGATACTTGGAATGTTGTGTGTTGTCTAGTATAGACTTGTTGGAGCCTAGCATGACTGGTTAGACCTAGATAGTTGAGTTTAGACTTGATTAGACTAGGTTGACCTAGTTTGACTTCTAGGGTTGACCAAAGTTGACCAAGAGTTGACTTTGGCCTAGATTGACCTAGAAACATGTAGAATGCATAGTAGGACTGCATTACACTATTCTGGACTTGTTGTGACTTGTGCTGTTCTGATTAGGAGCCAGACACCACTCCTTGGGCAGTACGTTTCATACTGGACACTCAGATACAGGCGAGTACATTCTCTGATCATTTCATATCCTGCTTAGAATTATTTCCTGCAGTAGACTATTTTACTTGTACTGTCATGATGGTCACACGGATTGGTACTATATGGATCCCTTCTTGAGATGTTATCCTTAGGGAGCATCAGGTACTACATGTTCTGTGCGTTTCACTTACATGGCGTATCATATGCTTCATTGGTTCTTTGATCACTTACGACATATACTCTTATGATCGTAGAGTCTTCCTAGAATCCTTATCCCATTTATGGGACTACTATGTATCACCTTCGGGGTCTATCACCTTCGGGGTCTACTACCCTTCGGAGGCTGTTACGTAGCATCATATAACATAACCTGGCTGGATCCTTGTGTATTGATTGGGCGTACGGGGGAGTAGAAATGGACATGTGAATAATACCAAAGTAGTATCTTATCAGAATCTCTTCCATAGTGTTTTATCAGAATCTCCTATGCTATTTACATGTCTATATTGTACTCTGACTCACTAGTCACATGATAGTTCTCTATTTATAGTAGATATTTCTCTTACAGCTTTCTCTCTGTTTATATACTGCACTTCTTTCAGTACTTGTATCTTACTTTACTGCATGATTATATTTTCTAATCTGCTATGATCTGTTGAGATGTACTGTACTCACTCCTGTCCTGACTGGACCTGTTGAAAATATTACAGAGGACGAGGAGGAGGCTTGTCTGGACACTTACTACGGGGCAGCCTTAGATGACACCTGCGAGCTGGACCCTCAGGAGGACCCAGCTCTAGCTGAGGAGATCACCCCGATTGCCTAGACTAGACTAGTTAGGCTTATCTTACTTTATGCAGTCTTGAGACATGTTCTAGTTAGACTTTATTTTGGGAGTTCAGTATTGTATATATTATTTCATCTGAGACCTTGTACTGTTGGATATTGCTGGGATTATCTTAGACTACTATTTTCATCTATTTTATTCCTTGAGTTCTATTTCATATCGTGCTATATCTTCCTTAGTTGTGATTGAGTTTACTATTGCTATGTCACCCCCATTCGGGGAGTATAAACTGTTTAGATGTATATTGTTAGATGTATGTTAACCTAGGACAGCGCTCTACCGTCGACACTGCGGCGTAGGCTGGGCGTTGTTACGTTCTCGTACCATTACAGTGGGTGCAGGTCGTGACACATTTTTAGTGGTGGCCCATGCAGGTCCAGACTAAAAGTGTAGTGGTACTCGAACTAGAGTATCACTGCAGCCTGCTATAGGATATAGGACATTAATTTTAAGATACTCAATCACTTTAGAAAAATTCCTTTTATTGCCATCTAAATCCTTTTGTCAGCTGATCCTTTGAATTATAATTGTCCGTCTTTGTTATTTCGCCTCTTTCTCAGAAGTTGATACTCTTGTTTGTCTATCTTCAGGATGGTAGAGACTCGATTGCAGCGTGCCACCCATGAGGATACTATAGAAGGGACTGCTACCTCTCAGCCAGTACGGCGAGGCCAGGGGACTGCAGCTCCTACCACCTCAGCTCGTATTGAGACCTCGGCAGCCGCAGCAGGAGGTATGCATCCACCGACTGGGAGGCAGGACCCGGTCATTCCAGAGGATCCTTTCCTGCCGCCACCGCCTCCAGGACATGTGGACGCAGCTCAGATGTTCGCGTATTTCCAGCAGTTCATGGACCGACAGCAGGCTCGGCAGGACAGAGGCATGGAGTTGGCCGTCACGACAGCCGCAGCTCGACCAGTGGTGCAGCAGCCGAGGACACCGGGGATCGAGCAGTTTCAGAAGATGAACCCCAGAGACTTTCTTGGGACAGAGGGGATCCTATATGCCGATGAGTAGATCGAGCATATAGAGGAGATCTTCCGCTTGGCCAGGATTCCAGCAGACCCAGGGTGGGGGTACCGGGGCAGACTTGGGAGCAGTTCAAGGGCTTCTTCAAGAAGTTCTTCCCAGATTCCGCAGTCAGAGCCTTAGAGTCGCAGTTTGAGAGCTTGGTCCAGGGGAGCCTCTCAGTAGAGGAGTATGCTGGAGAGTTTGGTCGTCTCGACAGGTTCGTGGAGGGCTTGAGCGAGACGGCGAAGGCCCAGAGGTTCCGGAAGGGTCTGGTCAAGGAGGTCAAGTCCCTGACCAAGGGAAGCAGAGATGCTACGTTTGAGGAGATCTTGACGGGGGCCCTGTTAGCTGAGGATGATCTTGATCTTAGGCTCAAGAGAGGGAGAGACCCAGTTGGAGGCAGCAGCAGCGGGGGCCAGGCCAAGAGGCCCCACCTTCAATATCAGCAGCTGAGGCAGTTTCAGCCGCAGCCAATCCAGCAGAGGCCAGTTCAGCAGCAGCAGCCGAGACAGCACCAGCAGGGTCAGAGATAGGGAGCCACTTGTGCCTACTACAAAAAGCCTGGGCACATCTTCAATGAGTGCCGGAAGAGGCAAGGTCTGTGCCTATTGTGTGGTTCAGCAGACCACCAGATGAGGAAGTGCCGCATAGCACGAGCAGGCCCGAGAGGAGGAGCCAGAGCTCCAGCAGGCCCGCAGAGGGGACCAGCCCTGCCGACACAGCAGCAGAGGTTCGTCCAGCACCAGCAGCAGGCCTGGGAAAGCCAGCAGGGGCGAGCTTTCGCCATGGCAGCTGGAGAGGCAGAGGTGACTGGAGAGCTGATTGCAGGTTCGATTCTTCTTGACTCCAGTCCAGCATTTGCATTATTTGATTCCGGTGCTTCGCATAGCTTCATATCAGTATCTTTTACGATCAAACACGGTATCATAGCTGAATCGTTGCCTAGGACTTACAAGATCACGACCGGGGGTGGTATTATCCTCGTGAGTGATGTTTGTAAGGGTCGGAGAGTAGTTTTGGGAGGCCGTGAGTTGGAGGTGAGCCTGTTCGTAATGCCATTGCCGAACTACGATATAGTACTAGGCATGGATTGGTTGAGCAGGCACCACGCCAGTATTGATTGCAGAGGGGGTAGAGTTCTCTTCAGAGCGCCGGGGGAGCCAGAGTTTGAGTACTCCAGACGTCAGGCAGAGCAGAGCAGCGGAGTCTTCTGTGGAGTCTCGGTCGAGGTGCAGACGATTCCACACCCCTTGATAGCAGAGTATATGGATGTTTTCCCAGAGGAGTTGCCGGAACTGCCACCAGACAGGGACATAGAGTTCTCGATAGACTTGGTTCCAGGAGCGGAACCCATCTCTCAGCATGTCTATCGGGTGAACAACAGCGAGATGGTGGAGCTGAAGAAGCAGGTGGATGAGCTACAGGACAAGGGCTTCATCCGTTCGAGTTCGTCGCCATGGGGTGCACCAGTGTTGTTTGTGCCGAAGAAGGATGGGTCAGTACGCATGTGTATTGACTATAGGGCACTCAACAACCTCACGATCAAGAACAAATATCCACTGCCGCGGATCGACGATCTATTTGACCAGTTGAGCGGAGCTCGGGTATTTTCCAAGATTGATCTGAGGTCGAGATATCACCAGGTGAAGGTGAAGAGGGAGGATATTCCCAAGACCGCTTTCAGGACGCAGTATGGATAGTTCGAGTTTTTGGTTATGCCGTTTGGGCTAACCAATGCACCAGCAGTGTTTATGAACCTTATGAACAAGGTGTTCCACCAGTATCTGGATCAGTTTGTGGTAGTGTTCATAGATGATATTTTGGTATATTCCAAGACTGAGAAGGAGCACGAGGAGCATCTTAGGATCGTGCTGGAGACTCTCAGGAAGGAGCAGCTTTACGGCTAGCTCTCTAAGTGTGAGTTCTTCTTGGATCGGATGGACTTCTTGGGGCATGTGGTGACTGGAGATGGTATCTCAGTTGACCCCAAGAAGATTGTAGCAGTTGAGGCATGGGCAGCGCCGACTTCAGTTGCAGAGATCAGGAGTTTCCTGGGGCTGACAGGGTATTATCGGAGATTCATACAGGATTTCTCCCGGATTGCAGAGCCGTTGACACGATTGACCCGGAAAGATGCTGAGTATGTTTGGTCAGAGGAGTGTCAGGTAGCTTTTGATGAGTTGAAGAAGCGGCTTACGACAGCTCCGATTCTGACATTGCCTTTGGGATCAGGTGGTTTCACTATTTATAGTGATGCTTCAGGAAAGGGGTTGGGTTGTGTGTTGCAGCAGCATGGGAAGATGATTGCCTATGCTTCCAGGCAATTGCGACCCCATGAGAAGAACTACCCTACCCACGACCTGGAGCTGGCAGCACTGATATTTGCTCTGAAGCTGTGGAAGCATTATCTGTATGGTGAGAGGGTGGAGATCTTCACAGATCACAAGAGCTTAAAGTATGTGTTCACTCAGAAGGAGTTGAACATGAGACAACGCAGATGGTTGGAGTTGATAAAGGACTTTGACATTGCACTCCAGTATCATCCAGGGAAGGCCAACGTGGTTGCCGATGCCTTGAGTAGGTATCCGACAGCCATGTGTTTGACCATGGATCGACATTTGCTTGCCGACTTAGAGAGCTTTGGGATTGAGGTGATCGTGCCGGGAGTGCAGATGCAGCTATTGGGGATGCAGATTCAGTCAGACTTGGTGGACAGGATCAAGGCGGCCCAGTTCGAGGATGTGGATTTACAGAGTATCAGAGAGCAGATCAGTATAGGAGTGGGGGATCCTGAGTTTACACTTGCAGAGGATGGTGCCCTGAGGCACGGTGCCAGGTTATGTGTGCCTAGCGGGGAGCTCAGAGAGCAGATTATACAGGAGGCCCACAGATCTCAGTACTCTATACACCCGAGTGCCAACAAGATGTACCGAGATCTGCGGGAGCATGTATGGTGGTCAGGAATGAAGCGGGAGGTGGCTTTCTTCGTAGCTAGGTGCTTGGTCTGTCAGCAGGTCAAGGCAGAGAGGCAGAGGCCCGGTGGATTGTTGCAGCCGCTGTCCATTCTCGAGTGGAAATGGGAGCATATCACGATGGACTTCGTTTCAGGATTACCGCGTACTCCAGGAGGAAAAGACGCAATTTGGGTCATCGTTGACAGGTTAACCAAATCAGCCCACTTCTTGCCATTCAAGGTGGGTACGTCTACAGAGAGGCTGGCGGAGATGTATATGCGACAGATAGTCAGGATCCATGGAGTTCCGGTCAGCATCGTCTCAGATCGGGATAGCCGTTTTACTTCTTATTTTTGGAGGAGTCTGTAGACCAGCTTGGGCACTCAGCTCAAGTTTAGTACTGCATACCACCACCAGACGGACGGACAGTCAGAGCGGACTATTCAGACCCTTGAGGATATGCTGCGGACGTGCGTCCTGGACTTTGGAGGTTCCTGGGAGGATCATCTTCATTTGGTAGAGTTTGTCTACAACAATAGTTTCCAGGCCAGCATTGAGATGTCACCTTTCGAGGCTCTGTACGGGCGTAGGTGTCGTACACCCTTATCCTGGGATGATGTTGGTGAGTGAGCTTTGCTGGGGCCAGAGATGATTGTGGATGCGGCCGAGAAGGTGAAGCTCATCAGGGACAGACTTCGCGTGGCACAGGACAGACATCGGCACTGGGCCAATAGCCACCGGAGGCCCTTGGAGTTTGAGGTACAGATTAGAGTAGGATTAGATTTAGGTTGTTTGTTTGTGATTTTTTTGATCATGTTTGTTTATTATAATTAATTGAGACCTTGCTTGTGATTAGGTCGGAGACCAAGTTTTCTTGAGGATATCTCCGACTCGTGGTACGATACGTTTTGGTGGAGGCGGAAAGCTTAGCCCGCGCTTCATCGGCCCTTTCGTTATCAGCGGGAGAGTCGGTGATGTGGCTTACAGGCTAGACTTGCCGCCTGTACTTGTGGGGGTCCACAACATATTTCATGTATCACAGTTGAGACGGTACGTGGCTGATCCTAGCCATGTGCTCGATCATTCAGAGATAGAGGTTGGGCCTTCTCTCAGCTATCCAGAGCAGCCAGTAGAGATTCTGGATCAACGGAAGAAGGTTCTGAGGAACCAGGTGATACCTTTGGTACGCGTCGCATGGAGGCATCATTCTCCAGGAGAGTCTACCTGGGAACGGGAGGATGAGATGCGCGAGTGCTACCCTTATCTTTTTGGACCGTGAGGTATGCTTTCTATCCTTCTCATCAGTTGTATTTCGTCTTTCAATTTCGAGGACAAAATTCTTTTAAGGAGGGTAGATTTGTCACTACCACAATTCTAGTTTGAGGGTAAATTTGTCATTTTTGGGGTAAATTAAATTTATTAGTATTAATTAGAATTTATGGGAATTTTTTAGGAATTATTTTGGAATTATTTGGACTAGTTTAATTTTTGTCTAGTATTGACTCTTGTAGACCAACCTAGGAGCTAACCCTAGTTAGTGGGTCATGGTTAGGTCATGTGACTCTAGTCTAACCTAGTATGACTTAAGTTAGTAGTTATTGATTCATTAGAAATTTAATTAGGAATTTAGGAATCAAGTGTTTTGATAAATGGCTTGTGGTTTCACAAGTCATTTTGTGACTAAACTTGATAGGACTAGCTAACCTAGCTCAAACCCCACCTAAACCCAACTTGGCTGGCCCACTATGGTTACCTAGGGATTCCCACCATATAAAACCCCTTCCAAATCTAGGGTTGCCTCTTTCTTAGGAAGAGCCCTAATTTCAAGGAGGTGAGTTCTATTGTCATTTAATTTCTAGAGCTCCTTTCCTATTCCTTTTTCTTTCTAAATTGTTCCAATAGGTTCTAATAGGATTGTTTTTGCTATTGTTGAGCTCTCATTTCAGTGTGAAGTTGTTTTGGATTGATTGGGTCATCAAGTGGAGAGCATTGAATAGGGGGTTTCTATTGAAAGTTCAACAAGAGGTAACTTCTTCAAATCTCAATGGATTTTCGATTAGTCTTCATGTATAGGAAGCCGTAAGGGTCCCCCTAAGGTCTGGATAGGATTCGTGTCAAGTGTCGGAGGATTCGTGTCCATTCTGGACACATATCAGTACTCTGGACATAGTGTTCGACAGAATGCCACAAAGGGCATGTCGATCGAGTTTACCCATTGTTTTTGAATAGGAAATAGGGTTTTGTTCTTGCTTGCTATTTCCTGTCATTGTGTCTTGGTTTTCGTGTCATGGTGTGTCGGTTATGTGGTGTGGACACGCGCGTGCACACGCTCGCGCGCGTGCTACAGGGATCCCCTGCCTATCGGGCCCTGTAGCGGACACGACACACATCGTTTGGACACGAGACTTAACACGTGGCATGGGGCTATGACTGATACCCCGTGTGTCAAGCCCCATGTGTCCCCGTGTCGTGTCTAGGTGGATATCAGCTGTGCACGCATTTTACTGTGTCTGTGCACACTAGTTTTGGGCCACTGATACGGGCCTCGTGTCCGACACTGACACGTCATGGACACTGGCCAATGGGCCTATGAGGCAGCCCTATAGGTGGGCTACCTATGAGGGTGACCACGAGATCCTCTCGTGTCTTGTGTCGTACACACGACACAAGTGCACGTGTGCACGAGACAGTGCACTGTCAGTGCACTGTGTGTGTGTCACTTGATGTTTTTGATCTGGACACGCCGTGTCTGGCCTTGGGTGACATGAAGTGAGTTGTGGGGCTTGTGTACATGGGGTTTTCCTATTACCAACCTATGGGTTTGAATTTTAGTCGAATTTTCATTGAACTCTCAATAATGTATAACTGATACTGTAGTTGAATTTACCTGTTATGTTCCAGTTTTCCAAAAATGAGTTTGGTCATCATTTTAATCCATTAAATACTGTTAATGTTTGGGTTAGAGTCCCTAAATGGGTTCTCCTATATTTCATATGGTTAAAATTTTGGGTTGTTTGGTGAGAAATTGGTTTCGAAATTTGGCTTTTGAATAGGACTGAAAGCTAGTCCAGTTTTCAGTCATTTAATGCACTGTTTTCATTTCCTTTCAGTAAATTGCTGAATGTTATCATATATGATCTGATTTTCCCCTCTTCACTAATTCATTCCTGCTCCATATTTGATGTTGCACTGTGGCTTCCTGCACACTGAGTTGCAGCACACAGACACTTTCACCTCACTGTCCAGTTTTGGACTGAACAGTACACGCACAGTCCCCTCCTTTTTACTATTTTGTTCCCTGCCAGTATATGCATAACCATTACACACACACACCCCACAGCCCTCACACATTGTATTTTCTGTTTTCACCCCCTGTCACTCACTATTCCTGTGCAACTTGATTCACTGTTTTGTGGTTCACACAGTTTTCCTCTTTTTCCTGCACACCCCCTTCCATTCACTGCTCTTTAGATATTCTACTGATTTCCCTTTCCTGTTTACACAAAGCTTCCACTCTTGATTTCCTTATCCACCACACACTTCTCCTTTTCACTGTCATATTTTTCCTGCAAACAGAGCACACACACACACACACACAATATTCTTCTTGACAGTTACACTTGCACACACCCTTCTTCACTGTTTATAATTCCTGAATTGCACTACCTGCCTATACACATACACACACACTAGCACCCTCTCTCTCTTTCTCTAACTTCTAAGTTTTTACACATGTAGGCTGTGGTTGTATGTAGGCACATACAATGTGTAGATGTGTAACTTGTATGAGTGTCTATATGTGGTGTGTGCAATGCTTAGGCAATGTGTATACATGTGTACTTGTGAGTTGTATGTATATATGTATATATATAGTATTTAGCCTAAGTATACCTAGTGTTAGTTCTATATGAATATATCTATATATAATGTTGGATACATAGGTGAATGGATACTTGGAATGTTGTGTGTTGTCTAGTATAGACTTGTTGGAGCCTAGCATGACTGGTTAGACCTAGATAGTTGAGTTTAGACTTGATTAGACTAGGTTGACCTAGTTTGACTTCTAGGGTTGACCAAAGTTGACCAAGAGTTGACTTTGGCCTAGATTGACCTAGAAACATGTAGAATGTATAGTAGGACTGTATTACACTATTCTGGACTTGTTGTGACTTGTGCTGTTCTGATTAGGAGCCAGACACCACTCCTTGGGCAGTACGTTTCATACTGGACACTCAGATACAGGCGAGTACATTCTCTGATTATTTCAAATCCTGCTTAGAATTATTTCCTGCACTAGACTATTTTACTTGTACTGTCACGATGGTCACACGGATTGGTACTATATGGATCCCTTCTTGAGATGTTATCCTTAGGGAGCATCAGGTACTACATGTTCTGTGCGTTTCACTTACATGGCGTATCATATGCTTCATTGGTTCTTTGATCACTTACGACATATACTCTTATGATCGTAGAGTCTTCCTAGAATCCTTATCCCATTTATGGGACTACTATGTATCACCTTCGGGGTCTATCACCTTCGGGGTCTATCACCTTCGGGGTCTACTACCCTTCGGGGGCTGTTACGTAGCATCATATAACATAACCTGGCTGGATCCTTGTGTATTGATTGGGCGTACGGGGGAGTAGAAATGGACATGTGAATAATACCCAAGTAGTATCTTATCAGAATCTCTTCCATAGTGTCTTATCAGAATCTCCTATGCCATTTACATGTCTATATTGTACTCTGACTCACTAGTCACATGATAGTTCTCTATTTATAGTAGATATTTCTCTTACAGCTTTCTCTCTGTTTATATACTGCACTTCTTTCAGTACTTGTATCTTACTTTACTGCATGATTATATTTTCTAACCTGCTATGATCTGTTGAGATGTACTGTACTCGCTCCTGTCCTGACTGGACCTGTTGAAAATATTACAGAGGACGAGGAGGAGGCTTGCCTGGACACTTACTACGGGGCAGCCTTAGATGACACCTGCGAGCTGGACCCTCAGGAGGACCCAGCTCTAGCTGAGGAGATCACCCCGATTGCCTAGACTAGACTAGTTAGGCTTATCTTACTTTATGCAGTCTTGAGACATGTTCTAGTTAGACTTTATTTTGGGAGTTCAGTATTGTATATATTCTTTCATATGAGACCTTGTACTGTTGGATATTGCTGGGATTATCTTAGACTACTGTTTTCATCTATTTTATTCCTTGAGTTCTATTTCATATCGTGCTATATCTTCCTTAGTTGTGATTGAGTTTACTATTGCTATGTCACCCCCATTCGGGGAGTATAAACTGTTTAGATGTATATTGTTAGATGTATGTTAACCTAGGACAGCGCTCTACCGTCGACACTGCGGCATAGGCTGGGCGTTGTTATATTCTCGTACCATCACAGTGGGTGCAGGTCGTGACACATTTTTAGTGGTGGCCCATGCAGGTCCAGACTAGAAGTGTAGTGGTACTCGAACTAGAGTATCACTGCAGCCTGCTATAGGATATAGGACATTAATTTTAAGATACTCAATCACTTTAGGAAAATTCCTTTTATTGCCATCTAAATCCTTTTGTCAGCTGATCCTTTGAATTATAATTGTCCGTCTTTGTTATTTTGCCTCTTTCTCAGAAGTTGATACTCTTGTTTGTCTATCTTCAGGATGGTAGAGACTCGATTGCAGCGTGCCACCCATGAGGATGCTATAGAAGGGACTGCTACCTCTCAGCCAGTACGGCGAGGCCAGGGGACTGCAGCTCCTACCACCTCAGCTCGTGTTGAGACCTCGACAGCCGTAGCAGGAGGTATGCATCCACCGACTGGGAGGCAGGACCCGGTCATTCCAGAGGATCCTTTCCTGCCGCCACCGCCTCCAGGACATGTGGATGCAGCTCAGATGTTCGCGTATTTCCAGCAGTTCATGGACCGACAGCAGGCTCGGCAGGACAGAGGCATGGAGTTGGCCGTCACGACAGCCGCAGCTCGACCAGTGGTGCAGCAGCCGAGGACACCGGGGATCGAGCAGTTTCAGAAGATGAACCCCAGAGACTTTCTTGGGACAGAGGGGATCCTATATGCCGATGAGTAGATCGAGCATATAGAGGAGATCTTCCGCTTGGCCAGGATTCCAACAGACCCAGGGTGGGGGTACCGGGGCAGACTTGGGAGCAGTTCAGGGGCTTCTTCAAGAAGTTCTTCCCAGATTCCGCAGTCAGAGCCTTAGAGTCACAGTTTGAGAGCTTGGTCCAGGGGAGCCTCTCAGTAGAGGAGTATGCTGGAGAGTTTGGTCATCTCGGCAGGTTCGTGGAGGGCTTGAGCGAGACGGCGAAGGCCCAGAGGTTCCGGAAGGGTCTGGTCAAGGAGGTCAAGTCCCTGACCAAGGGAAGCAGAGATGCTACGTTTGAGGAGATCTTGACGGGGGCCCTGTTAGCTGAGGATGATCTTGATCTTAGGCTCAAGAGAGGGAGAGACCCAGTTGGAGGCAGCAGCAGCGGGGGCCAGGCCAAGAGGCCCCACCTTCAACATCAGCAGCTGAGGCAGTTTCAGTCGCAGCCAATCCAGCAGAGGCCAGTTCAGCAGCAGCAGCCGAGACAGCACCAGCAGGGTCAGAGATAGGGAGCCACTTGTGCCTACTACAAAAAGCCTGGGCACATCTTCAATGAGTGCCGGAAGAGGCAAGGCCTGTGCCTATTGTGTGGTTCAGCAGACCACCAGATGAGGAAGTGCCGCATAGCACGAGCAGGCCCGGGAGGAGGAGCCAGAGCTCCAGCAGGCCCGCAGAGGGGACCAGCCCTGCCGACACAGCAGCAGAGGTTCGTCCAGCACCAGCAGCAGGCCTGGAAAAGCCAGCAGGGGCGAGCTTTCGCCATGGCAGCTGGAGAGGCAGAGGTGACTGGAGAGCTGATTGCAGGTTCGATTCTTCTTGACTCCAGTCCAGCATTTGCATTATTTGATTCCGGTGCTTCGTATAGCTTCATATCAGTATCTTTTACGATCAAACACGGTATCATAGCTGAATCGTTGCCTAGGACTTACAAGATCACGATCGGGGGTGGTATTATCCTCGTGAGTGATGTTTGTAAGGGTCGGAGAGTAGTTTTGGGAGGCCGTGAGTTGGAGGTGAGCCTGTTCGTAATGCCATTGCCGAACTACGATATAGTACTAAGCATGGATTGGTTGAGCAGGCACCACGCCAGCATTGATTGCAGAGGGGGTAGAGTTCTCTTCAGAGCGCCGGGGGAGCCAGAGTTCGAGTACTCCAGACGTCAGGCAGAGCAGAGCAGCGGAGTCTTCTGTGGAGTCTCGGTCGAGGAGCAGACGATTCCACACCCCTTGATAGCAGAGTATATGGATGTTTTCCCAGAGGAGTTGCCGGAACTGCCACCAGACAGGGACATAGAGTTCTCGATAGACTTGGTTCCAGGAGCGGAACCCATCTTTCAGCATGTCTACGGGTGAACAACAGCGAGATGGTGGAGCTGAAGAAGCAGATGGATGAGCTACAGGACAAGGGCTTCATCCGTTCGAGTTCGTCGCCATGGGGTGCACCAGTGTTGTTTGTGCCGAAGAAGGATGGGTCAGTACGTATGTGTATTGACTATAGGGCACTCAACAACCTCACGATCAAGAACAAATATCCACTGCCGCGGATCGACGATCTATTTGACCAGTTGAGCGGAGCTCGAGTATTTTCCAAGATTGATCTGAGGTCGGGATATCATCAGGTGAAGGTAAAGAGGGAGGATATTCCTAAGACCGCTTTCAGGACGCAGTATGGACAGTTCGAGTTTTTGGTTATGCCGTTTGGGCTAACCAATGCACCAGCAGTGTTTATGAACCTTATGAACAAGGTGTTCCACCAGTATCTGGATCAGTTTGTGGTAGTGTTCATAGATGATATTTTGGTATATTCCAAGACTGAGGAGGAGCACGAGGAGCATCTTAGGATCGTGCTGGAGACTCTCAGGAAGGAGCAGCTTTACGGGAAGCTCTCTAAGTGTGAGTTCTTCTTGGATCGGATGGACTTCTTGGGGCATGTGGTGACTGGAGATGGTATCTCAGTTGACCCCAAGAAGATTGTAGCAGTTGAGGCATGGGCAGCGCCGACTTCAGTTGCAGAGATCAGGAGTTTCCTGGGGCTGGCAGGGTATTATAGGAGATTCGTGCAGGATTTCTCCCGGATTACAGAGCCGTTGACACGGTTGACCCGGAAAGATGCTGAGTATGTTTGGTCAGAGGAGTGTCAGGTAGCTTTTGATGAGTTGAAGAAGCGGCTTACGACAGCTCCGATTCTGACATTGCCTTTGGGATCAGGTGGTTTCACTATTTATAGTGATGCTTCAGGAAAGGGGCTGGGTTGTGTGTTGCAGCAGCACGGAAAGATGATTGCCTATGCTTCCAGGCAATTGCGACCCCATGAGAAGAACTACCCTACCCACGACCTGGAGCTGGCAGCAGTGATATTTGCTCTGAAGCTGTAGAAGCATTATCTGTATGGTGAGAGGGTGGAGATCTTCACAGATCACAAGAGCTTAAAGTATGTGTTCACTCAGAAGGAGTTGAACATGAGACAACGCAGATGGTTGGAGTTGATGAAGGACTTTGACATTGCACTCCAGTATCATCCAGGGAAGGCCAACGTGGTTGCCGATGCCTTGAGTAGGTATCCGACAGCCATGTGTTTGACCATGGATCGGCATTTGCTTGCCGACTTGGAGAGCTTTGGGATTGAGGTGATCGTGTCGGGAGTGCAGATGCAGCTATTGGGGATGCAGATTCAGTCAGACTTGGTAGACAGGATCAAGGCGGCCCAGTTCAAGGATGTGGATTTGCAGAGTAACAGAGAGCAGATCAGTATAGGAGTGGGGGATCCTGAGTTTACACTTGCAGAGGATGGTGCCCTGAGGCACGGTGCCAGGTTATGTGTGCCTAGCGGGGAGCTCAAAGAGCAGATTATACAGGAGGCCCACAGATCTCAGTACTCTATACACCCGGGTGCCAACAAGATGTACCGAGATCTGTGGGAGCATGTATGGTGGTCAGGAATGAAGCGGGAGGTGGCTTTCTTCGTAGCTAGGTGCTTGGTCTGTCAGCAGGTCAAGGCAGAGAGGCAGAGGCCCGGTGGATTGTTGCAGCCGCTGTCCATTCTCGAGTGGAAATGGGAGCATATCACGATGGACTTCGTTTCAGGATTACCGCGTACTCCAGGAGGAAAAGATGCGATTTGGGTCATCGTTGACAGGTTAACCAAATTGGCCCACTTCTTGCCATTCAAGGTGGGTACGTCTACAGAGAGGCTGGCGGAGATGTATATGCGACAGATAGTCAGGATCCATGGAGTTCCGGTCAGCATCGTCTCAGATCGGGATCGCCGTTTTACTTCTCATTTCTGGAGGAGTCTGTAGACCAGCTTGGCCACTCAGCTCAAGTTTAGTATTGCATACCACCACCAGACGGATGGACAGTCAGAGCGGACTATTCAGACCCTTGAGGATATGCTGCGGACGTGCGTCCTGGACTTTGGAGGTTCCTGGGAGGATCATCTTCATTTGGTAGAGTTTGTCTACAATAATAGTTTCCAGGCCAGCATTGAGATGTCACCTTTCGAGGCTCTGTACGGGCGTAGGTGCCGTATACCCTTATCCTGGGATGATGTTGGTGAGTGAGCTTTGCTGGGGCCAAAGATGATTGTGGATGCGGCCGAGAAGGTGAAGCTCATCAGGGACAGACTTCGCGTGGCACAGGACAGACATCGGCACTGGGCCAATAGCCACCGGAGGCCCTTGGAGTTTGAGGTACAGATTAGAGTAGGATTAGATTTAGGTTGTTTGTTTGTGATTTTTTTGATCATGTTTGTTTATTATAATTAATTGAGACCTTGTTTGTGATTAGGTCGGAGACCAAGTTTTCTTGAGGATATCTCCGACTCGTGGTACGATACGTTTTGGTGGAGGCAGAAAGCTTAGCCCGCGCTTCATCGGCCCTTTCGTTATCAGCGGGAGAGTTGGTGATGTGGCTTACAGGCTAGACTTGCCGTCTGTACTTGTGGGGGTCCACAACATATTTCATGTATCACAGTTGAGACGGTACGTGGCTGATCGTAGCCATGTGCTCGATCATTCAGAGATAGAGGTTGGGCCTTCTCTCAGCTATCCAGAGCAGTCAGTAGAGATTCTGGATCGATGGGAGAAGGTTCTGAGGAACCAGGTGATACCTTTCGTACGCGTCGCATGGAGGTATCATTCTCCAGGAGAGTCTACCTAGGAACAGGAGGATGAGATGCGCGAGTGCTACCCTTATCTTTTTGGACCGTGAGGTATGCTTTCTATCCTTCTCATCAGTTGTATTTCGTCTTTCAATTTCGAGGACAAAATTCTTTTAAGGAGGGTAGATTTGTCACTACCACAATTCTAGTTTGAGGGTAAATTTGTCATTTTTGGGGTAAATTAAATTTATTAGTATTAATTAGAATTTATGAGAATTTTTTAGGAATTATTTTGGAATTATTTGGACTAGTTTAATTTTTGTCTAGTATTGACTCTTGTAGACCAACCTAGGAGCTAACCCTAGTTAGTGGGTCATGGTTAGGTCATGTGACTCTAGTCTAACCTAGTATGACTTAAGTTAGTAGTTATTGATTCATTAGAAATTTAATTAGGAATTTAGGAATCAAGTGTTTTGATAAATGGCTTGTGGTTTCACAAGTCATTTTGTGACTAAACTTGATAGGACTAGCTAACCTAGCTCAAACCCCACCTAAACCCAACTTGGCCGGCCCACTATGGTTACCTAGGGATTCCCACCATATAAAACCCCTCCCAAATCTAGGGTTGCCTCTTTCTTAGGAAGAGCCCTAATTTCAAGGAGGTGAGTTCTATTGTCATTTAATTTCTAGAGCTCCTTTCCTATTCCTTTTTCTTTCTAAATTGTTCCAATAGGTTCTAATAGGATTGTTTTTGCTGTTGTTGAGCTCTCATTTCAGTGTGAAGTTGTTTTGGATTGATTGGGTCATCAAGTGGAGAGCATTGAATAGGGGGTTTCTATTGAAAGTTCAACAAGAGGTAACTTCTTCAAATCTCAATAGATTTTCGATTAGTCTTCATGTATAGGAAGCCCTAAGGGTCCCCCTAAGGTCTGGATAGGATTCATGTCAAGTGTCGGAGGATTCGTGTCCATTCTGGACACATATCAGTACTCTGGATATAGTGTTCGACAGAATGCCACAAAGGGCATGTCGATCGAGTTTACCCATTGTTTTTGAATTGGAAATAGGGTTTTGTTCTTGCTTGCTATTTCCTATCATTGTGTCTTGGTTTTCGTGTCGTGGTGTGTCGGTTATGTGGTGTGGACACGCGCGTGCACACGCTCGCGCGCGTGCTACAGGGATCCCCTGCCTATCGGGCCCTGTAGCGGACACGACACGCATCGTTTGGACACGAGACTTAACACGTGGCATGGGGCCATGACTGATACCCCGTGTGTCAAGCCCCATGTGTCCCCGTGTCGTGTCTAGGTAGATATCAGCTGTGCACGCGTTTTACTGTGTCTGTGCACACTAGTTTTGGGCCACTGATACGGGCCTCGTGTCCGACACTGACACGTCGTGGACACTGGCCAATAGGCCTATGAGGTAGCCCTATAGGTGGGCTACCTATGAGGGTGACCACGAGATCCTCTCGTGTCTTGTGTCGTACACACGACACAAGTGCACGTGTGCACGAGACAGTGCACTGTCAGTGCACTGTGTGTATGTCACTTGATGTTTTTGATCTGGACACGCCGTGTCTGGCCTTGGGTGACATGAAGTGAGTTGTGGGGCTTGTGTACATGGGGTTTTCCTGTTACCAACCTATGGGTTTGAATTTTAGTCGAATTTTCATTGAACTCTCAATAATGTATAACTGATACTGTAGTTGAATTTACCTGTTATGTTCCAGTTTTCCAAAAATGAGTTTGGTCATCATTTTAATCCATTAAATACTGTTAATGTTTGGTTTAGAGTCCCTAAATAGGTTCTCCTATATTTCATCTAACCATGGTTAAAATTTTGGGTTGTTTGGTGAGAAATTGGTTTCGAAATTTGGCTTTTGAATAGGACTGAAAGCTAGTCCAGTTTTCAGTCATTTAATGCACTGTTTTCATTTCCTTTCAGTAAATTCCTGAATGTTATCATATATGATCTGATTTTCCCCTCTTCACTAATTCATTCCTGCTCCATGTTTGATGTTGCACTGTGGCTTCCTGCACACTGAGTTGCAGCACACACACACTTTTACCTCACTGTCCAGTTTTGGACTGAACAGTACACGCACAGTCCCCTCCTTTTCACTATTTTGTTCCCTGCCAGTATATGCATAACCATTACACACACACACACCCCACAGCCCTCACACATTGTATTTTCTGTTTTTACCCCCTGTCACTCACTATTCCTGTGCAACTTCACTGTTTTGTGGTTCATACAGTTTTCCTCTTTTTCCTGCACACCCCCTTCCATTCACTGCTCTTTAGATATTCTACTAATTTCCCTTTCCTGTTTACACAAAGCTTCCACTCTTGATTTCCTTATCCACCACACACTTCTCCTTTTCACTGTCATATTTTTCCTGCAAACAGAGCACACACACACACAATATTCTTCTTGACAGTTACACTTGCACACACCCTTCTTCACTGTTTATAATTCCTGAATTGCACTACCTGCCTATACACATACACACACACTAGCACCCTCTGTCTCTTTCTCTAACTTCTAAGTTTTTACACATGTAGGCTATGGTTGTATGTAGGCACATATAATGTGTAGATGTGTAACTTGTATGAGTGTCTATATGTGGTGTGTGCAATGCTTAGGCAATGTGTATACATGTGTACTTGTGAGTTGTATGTATATATGTATATATATAGTATTTAGCCTAGGAATACCTAGTGTTAGTTCTATATGAATGTATCTATATATAATGTTGGATACATAGGTGAACGGATATTTGGAATGTTGTGTGTTGTCTAGTATAGACTTGTTGGAGCCTAGCATGACTGGTTAGACCTAGATAGTTGAGTTTAGACTTGATTAGACTAGGTTGACCTAGTTTGACTTCTAGGGTTGACCAAAGTTGACCAAGAGTTGACTTTGGCCTAGATTGACCTAGAATCATGTAGAATGCATAGTAGGACTGTATTACACTATTCTGGACTTGTTGTGACTTGTGCTGTTTTGATTAGGAGCCAGATACCACTCCTTGGGCAGTACGTTTCATACTGTACACTCAGATACAGGCGAGTACATTCTCTGATCATTTCATATCCTGCTTAGAATTATTTCCTGCAGTAGACTACTTTACTTGTACTGTCACGATGGTCACACGGATTGGTACTATATGGATCCCTTCTTGAGATGTTATCCTTAGGGAGCATCAGGTACTACATGTTCTGTGCGTTTCACTTACATGGCATATCATATGCTTCATTGGTTCTTTGATCACTTACGACATATACTCTTATGATCGTAGAGTCTTCCTAGAATCCTTATCCCATTTATAGGACTACTATGTATCACCTTCGGGGTCTATCACCTTCGGGGTCTATCACCTTCAGGGTCTACTACCCTTCGGGAGCTATTACATAGCATCATATAACATAACCTGGCTGGATCCTTGTGTATTGATTGGGGGTACGGGGGAGTAGAAATGGACATATGAATAATACCCAAGTAGTATCTTATCAGAATCTCTTCCATAGTGTCTTATCAAAATCTCCTATGCCATTTACATGTCTATATTGTACTCTGACTCATTAGTCACATGATAGTTCTCTATTTATAGTAGATATTTCTCTTACAGCTTTCTCTCTGTTTATATACTGCACTTCTTTCAGTACTTGTATCTTACTTTACTGTATGATTATATTTTCTAACCTGCTATGATCTGTTGAGATGTACTGTACTCGCTCCTGTCCTGACTGGACCTGTTAAAAATATTACAGAGGACGAGGAGGAGGCTTGCCTGGACACTTACTATGGGGCAGCCTTAGATGACACCTGCGAGCTGGACCCTCAGGAGGACCCAGCTCTAGCTGAGGAGATCACCCCGATTGCCTAGACTAGACTAGTTAGGCTTATCTTACTTTATGCAGTCTTGAGACATGTTCTAGTTAGACTTTATTTTGGGAGTTCAGTATTGTATATATTCTTTCATCTGAGACCTTGTACTGTTGGATATTGTTGGGATTATCTTAGACTACTGTTTTCATCTATTTTATTCCTTGAGTTCTATTTCATATCGTGCTATATCTTCCTTAGTTGTGATTGAGTTTACTATTGCTATGTCACCCCCATTCGGGGAGTATAAACTGTTTAGATGTATATTGTTAGATGTATATTGACCTAGGACAGCGCTCTACCGCCGACACTGCGGCGTAGGCTGGGCGTTGTTACGTTCTCGTACCATCACAGTGGGTGCGGGTCGTGACATATTTTAAATCCTAAATCTAAGTCTGCCTGCTGTTCAATTCATGACAGGTTATCTTGTTAACAGTAAATGCCTTCCTTTTTAATATGTGTAAAACTCAGAGGTAGGATAAATCCAGTACAAATTAGGGACTGTCATGTTCAGGCAGTTGGTACCAGTATTTAAGACTAGTTTGATTTGTATAATTTAATGTTAAAGGTAGATAGGTAGGTCATGTATGAGAGACTGGATACCTAGGTAGAAATACACCTACAGCCATTCGACTGGCGAGGTAGAATGTCAGGCATTTTAGAAAAATGGTAAGATACACCAATTCAGACACTGTCCCTACAGCCATTCGACCGGCGAGGTAGAAATCTATGTACGACATTTGCTATAAGGACTTTGCATTAATCTACGGTACGATATCGTGATCAGGACATAGTCCCTGCAGCCATTCGACTAGCGAGGCAGAAACTATGTAGCCGTAGATAAAGTTGACTGTCCTCCGACCCTCATCCCTCGACAATAATGATACGACAACCTATCACTATATCTTATATAGTAGTAGATGATGTCTTAGTATTACATTATGTGAGTTCATCTTGATTCTGTTACATTCTTCAGATACTAGATACGATAAGAACATATACTACACCATATGTACAGAACATAGATGATTCACACTAATGTATGCTAGAATGAATCTTGGGTTGTGTTCTGAGCCATCTGTTCTCACACTTAGCAAAAAATTGAATTTTTTGTACTTTATCTGCTTTCGAAAATAAACTCAAATAACATGATGGTTCCTTTAGTTAGGTTGCTTATGTTACAATTATATTATTTGTGAATATCGATCTTACCAGATGGAACCCATGACCCAAGGAGCGGCACGTCGTTTGAGGGAAACAGTGAATGCTGAGGTGGCTCCTCCTACAGTTAAGGAGGAAGTGGAAATGGTTGCTAGTGAGACCGGGAGTTCTATTCATCCAGCACCGGTAGCTAGTAAGACCGGGAGTTCTATTCATGCAGCACTTGCAAGGGACTACATCTCTCCTCACGCCAAAGATCTTGCTTTTTCGAGGTGGTTGCGTGATCGTATCACTGAGCATTTGCGTGAGCTGCATGGTTCTCATTAGCTATTAGTACTTATTTGTATTGGATTATTTTTGTATTAGACTATTTGTATTGGACTACATATATGAATTAGTACTGTGTCAATCTCTGGATTGTATTGGACTACGATATGGTGATCAGGACATAGTCCCTGCAGCCATTCGACTGGCGAAGCAAAAACTATGTATCCGTAGATGAAGTTGACTGTCCTATGACCCTCATCCCTCGGAGAAGGAGTCGAATGAGTCGGCGGTGATAGAAGATGATTGTAAGACAGGGAGCAAAAAGACAGGCGAAGAAGAGGACGATACGAGTCGAAGGGGTGATCGAGTGACAATGTAGGCACCGAGAAGTTGGATAGCGTCACAGACGAGGAGGCTCGAGTACAAGGCGACAATGATGTTTATGTGAAGAAGAGGTACAAAATTTCTTTTCTTATGACCCGCGTCAGAGGAAGAGAGAAAACCGGTAGCGAGGCGACGAGTGCGAGTCAGAGCTCCGGGCCGGCAAAGAGCACTCGTTCCCATTTCGACTCTGCAGCTAGTGAAAAGTTGAAGAAGTTGGGCACGCTGAGCAGCCCGTTATGCCTTGATGAGGACGATCCGGAAGACAATGCTGATCAAGCATCTTCCTTCTCCTCTCCTCCACCATGGCTCTGGACCCATCTGATCCTCCCTACTTCCCTTTTTCTTATTTGACTCTCTCAGCCACATATGATATCCACCTCAAGTGTAGAGTCGGGGAAGAAGAAATGGGCAGGAAGAGGAGGGGGAAGCAGCACTGCCGGCGACATGATCTCGAGGAAGTACAGATGTTTTCTTCAAATCCGTAGGAGAACTATAAGGATATATATTTTCACAATATGTCACCTTGTCAAAGACCCTTAATGTGAATATCATGTTATCGTAGTGTCGGAAGACTAATATGTCATAATTTTTTAAGCCGTGTGTTTTGACATAATCCTCCCAACTCTTTCCTCCTATATAGTAATCTTGCATTACTATATAGTAGGAAAGAGTTTAGAGGATTATGTCAAAACACACGGCTTAGAAAATTATGACATGTTAGTCTTCCGACACCACGGTAACATGGTTGTCACATTAAGGGTCCTTGACAAGGTGATATTGTAACCTCCGTTAACCAATTTCTTGGAATTTTTGAATTTTGTATTTTTTAAAACTCTCAATTTTTTGAATCTCGAAAAACGTGCAATTTCTAATTTTTGGAAAAACAATTTGACCGTGATTGTTATCGGTCCTTGTTGGCTTTGGTTTACTATTTTTAAGCAATTTTGTCATATTGGAATCTCCCTGTCATTTTTCTTGAATCAATAAGTTTTAATTATTTTTCTATATGGAAAACGGTTATTGAATTTCAAAATTTCAAATATATTATTTAGTAAATAAATGATTGTTAAATATATTTAATAATTTAGTGAATAAATTAGTATTATTTATGTCTTTAAAAATATTGGCTAAATTGTAATTAGCCATTTGTTAAATTAGTATTAACTAGTAATTTTAATTATTAATTTATAACTAATATTTATTTTGTACTAATTAATTGGCAGATAATGATATGGTTAGTAGTTAGCAGTTAGTGATTAGCGTTAGTTTTTCCACTATAATTTTCCTAATTCTATTACATGTACACTTTTAGGGTTTTCTCCCACTTCCCTATAAATAGGTACACTTCCCCAAACCCACACACACATTCCCTAATGTTACCTAACAATTTTCTAACCTAGAAATTTCCCAAACCTAAATTTTTCTCACAGCCGCCACCCTTGCTGCCTACATCCTCCCTCCGACCATCTCCTCGGCCGTTGCCGGAGTTCAGCCCGACCGTTCTCTATTCCAGCCCGACCACCAACACCATCCACCACCATTCACCACCGACCCCCAGGCCATTCCCGGCCGACAACCACCCACCACCGTCATCAACGACAGCCACCCGAACAACCCTTCGCCACCACTGCCACTGTCAACCATGCCACCACCCGGCCACCGCCGTCAATGACAGCCACCGCCCCCATCAGATCCACCACCACCACCTGAACCACCACTTCCATCACCTTCACCCGCCGCCCCTGCCATCAAACCACCGCCGCCACCCCATCAACGTTAGCCACCACTACCACCAAACCATAGAGAGAGAGAGAGAGGGAGAGAGAGGACCTGGCCGAGCTCGTGCCACCGCGCGAGTCCATCCGCCGCCGCGGAGCCCTCCATCCGTCGTCGCTCAGCCGGCGCGACCCCACGCCGCCCTGGCCGCGCTCCACCTGGCACCGCCTCAGTCGACCCATCGTCCCTGACCGCCTCCTCCGCGTCGTCGGATCCCTCCGCCGGCCGCTCCGCCGGCGCAGCCGCCGGCCAACCCCTGTGAGCCCTCGTGAGTCCCCCGCACCCCCTTTTCTCAGCTGGTTAGGGATTAGCCTCACCCCCCTCTTATTAGTTTAAGTACTGATAATATATATTATAATATATATATTAGTATAATAGTTGATATATAATAGTATAATACATGTATATTGTTATATAAATAGTGTATTAGTTTTATAATAAATGTGTATTAGATTATAATAAATGTATATTAGTTATAAATTAATGTATATTTGTTTTTATATAATATATATTAGTTTATGTATTAGTGTATATTGTATATATATTAGTTTATGATTATATATATATATATATATATATATATATATATATATATATATATATATATATATATATATATATATATATATATATATATATATTAGTTCGTATAACAAATGTATAATTGTTTAAAAATATATATTAGTATAATACATGTATATTGTTATATATAATGTATAAATGTATATTGTTATATGAAGTGTATAATTGTTATATAAAATGTATATTAATTTTATAATAAATGTATGTTAGTTTATACATAGTATATAATGATGGTAGTATTATTATTATTATGATTTGACATTAAAATCCTACTTGACAAGTAGGAGTTTTAACTTAGAAAATTATCTATATTTCAATATACATATATCTAAATATTTTATGATTTATAAATAAATATCAAAACAGTTTCTAATATTATACCTATAATTAGTTATGCTTTTATAAAATCATAAATCGTGTCTATGATAGTCATTTTCTATTCTTGATTTGATTAGTGTACCAAACCCTGATTTTAGACTTGTATATACCAAACTAGGCTATTTGGTCTAACTCTGGACTCATTAGAACTGCCTGTATCGTCGTCTGGGACCCTCTGTAGAGCATAGCAGTGTACCTACATCGTGTCGACACGTTCATGTCGCGCACGTCGACTCCAACCAATTGAGGCGAGTACATTCTTTGATTTTTCATACTTATCTGGATTATTTTCTTGCTTTAGATTACTCTACTTGATGCTGACACGTATCTTCACAGATTAGTACTATATGGATCCTTTTCTGAGATGTTATCCCTCTACGGGTGCATCGAATATTTCATGTTCATGTACTTTATCATGTGCATCAGGTACTCCTTGTACTTGTACTAGTTCATGTATTTATATGTTCTCATGTGCTTTCATGTGCTTCATGTGCTTTCATGTGCTACATGTGCTTCATGTGCTATCATGTGCCTCATGTACTACTCATTACACGAGTTCACGTATCTTTAGCTGTATTTATGTGCCTATAACGTAATTCGAATAGATCCTTGTGTATTGATTAGGACGGGGTGAGTAGAATTGGTTATGTGATCATTATCCCCAGTAGCTGTATTCATGTGCTTCTTAGTTGTATTCATGTGCTCCTTAGTTGTATTCATGTGCCACTAAGCCGGTTACATAACCATATTGTGCTCTAAATCACGTAGCCACTTACAGTCTCTACTATCATGTATTTACTTTCAGTTACAAAATATCTCTTGTTTACTCGTACTTCCTATTCAGCACTTCCTGTATTTTACTCTATTGCATGATTTATACTCCTAACCTGCTATGAACTATTTGAGAGATATGTGCTTGTTCCCGTCCTGACTGGACCTGTTGAAAATTTTACAGATAGCTTGGAGGCTGCCTGCTAGCCTAGAGGAGACACAGTAGAGGTTGTATAGATAGCTAGGGTTTTACTTATAGTTTATTTTTAGTTGTCTTGAGTTGTATTTATGGATTTAATGTATTTGAGCGTTGAGATGTATTCTGGGTTGTGTATCTTAGACACTTAGACTTCTATCTGTTGTATCTCTTTTGGATTTCATGTTTTATCTATCTTCCATTATACTCTATCCTAGATGTGATTGAGTTTACATTCTACTATGTCACCCCCATTCGGGGAGTATAAACTGCTTAGCCTTATACTGTTAGATGCATGAGACCTAGGACAGCGTTCTACCGCCGACACTGCGGCGTAGGCTGGACGTACCTAGGTCTCGCGCCCTAACTCTAGGGTGCGGGTCGTGACAGATATGTTGTGAAAAAGATATATCCTTATAGTTCTCCTACGGATGTTGAAGAAAACCTCTGTACTTCCTCCGGGTCATGCCGTCGGCTGTGCTGCTTCCCCCTCCTCTTCTTGCCCACTTCTTCTCCTCCGACTCTACACTTGAGGTGGATATCATATGTGGCTGAGAGAGTCAAATAAGAAGAAGGGAAGTAGGGAGGAGTAGATGGGTCCAGAGCCATGGTGGAGGAGAGGAGAAGGAAGATGCTTGATCAGAACTTGAGGTGGAAAAGTTGTGACATTGATAGCGTGAGAGAGGGAGGGAAGTGGCTGCATGCCTTTGGCTCACTCGAGCGGTATTTGTCCTCCGACCCTCATCCCTCGGCAATGATGATACGACAACCTATCACTATATCTTATATAGTAGTAGATGATGTCTTAGTATTACATTATGTGAGTTCATCTTGATTCTGTTACATTCTTCAGATACTAGATACGATAAGAACATATACTACACCATATGTACAGAACATAGATGATTCACACTAATGTATGCTAGAATGAATTTTGGGTTGTGTTCTGAGCCATTTGTTTCCATACTTGGCAATTAAGTTGTGGACCATTATGTTTGACATTGTTGTTACAAATTTTCATATATCTGTGTTGATTGATAAGATTGTGTTTCAAACGTGTTCGTGATTGTGTGTATCTGTGTTGTTTGATACTGTGTTCGTGATACACACCGTCGTTATTGTAACAAATGGTGTAGGGGATGCTGCAAATGCTGCAGGGGATGCTGCAAATGCTGCAGGGGATGCTACAAATGATGTAGTTTTTTATTTTTTTTCAATATTAGCGACGTTTAGCGACTCAGCGACGTTCAGCGACGAAGGTAACGTCGCTAAGTAAGTATCACAATGTCGCTAACTGTGATGAATACCGTCGCTGATCGTCACTAAACGTCGATACGTAAGACGTCGCTAGACGTCGCTATATGTCGGTACTATAGCGACGTAATAAAGTCGCAGAACGTCGCCATTTGCCTCTCAAGCCAGGTCAGCATCGATGCATATCAAGTCGCTCAACGTCGCTAGGTTGCGTCGGTAAATGATGATGTTTTACGTCGCTGGTAGTCGCTGAATTCGCGACGTGTCCGCATCGCTGAGTGTCGTCGCAATAGCGACGTATTTCGACGTTTTGTTGTTTAGCGACTAGGTTAATCGTGACTACGTGCAAACGTTGCTAAATACGTCGCTAATCGATATTAGCGACGTATTTTCCCTATTTAGCGACGTCCTGTGGCGTCGCTGATTTGACAGATTTTAGTAGTGTAGGAGTTTAAATAGACATCATAAATCTCTTTAAGATACTCATAGAACTATATCATAGATGTTACCTATAGATATATTTAATAGGATACACTTCCTACAGAATAATTAAAGTTCTAATTAGCCTACAACAGACAACAACTTATAGAGTTTCAATAAATAGTCTAAAAGCCTAAACTCCACTTAGTAAGGATACATACAGTCCCTCCCATATAGGATCCAAAAAATAGATTTCAACCATTGCAAGAATACTCAATCACATTTAAGGTTAGCTATCATAGCTATGCTGCAGATTAAAAATCAAGAGGCCTTGCATTCACTACTCCCCTTCACAACTCTTCCAAAGTGTAAACCAATACAACTATCCTAGTCGAATCTCGTGCATCAAATACCCGAGCAACACAGTCAGCTATGTTTGGCCTGCCCAAACTCAGACTTTTAGGGCTAAGTCTAACTACAAGTAAGTACTCTTATTAGTCAAAAATAAATAAGTAGTCTCCTTGCTGCATACTTGCAATTATACTCAAGGCAATCCATAGCAGCTTAAACCAAACACCCAATCTCAATTGCATTTCAACTCAGCTAACCCATATTTATTCTACAATATATAGCAGGTTACCAATTTCTTCCAAGCATTCTTGATTAGAATGACTCCCTGTAACAATACTCAATAAGCAATAGTAAAATTTCTAATACTTGAATTACTCACTACAAGTCTAGTATTTAATAATCTAACAACAACAACAGTTAATAACTGGATTCTTAGTTAAGCCAAACTTTGCCCCTCTAACCTACCAGTTCAGCAGCAAGAATGGGAATCAAGGCCCAAAATCGATAACTGTCCACAACGAAACAATCCAATCCAATCTCCTGAGCATAATTCCGACAAACACATACAAAAATCCTAACCAGTTGAGCCTTTCCAAGGCTAGCAACACCACAAAAGTTTTGGCAATACAATAGAACTAAAATTTCTAAATGTCTAAACACAAGTACTCAGAATTAAACACAGGCCCAGCTCCTTGTTTCCCCCTGAATTTAATCCTGGACTATACTACGGCCAACTCTCCCCTGCAACTAGTAATTCATACTGACCTTCTCTTCAATCTACCACACTGAAAACCCAGCCCAATTCGCTCGACTTTATCGACAATCGGACATGATCCCACACTCGAACATGAGCTTAATGCTTGACACAAACAAATTGGACAAAATAAATCAAAATCAAGACTAAGTACAGCTATTGATTTTTCATGGACAAGAAAGTATAGTGGATACCTGTGAAAGAAGGGCCTGATCCATAATAGTGACAGTCCCACGATGTCGGATGCGACATCTCTGTGTCCAAATGCAATACGGGGTCTAAAATTTACTGCAACTCCCTATTCTTCTGAATTCTTGAATATACCCAAAATTATTCCGATCCAAGGATCTGTCCAGATTTTCGACCAAGAAACCAATGCAACAATTTATCAAGAAGATCACAATGAGTTTATTATTGACACAAAATCATAGTCAACCAAATATTGATACAATTGACGACATGATACTTGTAATATTTCAATACGGCACATGAAGACTGAACTCAGTACAAGATGGACGATAGCTCACACCTACTATGTTAAATGTATTAAGTATGTATTTTACACTTTTATTGAGTCTAGACATATGTAAACTGAGTCGTACTGAGCAATTTGAGACTTAACCTATACCCATACCTCAAAACAAAAGCTCCACAAATATCCAAATAAGCCCATTTACCCATTGGACCAGTTCTGTGCTCTGGAGACAGAGTTCGGGCCGAACTCTGCCTCCACACAGAGTTCGGGCCGAACTCTGCCTCCTAAAATCCAGGACCCTAATTTTTAGGGTTGGCTGGATGCAAGTTATCCAACAGCCAAATTTTTGAATATTTGACCCAGAATTCTGGCCGAATTCTGCCTATCTGGTATCCTATAAATAGGCCATGAATTCTCCCATTTTTCAATCATCCAATCTTCTCTTCTCTTCTCTCTAAAGCCTTATACAAGTCATACCCTTCTCATCTACTAGCCACAAGCTCCCTAAGCCTCGAAGTGCTCAATACTTTTCAGTTAGGAGTTTGTGCAAGAGTTCAAGAAGTCGCTTGGAAAATTCCAAGCATCGCCACTGCCATCTTTGTAAGAAGTTGACGTGCTCTTCTGAAGAAAAGGCACATGGTGTGACTAATATTTCACAAATAGTGGATTTAATCCTGAGCTAGAGTTCTCAGGCTTGGACTAGTCCTCCACAAGGAAAACCAGGTTAAATCGGTTGTATTTGCGTATGCTTTCTTACTCTTTACTATTTCCGTATTTACTCTGATTATTTACTGTTGGTGAAAGAGTTTAATTTTTAATTGGACATTTTTTGTCATAAACTCTATTCATCCCCCTCTAGAGTTGCCTATTTGTTCTTCAATTGGTATCAGAGCTCTGTTCTCTCAATAAGGACTAACATCCTAGAGCTGATCCATGGCAACCACACAATCCATGATTTCCAATCACGGTGAAGGGCAGTCCACTCATAGGCCTCCCCTATTTGATGGGACAAACTACACCTATTGGAAAACAAGGATGAGCTTTTATCTCAAGTCGCTAGACTTCGACCTGTGGACCATTGTTACCGATGGTTACAAAAAGCCCGCCAGGATAGTTGTCAATGGTGATCTCGTTGAGAAACCACATGACAAATATTCTGACGAGGAGAAAAAATAGGCGAGTCTAGACGCGAGAACTATTAATGCTTTATTCTGTGCTATAGACATGAATGAGTTTAACAGGGTCTCAACATGCACCACCTCTCACGAAGTATGTAGACTTCTAGAAGTGACGCATGAAGAAACCACTCAAGTCAAGTAGTCAAAAATAAGTTGTCTCACTCAAGAATATAAGGCATTCAAGATGAAGCCAAATGAGACGATCACACAAATGTTCACAAGATTCCTCGATATCATCAACCCCCTGTCTTCTCTTGACAAGCAATATACAAATCACGAGAAGATCCGCAAGCTACTTAAGGGGCTACCAAAGATTTGGAACCCTAAGGTGACAGCCATCATAGAAGGAAATAATCTCACGACTATGTCCATAGAGACTTTGATGGGAAAGTTGATGACTCATGAGCTTGACCTCAAAGACTTCGAAGAGCCTGCTCCTAAGACAAAGGAGATTGCCCTTAAAGCTTACCGACGAAGGGCTAATCCTGAAGAGACGGATGACGACAACTCGGAAGGTGATGATCAAGCTCTCTCTGTCCGCAACTTCAAGAAATTCCTTCGCTTCAATCGAAAAAAGAAGGAACCGCAAGAAGATGACGAAGAAGAGCCAACATGCTACGGTTGCAAGAAGACTGGACACATCCGAAAAGACTGTCCATTCGCAAAGAAGAGTAACCGATATGAGAAACCATACAAGAAGGCTACCTCAAGAAAATATGTCAACACAAGCATTTGGCATAAAAGCAAAGCTAGTAATTCCGAGAAAGAACAGGACTCTCCTCAAGATACTGCCAATGTATGCCTAATGGCAACATCCGACAAGGTAACTAGCGAAACTCTCGATGATTTTACTTTTGACGAACTTGGCGATGCATTGAATGATTTACTCAATGACCACAAGAAAGTCATTAGTAAATATAAACACGCCAAGGAGAAGATCAAAAGTTATGAACTCGAGATTCAAAGACTCTTCATTATTTGATAATATTAGAGACACTTCACCCACAGAAGTCACAAATGAGGTGTCTAAGCTTAAATCAAGCCTACATGATGCCGAAGCACGCATTGAAAAGCAAACACAAGAGATCACAACATTCAACACTGAGATTGCTGAAGAAAAAAATAGACACAAGATCTCTATCACTAAGATTTATGATTTGAATACTAAGATTAATGAACTGCAGGCTGTCTCTAAGAAATTAGAGACCAGATTGGGAAAACAGGTTGCTCAACCTCAAACCCAATCATATGAGACACACACAAAATACAACACTGCTCAACATAGTCAAACACGTCATTCACCTGCTGTCACGACCCGTACCCACTTTTCGGACGTGAGAGCGTGAGCAAGCCAGCTACGCGTCAAGCGGACTCCAGCCTGACTCGAATACGTAAACGCTGTCACGGCTATGGTATACTGCCAAATCATGGCAAACAAATCTATATCTCAATCCATAATAAGAGTATAAAACATGAATGAACACTATGGGTCGTGGTCTGCAGCCCACTAGCATATATATCTGATAAGGCTCAAAAGAAAATAACAAGAGTCTAAACTGAATCAAGAAACAATATATCTCATGATAATGAAGAAAAGCACGAGCGGATAATAAACACAATAACGATACCTGAATCCCGCAAGCGTATCATCCCATCCTCTATCCAGAACTAATAGCTAACTCCATGCACTCACTAAACCTGAAGAGATCATCAGGTCCTCAGGGGACATAGCAAGATACATAAAAACATGCCTATCTAGCAGTTTATCATACAATAAAGAAAATACAGGAAATAAACGAAAAAAAGACCAATCAGTATAAAAATACAACTATACACGACTGGAAGAACCACTTACGCCTAAACGAACTGTTGGAGAAGAACAAGAGAACACGATATCACGATGCCAATGGATAACCAATCGAATACTCAAACCCTCGTCCCTAGTGTGGACTCGTAGGTTTGAACAACTACTAGCCCTCGCCCCTAGTATGGACTCGTAGGCTAGCCTCACCCTCGTCCCTAGTGTGGACTCGCAGGTGTGAACCATATAGTACTAACCCTCGTCCCTGGTGTGGACTTGCAGGCTAGCATCACCCTCATCCCTTGTGTGGACTCACAGGTGTGGACATATAACTACTAACCCTCGCTCCTAATGTGGACTCGTAGATTAGCTTACTAACTCTCGCCCCTGGTGTGGGCTTGCAAGTTAGCTTAACTACTAACCCTCACCCCTAATATGGGCTCGCAGATTAGCTTACTAACTCTCGCCCCTGGTGTGGGCTCGCAAGTTAGCTTAACTACTAACCCTCGCCCCTAATGTGGACTCGCAGGTTAGCTTCAAGAATTTCAAGGTACAGCAGTTCCAATATGACTTATTCATCCTATGACACGATGCGACTCAGTCCAAGTACAAGAGATGACATGACACGACCCAATCACGATACACGAGAAAACCAATCCAATATGAACTGCAAAGCTAATTATAAACAAGGCTATATATAAACTAGCATACATGATATACAAATTATATATAAATAATCAACTAGTAAAACTGTATAATAATATAAATATGCATGTAAATAAATTGTAGAGGGAGGCAAGGTATACTTGCCTGGAGGTTGCACAGAGAACCAGCAACGTATCGCCAATCAATAAGTCAGAAAGTCCAAGTCGTCACAACTGTCTTCGAAAGCTGAAACAAACATCGCCAACATTCTTAGAATAGTCAAATTAGCTAGGATTGCCTGTCCTTAAGTCCAATTCTGGACACAGGGGCAAAACGGTAATTTCGGGCAAAAATGATATTCGCCGTTGGACCCGCTTTGTACCGAAAAGCATGCCAGAGTCAAAGGTCTCTAAAGTCATCAAACTACATGTCTACAGATCTGATTTTCCGATATGAACCCAACCATATGTCCAAAATTGGATTTCGGCGGGCCGTGCACAAAATCACCCGTTGAGTCGGACCGTAGGACCCGCAAAACGGCAATTTTATCAACCGTCTCAGAATCGGACCAAACTTGGCATACAGGACCAGAAAAATGATACGGTCCTATTGGCGCAAGTTTTGTCTCGATCTGACGAGCATGCACAAAGTTATTGAGAAATTTGCAAAAGGGTCGATACGGTAAATTTGAATTCCGTCAAAGTCCACACGACCACGAAGCCGTTATACAGCTTTCGATTCTTTCGGTTCGCGACCACGTCGTCCGGATTGGCGGAACGCACATCGTGTGGATGAATTTTCTAGTTTTTAAAACAGGTTTTTGGAAAACTTTGGGATTCGATTTCTCGACGCGTAGTCGATGATTTTCGAATCCACAAAAAGGACTATGAAGCCCTATATGTTGTCTAAATTACCCTTTAATTAGTTTTCCTTAATTATTAACAGGCTATCAAAAATATACTCGTAAACAGGGCTACATGGGCTATCCTATACTATGTTTTCGGAACAGATTCTCTTCGACTTTGCGTCGATTTCCTGTACAACATGGTGTGTCTAGACATGAAGCGCTTGAAGAGAATTAGAGACGTATAAGTGAACTTTATACCAGAGAAAGAAGATCGTCAGACGATCGAGTGATCATCGAGGAGCGTTGCCATAAAGTCGGCCTCTCAGACCGCGGTTGCTGCCACTGTTGGCTGTGCGCCTGAGCACACGGACTTGGCCGGCCGGCGGCGCTCCGGCGCTCGTCGTGGCGTGTAGGGTGGCGCACTCGGTCGTGGTCACCAGGGCGTGGGGTGGTGTGAAGAGTTTAGGGTTTTCATGTTTTTTGTGTTTCTCGATCTCGGTTTTATATGTGTTCGCGCATTGCAGGGCTCGGGTCGGCTTCCTGCTGGTTTGGAAGAGGATTCCATCCCGGGTGGGCTGGGCTCATGGGGGCGCTTGGGCCTGGGGGAGCATTGGGCTCGGGTCTGTTGGACTGGGAAGGAAAACAGTGTATGGGCTTGGGGTTTGTTATTTATATATATATATATATATATATATATATATATATATATATATATATATATATATATATATATATATATATATATATATATATATATATATATATACACACACACACCCATGAATAATTAAATACCTATGTATATATACATACACATATATACATATATATTTAATATATATATTTATATATAAATACATAATTACACATATACGATATATATATGTATACATAAACATACACATACATATATATATATATTAAGAATTTATATATACTTACATATACATTCATATATATATATATATATATATATATATATATATATATATATATATATATATATATATATATATATAAAATATATATATATATATATATATATATATATATATATATATATTTTATTATTTATTTGATTTAAATAGTGATTTAGAATTTTATAAATAATTATTTAGCTAATTATTACGGTAGATGATTTTAAATCATGATTAAATTTGGAGTACAAGCTGACTAGAAATTGTGACACTGATAGTGCAGTAGCGTGCCTAGACTAGTGTATTAGTCATGCCAAGGAAGGCCGAGCCATAGTGATGTCCTAACTAGGAAAATCAGGCCAAGTTGCGACGTAACCCTTATCGAAAATTATTTATTTATTAATTATATTATTTAGTTTTAGAGAATCCGATTGTACCAAAGTAGTCCAGAATTGGACTTAAGGACAGGCAATCCTAGCTAATTTGACTATTCTGAGAATGTTGGTAACGTTTATTTCAGCTTTCGGAGACAGTTGTGATGACTTGGACTTTCTGACTTGTTGGTTGGCGATACATAGTTGGTTCTCCGTGCAACCTCCAGGCAAGTATACCTTGCCGAACATATACAGTATTTACATGATTTCCCTTTCCTTATTGTAGTCCTTCTTATATTGTCACATGATTCCATATTGTGATTAATTTGTCCTTGATTGCTTTACTTGTTCTAGAATACGTGCACGTATAGGATGGTTGACATTGCTAGAATATTGGTCTCCTTGTGTTACCCTTTTCTCGTGATTGTGTTGTCAGTTTTATATCTGTCCTTGACCATTCTCGACTGGGAGTATCTTGTATTGTACTACAGTTGAGACATACCATAGCTTGGGAGTATCTTACATTGTACTACAACCTATAGCCGATTATTCTACCTTGATTGACTTGACTTGAGACATGCCATAGATTGGTAGTATCTTACATTGTACTACGACCTATAGCATATATTGATTGATTGATTGACTTGACTTGCGATACTATAAATTGGGAGTATCTTGCATTGTACTACGATTTATAGGGTCTACTTGACTTTGTATCCTTTAGGAGAGGAGATCGATACTAGAATTGGCTAATCTTGACTGGGATTATCTTGTATTGTATTACAGTCAAAATCTACTATAGATTGGGAGTATCTTGTATTGTACTACAAGCTATAGAGGTTAATCGATTGATTGGTAGCCAAGTCTAGTATTACATTTCCTCGTGACTCGTCGTCCTTAGATGTTCTTCTTACAGCGTTCTTATCCTCCATACCTATTATTTACTGTTATATTAGTAGGCATGTTTTATGTATCTTGCTAGTCCTCTGAGGACCTAATGATCTCTTCAGGTAGCTGATTGTACGGAGTTAGTTAGCTGAGCATGTGGTAGTTGACTTCACCTGCATGATTCAGGTATTTTGCTTGTGATATTTCTTTATTATCTTCTCGTGCTTTATATTCAGTACCATGATATACTCTGCTTATTTATAGACTCATATCATTCTTGGAGTCTAATCGAACAATATGCTAATGGGCTGCAGACTATGACCCATACTTGTTCATTTATGTTTTATATGATTCATGTGGATTGAGATATAGTTTAGAATAGACATGATACCCATGACCTTGACAGCTTATACGTACTCGAGTCGGGCTGGAGTCCGCTCGATACGTAGCTGGCTTGCTCACGAGCTCGCGTCCGAAAACCGGGTGCGGATCGTGACAAGTTTTTGTGGTGGCCCATGCAGGTCAGAGCATATCGTATCGGTTACGTAACTGTACTGATACGAGCCTGCGACCTTGACTAGACCTTAGAAATCTCAATCCACTCTGTCTTGAAAATTCTCCTAGAAATCCTCCACGTCCTTGAAAACTCTATATTTGCTCTCGATTATACTTCATTGCTTTCCGTACCGTTGATTCTCGTCCCTTCCTAATTCAGAGTGACGAATAATCGTGCTGTCTAGAATTTATTAGAAATCCTTAAATTATAGTACATATTGCTTGACTATTGAGTGTTTGGTTGTTTATAGATATAAGGGATTATATATGCCATATGCCTATATATCTGTCCAGTAAAATTGTTAGCAACTAGTTAGAAGACCATAAGACTTTAGTGACCATATTTTGAGGAGTAGTATGACCAAAGGTGGGTAGAAGTCGTCAAGTACTCGGAGTTATAAAATGACTAAAGAAAGTCATAAAATATTTCGAGGAATTAAATACGAGGAGATTAAGGACTTTGAATTTTATGGCATAGTTATGAATTAGAATTTCGAGGACGAAATTATTTTTAAGGTGGGTAGATTTGTAGCTTCCCTTCCCGGAGATCTTTTTTAAAATATTTTTTTATTATTTATTTGATTTAAATAGTGATTTAGAATTTTATAAATAATTATTTAGCTAATTATTACGGTAGATGATTTTAAATCATGATTAAATTTAGAGTACAAGCTGACTAGAAATCGTGACACTGATAGTGCAGTGGCGTGCCTAGACTAGTGTATTAGTCATGCCAAGGAAGGCCGAGCCATAGTGATGTCCTAACTAGGAAAACCAGACCAAGTTGCGACGTAACCCTTATCGAAAATTATTTATTTATTAATTATATTATTTAGTTTTAGAGAACCCGATTATACTAAAGTAGTCCAGAATTGGACTTAAGGACAGGCAATCCTAGCTAATTTGACTATTCTGAGAATGTTGGTAACGTTTATTTCAGCTTTCGGAGACAGTTGTGATGACTTGGACTTTCTGACTTGTTGGTTGGCGATACATTGTTGATTCTTCGTGCAACCTCCAGGCAAGTATACCTTGCCGAACATATACAGTATTTATATGGTTTCTCTTTCCTTATTGTAGTCCTTCTTATATTGTCACATGATTCCATATTGTGATTGATTCGTCCTTGATTGCTTTACTTGTTCTAGAATACGTGCACGTATAGGATGGTTGACAATGCTAGAATATTGGTCTCCTTGTGTTACCCTTTTCTCGTGATTGTGTTGTCAGTTTTATATCTGTCCTTGACCATTCTCGATTGGGAGTATCTTGCATTGTACTACAGTTGAGACATACTATAGCTTGGGAGTATCTTACATTGTACTACGACCTATAGCCGATTATTCTACCTTGATATCACTTGATTGACTTGACTTGAGACATGCCATAGATTGGGAGTATCTTACATTGTACTACGACCTATAGCATATATTGATTGATTGATTGACTTGACTTGCGACACTATAAATTGGGAGTATCTTGCATTGTACTACGATTTATAGGGGTCTACTTGACTTTGTATCCTTTAGGAGAGGAGATCGATACTAGAATTGGCTAATCTTGACTGGGATTATCTTGCATTGTATTACAGTCAAAATCTACTATAGATTGGGAGTATCTTGCATTGTACTACAAGCTATAGAGGTTAATCGATTGATTGGTAGCCAAGTCTAGTATTACATTTCCTCGCGACTCGTCGTCCTTAGATGTTCTTCTTGCAGCGTTCTTATCCTCCACACCTGTTATTTACTGTCATATTAGTAGGCATATTTTATGTATCTTGCTATTCCTCTGAGGACCTAATAATCTCTTCAGGTAGCTGATTGCACAGAGTTAGTTAGCTGAGCATGTGGTAGTTGACTTCACCTGCATGATTCAGGTATTTTGCTTGTGATATTTCTTTATTATCTTCTCGTGCTTTATATTCAGTACCATGATATACTCTGCTTATTTATAGACTCATATCATTCTTGGAGTCTAATCGAACAATATGCTAATGGGCTGCAGACCATGACCCATACTTGTTCATTCATGTTTTATATGATTCATGTGGATTGAGATATAGTTTAGAATAGACATGATACCCATGACCTTGACAGCTTATACGTACTCGAGTTGGGCTAGATTTTGCTCGATACGTAGCTGGCTTGCTCACGAGCTCGTATCCGAAAACCGGGTGCGGGTCGTGACAGAGCAATTTGAGACTTAACCTATACCCATACCACAAAACAAAAGCTCCACAAATATCCAAATAAGCCTATTTACCCATTGGACCAGTTCTGTGCTCTAGAGACAGAGTTCGGGCCGAACTCTGCCTCTACGCAGAGTTCGGGTCGAACTCTGCCTCCTAAAATCCAGGACCCTAATTTTTAGGGTTGGCTGGATGTAAGTTGTCCAACGGCCAAATTTTTGAATATTTGACCCAGAATTCTGGCCGAATTCTGCCTATCTGGTATCCTATAAATAGGCCATAAATTCTCCCATTTTTCAATCATCTAATCTTCTCTTCTCTTCTCTCTAAAGCCTTATACAAGCCATACCCTTCTCATCTACTAGCCACAAGCTCCCTAAGCCTCGAAGTGCTTAGTACTTTTCAGTTAGGAGTTTGTGCAAGAGTTCAAGAAGTCGCTTGGAAAATTCCAAGCACCGCTACTGCGATCTCTGTAAGAAGTTGACGTGCTCTTCTGAAAAAAAGGCACGGGGTGTAACTACTATTTCACAAATAGTGGATTTAATCCTGAGCTAGAGTTCTCAGGCCTGGACTAGTCCGCCACGAGGGAAACTAGGTTAAAATTGGCTGTGTTTGTGTATGCTTTCTTGCTCTTTACTATTTTCGTATTTACTCTGATTATTTACTGTTGGTGAAAGAGTTTAATTTTTAATTGGACATTTTTTGTCATAAACTCTATTCATCCTCCCCTCTAGAGTTGCCTATTTGTTCTTCATTTATTCTAAATTCGAGCGGAGACTGAGATCAACTCATCGATCCAGATTTTAGAGATCGATTCCACCGAACATTCGTTGAGTCCTTAGAGAAATTTGAATTGCTCGATCGTCGGTGATGAGCATTCGAGGAAGAATGTCACGAGGATGGGGCATTGTTGGAGAGTAGAGAAAGGTTATATCGTCGCAAGGAAGTCGAACATCATCCACCAAGGATGATGGCGTCTGTTGGAGGCTGGAAGTCAGTCGCCGAGCCGTGGCGCGCATGTTGAAGACGATCGCCATCACTCGAAGAATTCATGTCTTCGTCGAAAGTGGACAACGCACCGTTGAGGGAGACAACCTGCACGTCGCTGGAAGGGGTCGCCGTTGATGGTGGTTGTGCACCGCCTGGAATCGCCTCGCCGCTGCTGCCGTAAAGATGCTAGATGTCAGCGCCGGACAAGGCCATCGCCGAAGGAGAAATTAGGGTTAGGGCTGCTCGAAATTTAGGAAAAACGTGAAGGAGAAGGAAAGAAGAGCTTCGACTCTGGGTCTTCTCTTCCACAGAAAAATAAAGAGAGAGAAAAAAGGTTTGCTTTAAATAGAGATTGATGGAAAGAAAGGAAATTTACAATAAAACACAACCAATTAATTTTATTGCAATCTGTGCCAACAGTCTGTTAAGGAGTTATTGGGAAAACTTGGGGAATACTCTAGTCTAGTTGCTAGAGTCCTTCTCCTCCAAATGTTTTAAATAACAATTATTTTCTTAAATAAAATATAATGAAACTAGTAATAACCAGAAAATTAATATTTATCAAGGTAAATTAAAAATAATAATTTATGAAATTCTACAATATCAGGAAATATTAAAAATTAAAAATTCTAGGAAGCGGGTTACACCATATGTACACTTGCGAGACATAAATTTACCATAAAGTGACTTCGAATAGGCTTACAGTTTTCGAATACCAGAGAGGCTGTATCTTTTATTGACATGCGACTATTAATTTTCTAAAGTGATTGGTGTCGTATTACTACCATCGTCTTCTCAGTAAACTGGTAGTCCTTTCTTCCTTCTTATCCGAAATTCATCAATTAATTCCTTCCTAGTAATCATTTAGAACTGATTATTGTATTTTGATTATACTCCACTAGATTCATCATCATACTTAGGTTGTTGAATCTGTGGTCATGTCTAAACAGTTTTGATTTAGTAACGGATCGTGCCAACGATTTTGACGAGATTATACTTAACGACCTTTTAATCACGACTAAACGATTCAATTATATTTCGATTGTGCCAATTTGTATGTTCCTAGATTTGACTCGATAATCGTGCCCAAATGATTTTTTAAAATAGTTAATCGTGCCAAAACAAAATTGAATTTTGTTCGTACCTAGATGACTTTGATCGTGGCTAGACTATTTGACTATAGTCACAATCGTGCCTATACTTCAACTTCATTATTGCTAGCATCTAAATTTTATTCTACTATGATCATGACTAATTTGATCATGTTCGTACTCATGCCAATTTTTGAAATTTTGGATCATGCTTGGATGACTTGCGTGATTAACCTTGATCATGACCGCATCTTAGCTGTACCTAAGTGATTTTTTTATATCTGGTCATAGCCTAAATTTTGAATTGTTGATCATGACTATATAACTCCAACAGTAGTTAATCCTACCTAATGACTCTTCACGTTTGACTAATCCTATTTTGGTTCTATCCTTAAGTATACTTAGACTTTGACCTTGACTAAATCCTTGACCATATAATTTGGTCATATCTTGATCGTGCCTAAAACGATCAATTATGCTACGCCAAAATTCTTTGATTATCCTTAATCAAAATATGATCGTGACTCAATCATAATATAATTTGATTGTGCCAAATTGTATTTTTTTTTCTTTTTTTTCTTTTTCTCTTTTGTTTGTTATCTCGATTTATCCGCAATTGCGTATGACTAATTTGATCATGAATCATATCATTTTTTTTGATTGTATCAATTGTCGTTCTTATTCATATCGATTGAAATTCTGTGTCTTGATTATATTCTTAATTGTGCCTAACCGTACCCTTTTAAACTTCGATGGCAAAATTTTCTAAGGTGGCACTACAAGAATAAGGGCTTTTCTTGACGGTGATTCCCCGTCAAGAAATGGGTATCTTGACGGTTGCGGATCCGTCAAGTAGGCCGAAGTCAAGAAAAGGGCCCTCCTTTCTTGACGGCCGCTGGAAGGGCTTTTCTTGACGGTTTTTGGCCGTCATATGAAGTACTTTTCTTGACTGTTTTTAGCCGTCAAGATAGTAGTTTTTAGAAATCGTCAATGTAGGCAAAAACTTTTCTTGACTCCGGCCTAGATGATGGTTATTAGCCATCAAGAAAAGCATTTATTCACAGGCTATTATGCAGCATGATTTGAATTAAAATTGACGTTTGACAACCGTCAAGAGAAGCTATCCAAAGTACCGTCAAGAGAAGCTTGCCAAAATTACATCAAGAATTATATATAATATTAATCAAACACACATAATATCAATCCAGAAGCTACGCATATCAAATTACTATAAAATCCAAATTTCATATTAACAAACTTTATTGTTCATACAACAAAAACTTCCAATACACATTCACCCACATGTATTCTTCACTTGTCCAACCATAACATAATCCAACCACAAAGTACACATATCCCATATCTGTTGTTTTCATACCACTTAAACATCCAAACCACAAATATCCATCACTTGTCACCACAAAACATAATCCAACCATACAAAATGAAACAAAAAAAGTAGCAAACTAGATCGGAGCACATCCCTCCCATATCCACAGCATTCTCCTATTCACAGCATGCATGCACCTTCATTTTTCAGCAAGTTCCTGAGAGAACAAGAACACAAATTATCAATATAATTTCCTACATGTTCTTATATATATATATATATATATATATATATATATATATATATTCAACTCACTATTAAAGAATTATCAATACAGTTTGACTTTATTGCTGCACACATAAGAACTCGAGACAATTTGAATCACTTGACAAGAATCTGAAGGCTAGCCATACTGAAACTATAACACAAACATGTATCAATCATGTAAAGAATCTGAAGGCTAGCTAAATTATCAATCATGTAAAGTTTCTCATTGATGATTAGATATCGGTTCAGTTTGCTGTACGAAAAATGGGTAAAAATGCATACAGGTATCCTAGATATGTCTGGATACAAACATTCACACGATTTTTGTGCTGCAAAACTGAACCATTATATAATAATTTGCCAAGTATCAGGGAGAATTCAAGTAAATGTGATCCAAGTATCAGATATTGATCCCTAAATTGCTCACTAAGTCATCTGAATTTGAAATGGAGCATCAAATGATATTCCTTTTAAGAAAACTTGCATTTCCTAGTGTCACGACCCGCACCCGCCGTGAGGGTACGAATACGTAACAGCGCCCAGCCTACGCCGCAGTGTCGGCGGTAGAACGCTGTTCTAGGTCATGAACTATAACTAGCTAACATGTAATACTCTCCAAAAGGAGTCCAACACAGAGGTACAACTCAATCACAAACTAAGGTAGAATGTAGCACGAATGGAAATAGATAAGAACTCCTCAACTGAGGCACAACAGAAGAATAACAATCTCAACATCTACCAGTCCAATATCTCTAAGAATATACAACTCTGGAAATAAAACAACAGCTATACATGAAAAGAGAACAGGCTAAGCTATCTACACTAAGCAAGGGTGCCATCCTCAGTAGCTGCCTGAACCTCCCCAGGGGTCCAGGTCGCGAGTGTCATCTAGGCAAGCTCCAAAGTAAGGGGTGCAGGGTTCCTCATCATCATCTGTAAAATTTTCAACAGGTCCAGTCAGGACGGGAGCGAGCACAGTACATCTCAACATATCATAGCAGGTTAGAAAACATATAACATGCAGTAAAGTAAGATACGAGTACTGAAGAAATGCGGTATATAAACAGGGAGAGAACTGTAATGTAAATATCTACTATACATAGAGAACTAGTAGTGACTAGTGAATCAGAGTACGAGATAGCACATGTGAACAGGACAGATTTGCACAGGATGTCGAGGTGCACAGGAATCTACACTACAAGGAATTGTTCACACGACTACTAGCACTCCCCCGTATCCCCAATCAATACACAAGGATCTAAACAGGTTATGTTATTGCACAGGATATCACATGGGGGCCCATATAGGGTGCACATGATAGTATACATGGGGCTCCGTGAACATGAGAGTACAAGATTCACAGGAGTGCACATGTAATGAAAGCACAGGAGTACATGATGTAAGTGAAACGCACAAGCACAATGTACCCGATGCTCCCGAGGGGGATAACATCGCATGTAGAGATCCATATAGTACCAATCCGTGTGACCAACGTGACAGTACAAGTAAAGTAATCTACTGCAGGTAATAATTCTAAGCAGGATATGAAATGATCAGAGAATGTACTCGCCTGGTATCTGAATAGCCGTGAAAATATACTGTCCGAGATGAGGTACCTGGCTCCTAGTTAAAGCAACACAAGTCAAGATGTATACAGAGGGGGTTATATGAAATGTACAATGCATCTGCATGTTGTCTAGGTCAACTAGACTAATAGTCAACCCTCGGTCAACTCTGGTCAACTGCACTAGTCAAACTAGGTCAACTAGGCCACTCCTAGCCCAAACAAGTCTAACAAGTCTCACTAGACCTAACCAAGCCTAGGCTAGCACTCACATACCATCACAATGCTATACAAGCTATCAAACCTTCAATTCACATATTCATGCATGCTAATTATATAGGCAAAATGCATATATCTATAATATATTATATTTATCACACAAGGTTAAATATTATATATGTATACATATATTTATAGAGATATAGAGAGGGGGTTGAAGGCATACATTGGGGTTTCCTTGAGTGTTGCCTATAGCATTCTACATATCCTTCATATATGCAACTTGCATACATCAAATAGGGTGTATGCATATCATAAAGGAAGATCAACTAACCCATGTAAGCCTATATACATGCATTCATTCATACCTATCATTCATGCATATATACATTACAAAATATATATATACATAACAAATTTGCATTCATGCCTACATACATATTCACATACATTCATATAGCCTAATGTAAAGCATGGCTAAACAACCAATTTCAGTTCACTGTGTGTTCCCAAAATGACAAAGTGCAAGGTAGAGGGAAGGGTTTGTGTTCAGTTAAGGTAGTTAACAAGTGACAGGAAATAAGCCATGGTAAAGTTAAGGGTTCAGGTCTCAGTTTTAGGCAATGGTAGTGTCAACCTAGGTGAGGGTGTCCCAGGCTTGTGTGAGAGTGTGATAGTTGTCAGGTTGTGTGTGTAGGAATCTCAGGTAAACCCAAGACATGAAAAACAGTGTGCAAGAAGCATAACAGGGTGTGTGTGAGTGTCACAAGAGTGCAAGAGTGTGTATCATGTGAAACAGTAGAGTGAACTAAGGGAAATCAATGTCTTAGTGTGACAGGGAGTATAGGGATGAAGGGTGTAGGTACATGTGAGGAATAGGAATCAATTTGACAGCTTAATAAATGAGAATAGTTGACAGTTTATAGGAGAAGTCAAATGACAGTTAACCTTTAGGATCCCATTGAAGCCATTCATCCCATAGAACTAACTAACAATGTTAGGAATTAGCATGGAAAGAAACATGAATCTCAGTTTGATAAGGAATGAACATAAGACATTTAACAAGTAGTAAGATAAATCCTAGTATCAGGTTTGTTGCCAGTTTATATGCATTTGAAAATCATCCATCCCATGAATAATCAGTGAGCTAATCATTGGAGTAGCAAAATTGGAAAATGAACTTAAAATCAGTTGACAGGAATTAAAGGAAATCAATTAACAGATCTATTAAACCAGTTTTGACATAGGAACTAACATTGGGAATCAACATAGGAAAGTAACCTGGTATTGAACACTTTAATCTAGTTTAAAAACTGGAATTTGAGTGACAGTTAAACAAATGAATGCAACATTGACAGTTAAGTAACTTTCCAACCAATACCAAATCAGTGACAACCCTTAACAGTACTAACAATGTCCATGAATCATCTTATAACAATAAACTCCAAACTCAGTTAAATGGGAAATTAATCTCAGCAATGAAGAACAGGTATCAGTCGATTCAGTCCAACTCAATGTTCGAAATCCCATTCTAGATCAAACAACCTAATCTAATATGAAAAAAATGAACTAACATGAACTATCAAACATGTAGGATAAATCATGACAATTAAAACATCATTAAATCAAATTAAACATGGAATTAAAGCTCAGGAATTAAAGAACAGGACTGCGTATCAGTCCTTTCTGGGAACATCAAATTCGAATATACAAATTAAACTAATCAGAGATTAGTGAATATATTAGGACATGATTTTAGCATTTAAACATAACTTATTCATAATGAAATCTCAGAAAAATTAGACAGGAATGTAACAGTGTACAGTCACTGATACTTTGAGTATCAGTCGACTGAACACTCTCAATCCCTATTCGATTTCCCATTTTAATAAGTAAATTACATAACAGAGATTGTTAACCAAATCTAGGATCCTAATTAGCATTTTAAATCATAAATTAAACAATAAGAATGGAATTTAACACTGAAATCAATCACTGGACAGTACACAAGAAAACAGTGTCGTGCACACGTGCACGTGTCTGTAGGACACGACACACGACACGTGGGGTCTCGTGGTCATACCCACGTGTAGCCCACGTGTCAGGCTACACATAGGACCCAACACGACATGACCACGTCGTGTCCAGAGTGGACACGACTCGCGTATCAGATGCGTGTTTCCTGTGCGCACAGTCTCAGTGTGTGACCAGTGCGCGTGTCCGCACGCACCCGACACGCCACCAACTGACACGAGACTTGGGGAGTGTCGTGTCAGACACTGCCCCAAGCTCCACGTCCAATGGCACGTGCCCATGTGTCCTGTATGAGTCGCACGACCCTGCGGGTAGCAGGACAGTGCGCCCAGGCGCGCGCGACCGTGTCCGCGAGTCCATTTCGACTCGGACACGACTCAAATCCATCTCAGTCAAGCACAGTCGCGTAAGCGACAACAAAATAAGAATTTTCATTCAAACACAATTCAAAAATTCGAACGAAATGTCCTTTGGGGCATTTCGTCGAACACCTACGACCAAGGCCTGATACGTGTCCAATACGGACACGTATTGGACACGAACCCTAACAATGCCTATACCAACAGAGAGAGGGCACCTAGGGCTTCCTAACCATGCAAAGAAATCGAGATTTGGTGGAGGGAATAGAAAGTTACCTAGGTGTGTTCCTTCACAAGGAAAAGCCCCAAAAATGAGATCTCCTCAAGCTAGCCAATGGCTCCAAATTGTATCAATCCTGAGAATAGCCTCCACCAACAGTAGGGGGACACTAATTAGGTTACAATGGAAGAAGTTTCAATGAAAATGGATTAATATTGAATAAACTATGAAGGATTTTCAATAGAGAGCAAACCTTTCCTTAGAAAAATGGAGGGATGAATAAAGAGGAGGCACAAACTTTGAGAGGGATTTTATAGCAAGGAGGGGGAGTCCCTAGGCTGGTCATAATGTTAGGGTTAGGGTTTTGGGATTCAATCTAAGGGCTCTCATCCCATCTAGCATATTCAATGGTCAAAATCAAGGTCCCCCTTTAATCAAGTTGCAACCTAGTCATTCTAACTAGTCATGACTAACCATGACCAACTCAATTTCTAACTTAGTCTAACCATGACTAACTAGGACTAACCTAGGTGAGGTCAATTCTAGGTTGGGGCTACTAACAATCACATGGCAATCAATTAAATAATATTAAATCACACCATTTAATATAGTATATATTAATTCCAAATAATTATAATAATTTCAAATAAATTCAAGATAACCAATATCCTCAAGCTAAATGTAATAAACAAAATCTCTACCCACATGGTTAGGCTCTAGGGCAGGCAGTCACTACGGCTTCACTAGCTGCACACCAAATCACAAGTCATGATTTAAATAGTTTTTTAAAAAAAAAATATTAAAAATCACCAAAATTTATATTAAAATTTTAAATACCATAATTAAGTAAATTAAATACAAAATTTCAAAATTATCCTCATCTGGAAAACTGGGTGTTACAATCCTACCCACCTTATAAAAATTTCGTCCTCGAAATTAAGATGGTAGCAGTCCTTCTAGGTCAAACAACCCACAATCAAAGTCTCAAACATACCGTCAGATAATCATATGCGTCTGTCCAAAATCATGATACTCAGAATCTTCGTCATGCTAGCGAGCAAGGCTACGATAATCACAGAGTCCTCGACTAAGGCACATACCTCTAGAATCATGGTATTTAAAATTTTCGCATTGCCGCATGCTTGGCAGCAAAAACCTTAAATTCCCACACCCGAGAAATACGTCCTAAATCTGACTATATGTCCTTACTATGCCAGCTAACACGACTATCGAAGATTCTAGATTCCATAACTGGGTGACCTAGCCCATATGATTCATCTCAAAAGAAAATCAAACATAACACAAGGACAACAGGACAAAATTGATAAATCAAAAAGGAACAGAGGGAATCAAGATTTCAAGGCAGTTATAAGAGACAATTGCAGAATTTGATTCAAAAGAACGAAACCTGTAACTAGATCTCCAACGACCTGAGCATCCTCGACTGTCCTGGCGAAAGCTCGCCCTTGCTGGCCTCCTCCGGCCTGCTGCTGATGCTGCATGTACCTCTGCTGCTGAGTCGGTAAGGGTAATCCCCTCTGCTGGCCTACCGGAGTCCTTGCTCCTGCTCCCTGAGCTGTCCGTTTAGGAAACTTGGGACACTCTCTTAACGGGTGATATGATGCTCCGCAAAGTTGGCACTTGCCTATCCTCATTCGGTATTCGCCCAAATCGTGCCCTGGTTCCCTACAGGAAGGGCAACTGGTAATCTGCTGCGTCTGTAACGGTGGTCCCCTCGGCTGCTCTGTCGGAGCCCTAGCTCCCGCTCCTGGTGCTGCTTCCTGAACTACTCTGCCTACGTACTGGGAACACTCCCTCATCTGATGGTATACTGAACCACATACTAGGCACTTGCCCAGTCTCTTCCTGCACTCACCCCACCCATGCCCCGGCTTCTTGCAGTAGGGACAACTGATTGCCTTCGGGTCCTGACCCCGATACTGATGCTGCACTTGCTGAACTCCCACTGGTGTCTGCGTCTGCTGAATCTGCACATGGGGCCTCTTGGCCTGGTCTCCGCTGCTACTGGTACCGTGAGCGTCTCGTCCCCTCTTGAACAACTGTTGCCGCTGAGTTTCCACTATCTGCTGGAAGAAGGAGAACAACCTCGCCATGTCCTCTGATCCTGATGGCGACTGCTGCTGATGAACGTTCGGGACGACAGGAGAAAGTCTCGGAGTAGGAAGAGGTGCACTCCCATAAGCTGCAGATATCCTAGCCTGAGCTGGCACAACAGGAACTGCAGTCTCGGGGCCCTGCTGATCAGGACGAGGAGTGGTAGACCCCTCAGTGGTATCTCCCTGATCGAGACGATGAGATCGTGTCTCCATAACCGTCCTGAAGACAGATCAAACAAGGAATCAATACTGAGATAGAAATGATAATTCAAGGGAGGACAGTTATTCAAGGAAGCAATCTTCAACAGGAATTTAGATGGCAGGAAATCCAGTTAAGAATTTTTCCTAATGTGATTGAGTACCTCCAAAAATAATTCTAATCCTACTGCAGGCTGTAGTGATACTCTAATTCGAATACCACTACACTCCTAGTCTCGACCTGCATGGGCCACCACTAAAAACGTGTCACGACCCGCACCCGCCGTGAGGGTACGAATACGTAACAGCGCCCAGCCTACGCCGCAGTGTCGGCGGTAGAACGCTGTTCTAGGTCATGAACTATAACTAGCTAACATGTAATACTCTCCAAAAGGAGTCCAACACAGAGGTACAACTCAATCACAAACTAAGGTAGAATGTAGCACGAATGGAAATAGATAAGAACTCCTCAACTGAGGCACAACAGAAGAATAACAATCTCAACATCTACCAGTCCAATATCTCTAAGAATATACAACTCTGGAAATAAAACAACAGCTATACATGAAAAGAGAACAGGCTAAGCTATCTACACTAAGCAAGGGTGCCATCCTCAGTAGCTGCCTGAACCTCCCCAGGGGTCCAGGTCGCGAGTGTCATCTAGGCAAGCTCCAAAGTAAGGGGTGCAGGGTTCCTCATCATCATCTGTAAAATTTTCAACAGGTCCAGTCAGGACGGGAGCGAGCACAGTACATCTCAACATATCATAGCAGGTTAGAAAACATATAACATGCAGTAAAGTAAGATACGAGTACTGAAGAAATGCGGTATATAAACAGGGAGAGAACTGTAATGTAAATATCTACTATACATAGAGAACTAGCAGTGACTAGTGAATCAGAGTACGAGATAGCACATGTGAACAGGACAGATTTGCACAGGATGTCGAGGTGCACAGGAATCTACACTACAAAGAATTGTTCACACGACTACTAGTACTCCCCCGTATCCCCAATCAATACACAAGGATCTAAACAGGTTATGTTATTGCACAGGATATCACATGGGGGCCCATATAGGGTGCACATGATAGTATACATGGGGCTCCGTGAACATGAGAGTACAAGATTCACAGGAGTGCACATGTAATGAAAGCACAGGAGTACATGATGTAAGTGAAACGCACAAGCACAATATACCCGATGCTCCCGAGGGGGATATCATCGCATGTAGAGATCCATATAGTACCAATCCGTGTGACCAACGTGACAGTACAAGTAAAGTAATCTACTGCAGGTAATAATTCTAAGCAGGATATGAAATGATCAGAGAATGTACTCGCCTGGTATCTGAATAGCCGTGAAAATGTACTGTCCGAGATGAGGTACCTGGCTCCTAGTTAAAGCAACACAAGTCAAGATGTATACAGAGGGGGTTATATGAAATGTACAATGCATCTGCATGTTGTCTAGGTCAACTAGACTAATAGTCAACCCTCGGTCAACTCTGGTCAACTGCACTAGTCAAACTAGGTCAACTAGGCCACTCCTAGCCCAAACAAGTCTAACAAGTCTCACTAGACCTAACCAAGCCTAGGCTAGCACTCACATACCATCACAATGCTATACAAGCTATCAAACCTTCAATTCACATATTCATGCATGCTAATTATATAGGCAAAATGCATATATCTATAATACATTATATTTATCACACAAGGTTAAATATTATATATGTATACATATATTTATAGAGATATAGAGAGGGGGTTGAAGGCATACATTGGGGTTTCCTTGAGTGTTGCCTATAGCATTCTACATATCCTTCATATATGCAACTTGCATACATCAAATAGGGTGTATGCATATCATAAAGGAAGATCAACTAACCCATGTAAGCCTATATACATGCATTCATTCATACCTATCATTCATGCATATATACATTACAAAATATATATATACATAACAAATTTGCATTCATGCCTACATACATATTCACATACATTCATATAGCCTAATATAAAGCATGGCTAAACAACCAATTTCAGTTCACTGTGTGTTCCCAAAATGACAAAGTGCAAGGTAGAGGGAAGGGTTTGTGTTCAGTTAAGGTAGTTAACAAGTGACAGGAAATAAGCCATGGTAAAGTTAAGGGTTCAGGTCTCAGTTTTAGGCAATGGTAGTGTCAACCTAGGTGAGGGTGTCCCAGGCTTGTGTGAGAGTGTGATAGTTGTCAGGCTGTGTGTGTAGGAATCTCAGGTAAACCCAAGACATGAAAAACAGTGTGCAAGAAGCATAACAGGGTGTGTGTGAGTGTCACAAGAGTGCAAGAGTGTGTATCATGTGAAACAGTAGAGTGAACTAAGGGAAATCAATGTCTTAGTGTGACAGGGAGTATAGGGATGAAGGGTGTAGGTATATGTGAGGAATAGGAATCAATTTGACAGCTTAATAAATGAGAATAGTTGACAGTTTATAGGAGAAGTCAAATGACAGTTAACCTTTAGGATCCCATTGAAGCCATTCATCCCATAGAACTAACTAACAATGTTAGGAATTAGCATGGAAAGAAACATGAATCTCAGTTTGATAAGGAATGAACATAAGACATTTAACAAGTAGTAAGATAAATCCTAGTCTCAGGTTTGTTGCCAGTTTATATGCATTTGAAAATCATCCATCCCATGAATAATCAGTGAGCTAATCATTGGAGTAACAAAATTGGAAAATGAACTTAAAATCAGTTGACAGGAATTAAAGGAAATCAATTAACAGATCTATTAAACCAGTTTTGACATAGGAACTAACATTGGGAATCAACATAGGAAAGTAACCTGGTATTGAACACTTTAATCTAGTTTAAAAACTGGAATTTGAGTGACAGTTAAACAAATGAATGCAACATTGATAGTTAAGTAACTTTCCAACCAATACCAAATCAGTGACAACCCTTAACAGTACTAACAATGTCCATGAATCATCTTATAACAATAAACTCCAAACTCAGTTAAATGGGAAATTAATCTCAGCAATGAAGAACAGGTATCAGTCGATTCAGTCCAACTCAATGTTCGAAATCCCATTCTAGATCAAACAACCTAATCTAATATGAAAAAAATGAACTAACATGAACTATCAAACATGTAGGATAAATCATGACAATTAAAACATCATTAAATCAAATTAAACATGGAATTAAAGCTCAGGAATTAAAGAACAGGACTGCGTATCAGTCCTTTCTGGGAACATCAAATTCGAATATGCAAATTAAACTAATCAGAGATTAGTGAATATATTAGGACATGATTTTAGCATTTAAACATAACTTATTCATAATGAAATCTCAGAAAAATTAGACAGGAATGTAACAGTGTACAGTCACTGATACATTCCTGTTTTTGCTTCGTCGAAAAGTAAAGTTAAAGTGGACCATATTTCCATTTGACTTAAGGTTATCTAGCATAAGCAGAGGTTAAAAGTAGTTTTGAGGGTATTTAAGATGCATGAGAATGTACCAAATGAGACACACATATGAAATGGGCAAAGAAATACATGGCTTTGCAATACCTGAACTAAGGCATCAGGCCGTGATTCGAAAACAATCAGGATAACTCCCAAGGGGCAAGAGGTCTTCTCTAAGATTAGCCCATCTGCAAGCTGAAAGGGTATAGAGCTATAGAAGCCAAAACCTAATAACTCAACTGATAATCATACAGAAAATTTGGCCAAAACTGCAAACTATGAGAATAAAGTAAATCCATGCAAACTAACTAAAATTAATGAAGCAAGCATACTAAACATGCAAGACAAAAAACTGTCGACCAATTTTGTTAGATGTTTCACTGCATGTTTACAGGTGAAAGGCCACGTCTTTTAATTGTTTTCCTTCAAAAGAGAGAGATATTTTAATTCCACATATTGATTCTAATTTTCTAACTAATCCAAATAATTGCATTAAGATATTGCATACATAAGTTTACTTATTGGATTAATTTATTGATCTACTTCAGGTAGCAATATAAGGGAGAATAGAAGTGACCCAAGCAAACATGTCTACCTCAAGATTGTTCAGATTTAAGTTTATTTATCTACTTCAAGTAGTAATAGAAGGGAAAATAGAAGCAACCCAAGCCAACACGAGTCTACACCAAATTGTTTGGATAACTTTATTGATCTGCTTCAGGTAGTATAAGGTAAAACTAAAGCAACCCAAGAAAACACAAGTCTACCACAAATTTTTGCTATAAACAGTAGTAAACATTAGTATGCACAGTTCTATCATCTTTTATAATATTCTCCACATAATTAAGTATCATTTACTTTCAGTTATTACCATGTACCACTTTTTAACCACAAATTACAAGACCAAGCTTGATAATCACTAAGAGAGTGTATCATTAATCAATCAGGACTTATCCAAAAGATAACCAGATCAACCAGAATCAGAGGTTTATATTATATTTTTCACAAAAATTACCTCATGTTCTTTGAGCTTCTTATCCAGCTCTGCAAAACTTTCTTCCGAATCATATTGACCCGAATGATAGAAACATCTTCGAAGAAACTGATCATCTTTTCACTGCAACTATCCCTGGATAGTCATTAGAAAAATATAAAGATTAAACACAATTTGAGAACATATCTTGTATCAAGACACTGTTTTCAAGACAATTGGACAATGCAAACCAAAGATACTCTACTATTCAGTTTAAAACAACATAGACAAACAACCAAACTAATGAATTAACTCTAAGAATTATGATCACCTCTTATCAATTCTGTAGGTAAGTGTTCGGCTGACCATGTTTCTTAGTTCATCGTCTGTCATCTTACTTCGAGTATAACCAAAAATTGTAAAATTCTGTGGATAAAGAATTTAGAGATTAGCCATCCATGTCCACTGACTGAATCAACCACAACTCCAAACATCTAAATTTCTTAATAGACAAACCTTTGGGAGGCAATCTTCGTAAAAGAGTACAAATAGAGCAGGAAATATTTTCTTTTTAGCAAGATCTCCAAAAGCTCCAACCACAGTGATACTAACTGTAGACTCCTCTTAAATAACAAATAATAATAGCTGTTGAGCTGAAGTTGGCTCAAGAAAGAATAGAATAGCAGATTACCTACAATCTAAAACAGTTCTAAATATGGTTATAGCATCAAGCATGAGCTACACTCAATAAAACAAATTGTATGCAAACCAATTTTCAGTAAGCCTTTATTTGTCTGCTTCTATTTGTGTTAATTATTTCCTTATATAATCCACTATAACAGACATTGTTGTCTCTGGGATATTATTTCACAGAACTTTTGTCAGCTGAAGTGCTATTTAAACTACACATTCTAAACAGGAAAATATGCTCTTCAGTGGGTACTTCAGTCTCCAAACAATATTATGATATGTTTAAATAGGAAAATATGAACTGCAATAAAACAATCAAGGATCAAGTATTGGCTTATGAAACATCATCTATCTGACCCCTGAGTATGGGAACTTCAACCTCCACAATATTATTCTAATCAGGATGATATTACTAAGTATTATGATCATTTATAACCATCAAATCGAGAAAAAAAATTGCAATGAGTATAGTGAAAAGGGCACCATAGTGCTACAAGTCTCTTGCAAGAAACTAAAAGAACAATATTATTCAATGGCAAAGTAGTTAATCTTGCATGAAAAAGAAGAATGGGAAAAATGGACGATGGAAAAAAATACAAAATGAATCCTTCATAGATCGTAAACCAATGGAGGATGGACCAAACTAGAACTCATTAAAAGTCAACTTGGCTATAATAGTGTTATCTGTTCTAACTATCATCTTCATAAAAATATGGGAATTATAAGCATTAGAAGATTGGCAGAGAATTTTTCAAGTAGTTATACTAGTCGTGGTAATAGTTTAAGCACATCACATGATTGCAATTAGGCGGGACCATATTCATGCATATCTCCATACAGATGCCATAGTCGTTCTCTAGGAATCTCTTTGCCTCGACTTCTATATTTACAATCTCCTTCCACTAGGTTTCTCTCAATTTGTTGAAGATACGGATAAAAATAGCTACAAAAATATGTATGCAAACATAAGAAACCCCATGATAAATCAGTTTCACTAATATAAAGTGTAACACCCTGTTTTTTGAAATTAAGGATTTTTGAAAAAAATTATTATTTTTATTAATTATTAAGTGTGTTTAGGGCATGATATGATTTATGGTGATTTCTAGTGTGCTTAGAACCATTTCCTAAGTCATGCTAAGTCATGACTTATGACTTGTGATTTTGTTAGTATAACTTAGTGTAAACCCTAGTTTTCTCTAACCTAGAAGTTGCCATGACCATGAGAGCTTAGCCATAGGCTTAGAACACCAAATTAGTGGTTTTTGGCCAAAAGGGTATTTTGGTAATTTACTAGACTTTATTTGAGTTATTGTGATTTTTAATATTATTAATCATGGTTAAGTATCATGATTAGTCCCTAACCTAGTCTACCCTAATCCATATGATTAGCCACTAACCTAGAATGATAAGGGGATAGATATTTACATTGGGTAAAGGTGGATAAATATCTTGATATTGCTTTATTGGATATTTTCCATAAAACATTCAAAATATCAACCCCTTTACATGGAAGTCAACCTTCCTTAGCTTGAAAGCAACCCAAGGACACCCCCCCCCCCTTGTCTTGGCCGGCCATAGGGCACCCCCCTAGCCCTACACCTTCCTATATAACCCATTGTATCATTCATGATTCATTTTACATGAATTTAAGCCTACAAAAATTCCCTTTTCTTCAAACCTTCCTAACTTCCTCAAATTTGAACCAAATTCACTCTAGTCTTTTGCATTGGGACCCTACAACATCAAGGGTACTAGTTAGGGCCTGCTATCAAGGAATTTGGAAGCTTTTGGGCATCACCAAGTGGAAGAACACCCCCCCCTATTTGGGTGTTTTTTTGATTTTTCACCAAATAGGTAAATGTCCATAAACCATGTTAATATTGTATTTTCTCTTCATATTTGCATGCATCTAGGTACTAGGGTACTGTGTGACAAGTTTGGTAGGATTTAGGATTGATTTGGTGTCCGTATCGGACACGTATCCTAGGCTAGGAAACAGTGTTTGATGTATTGCCTCTGTGAATTAAATGTTATTATTTTCGAAAACTTTTTGAACAAGTTTTTAGCCCTATAGGTGTAGATCATAGAACCATAACTCTGAGCACACTTTGAGTTGTGTCCGTGTCCAAATTGGACACGAACACACTGCTAAAAACCACACTGTGACACTGAAAAACCCTACTGTTAGACACTTACTGTCGTGTCCACACGTGTCGTAGACACGATACAGGAACTTGGATACATGCCCTGATACCCCACCTATCCTAGGACACGACCACGACACCATAAGTTGCACACACATGGCCCTAGACTGGTCGACACGTGTGCACGACGTAGCACGACAGTGCGCGCGGCTCCCCTACTGCTGCACATCTCGTGCTCGCTGCACGTGACACGTGGACACGTGCCACTTGGCACAGAGGTGGGGGCACCCTCTGACAAGCCCCCCCTCGAGTCTCATAACTTCTCGTGTCGTATCGGACACGTAGTTAGCTCTGCACTGATTCGTGCACTGTACTAACACGCGCACAGTTAGGCTCTGATACGGGCTCGGACACGACGCTGTGTGACACTTGGACACGAGACAGACACTGGGACACCTAGCCTGACCCTAGGCGAACCTAGGGACACGAGCACGAGACTCCTAGACACGTGTGTCGTGTCCTAGAGCTAAGTGCACGCGTGCACGATGCTGTGACACTGTGGCTTACCCGTTTGTGTTTTTAAACCCGTAGACACGCCGTGTCGTGTCGTGGTGTCGTGTCAGGCACCTAGGACACTGGGGTATGTGTGGGGCTAGTGTTACCAACCAATAGGATCGAGCCTTAGCTCGGTTTGGTGAGTGTAAATTGAGTTACCTATATCACCAATGCACAGTCCAGTTTTTCCAGTTTTGGGGATATTTCCAGTTTTGAAAAAGTGAAATTCAAATCTATTTCTATTATGATTAATACATGTATATGTGTATTTCAGTGTATATATATGTAGTTTATATGTTTGTGTGTGTGTAGGTAAGTTTTTAGGAAGTATACATGTATATACATGTGTATATACATGTGTGTTTATTGTGGGTGTGTGTGTATATTATTGTGTGGGTTGGGGAGTGTTTTCAGTCCCAGGAAACTGGAACACTCCCCCCCCCCTGTGACAGTGTGTGTGTCTCCTCTCTCTCTCACTGTCTCACTCTCTCATTCTGTCACTCTCTCTCTCTCTAAGTGACCCTCTCACTTTCCCCTATATATATATATATATATATATATATATATATATATATATATATATATATATATATATATATATATATATATAGTGTATATATAAGTATATATATATATAGTGTATATATAAAAAAAAAAATATATATATATATATATATATATATATATATAGTGTATATATAAGTTTATATGTATATATATATGAATATACATATATATGATGTATATGTATACTTTTTTTGTATTAGGTCTCAATATGCCATATATAGTGTATTATATGTATGTGGGTTTGAATTATATATAGTATTCATATTTTGGGTATATGGATAGTAGATAGATATATTCATATATATATATTCTAGTTATAGGTTTAGATGAAAACCCCATCATTAGCCTATGGCTAGGGGCTAGCCCTAATGACCCAAAACCCACTTGTTGACCCTTGTTGACTAAGGGTTGACCAAAGTCAACCTTAGGTCAAAGTTGACCTAGTTAACCTAGAAATGACTAGGAATGACCTAAAACAACTAGTTTGACTAGTTTGACTAAAACCCTAACTAGTGTTTGACTAGTTGACTTAAGGTTGACCATTGTTGACCATGGTTGACTAAAGTCAACTATTGGTCAAACCATGACCTAATTGACCTAAAAATGACTAGTTCAACTAGTCTGACCATGTTTGACTTAATCACCTTATTGACTAGTCTTTGTTTGACCAATACCTTAGTTGGTCTAAGTTTGATCTAGACTTTATCCAGATTGATCATGTTGACTAGTATTTGACTAGTTTGATTAGAGTGTTGACCAGGAGTTGACTTTAACCTAGATTAAACTTGTTTGACCTTGTTTGACTTTATTTGACTTAGTTTGATTTCCTGTGATCTAGTATGACTTCCTGTGACCTAGTTGACTATTAGAGTTGACCAAGAGTTGACTTCTGACCGGATTGACCTAGAATCATGTAGTATGCATTGTATACTTTATTTTTACCATTGTGGATACATTGTGACTTGTATTACTCTGATTAGGAGCCATACACCTCTCTTCAGACAGTATATCCTCTTCAGACATTCAGTTATCAGGCGAGTACATTCTCTGACCGTTTCATATTTGCCAGGATTTATATTCTTGCTCTAGCTTACTTTACTTGATGCTGACACGATTGATATCACGGATTGGTACTATATGGATCTTTTCATGAGATGTTATCCCCCTCGGGAGCATCAGATACTTTTGTCACGTGTGTTTCACTTACATCATGTATCTCATGCTTCTATTATCATGAATCTTCATGTATCAGCTAGTGACTCATGTACTCTCATGAGCACCGAGCCTCCATGAATCTTCATGAATCACTCATGTATCACCCAATTATGGGCCTATCACGAATCTTAACATAACTTGAACGGATCCTTGTGTATTGATTGGGGATGGGGGAGTGGAAATAGTCATGTGGATATTATCCCTGTAGCTGTAGTCATAAATCACTTCTAGCTGTAGTCATGAATCTCCTATGCCATTCACATGTCTATATTTTACTCTGACTCACTAGTCACTGCTAGTTCTCTATATACAGTAGATATTTCCTTTATAGCTATCTCTTTTGCTACATGTATCTTCCTTCAGCAGTTCCTGTACTTTACTCTATTGTATGCTTTATATTTCCTATCATACTATGCACTGCGTGAGATGTATTGTGCTCGTTCCTGTCCTGATTGGACTTGTTGAAAATATTACAGAGGATAAGGACGAGGCATGGGTGACTACTTATTATGGAGCAGGACTAGATGATACTTATGTTGTGGACCCTCAGCAGGATCCACCTGCAGCTGAGGATGTTGCCCCAGTAGTCTAGACTAGTTTAGCTAGACAGTCTTTCGGTATTATCTTTTTGTCTCACATCTGAGTTGTATTTTGAGATGTTGAGGTATATAGACTCTTAGACTTGTTGTATTATGAGTTGACATTCTGGATATTATGTTGTACTAGACACTTAGACTTTTTCATCTCTACTATGGTTCTTTTGAGTTACTATCTATCTATCTGTTCTTCATTCTTCTACCTTAGATGTGATTGAGACAGCATGTTGTGATGTTACCTCCATTTGGAGAGTATGAACTATACAGGTACCTTTATATTGTTAGATGATTTACCTAGGACAGCGTTCTACCGCCGACACTGCGACGTAGGCTGGACGTACCCACTTCTCGTGCCCTTACTCTAGGGTGCGGGTCGTGACACGTTTTTAGTGGTGGCCCATGCAGGTCGAGTTTATGTAGTGGTATTCGAACTAGAGTATCACTACAGCCTGCGATAGGATTTGAGAAATAGGCTTAGAGAGAGTGGATACTCAATCACTGCTATGATACTTTGAGAGATTCCTGGGATGACCCTTGAGAATCTCATTTGAAATTACGATTTAAACTCCTTTTCCCTTGATTGAATTTGATTTTGGAGGATTCACTGTAGAACTTTGAATCCTGGTATTAGTTGATGATTTTAAAATTTTTGTAGTTGTTGATTTTAATTTCTTAGTGTTAGATTAATATCTTTTATTTTTAAGGTACTCAATCACATTTATGAGAAAATTCTTATCTGTTTCTTGCCATCTAATTCTCTTGCTAATTGCTTACCCTTGAAATGAACTGTCCCCTCTATTCTGCATCTTACTTAAACTTTTTCTACCAAACTATGTGATTGTATCCCAAACCTGACTTACTCGACATTTCCTCAAATCAAGACTTATTGAGACTTTCTAACCTTGACCTTTGATTGATCGAACCCTAACTATATTCATCTAGTAGCCTATCTATCCCTAAGACTATGTTCTTAAATTATTTACTGGATTCCTAATTAATTTTATTCCATGGGTTAATTTGGTCTTCTTAATTTTTGCATCAATTTGTCACGTCTCGAACTCCCACTTTCTATTCTAGATCCTTGGACGTCCTTTATCGTGACCTAGATATTCAGAGTATAATACTAGCTGTTACCTCCCAATAAACTTCATATGTAAGACCTAGACTAGCCTACCTTCATGTAGGTATTCCATGTCCTACAAAAACCCGTCTCCTTGTACTCCATTATCTTGATATGATTTTCTGGTCAAATGGCTAAACTATAACCTCTACCATGATACTAAATTAATTCTTATTTCAATTAGAGATCCACCTTGGCTCAATTCTTTCGACCTGGCATGTGATGGTGTTCTGCTTGAACCCTCAAATACTTAACCTTGTACCTTACCTTGAATGCTTGACCCGATTGGTTAAGAATCTTGGACTATGTATCTTCTTTCATCATTTCCATCCTTACTTATATTATATGCTATAAATTTATTCTTAAGTTTTACAAGCTTATCCTTTTCGAGCTTGATCATGGTATATTTTATTGGGTGTACACCCACTAATATATTATCTAATCAGAACCGGCGTATGATGGTCTGATCAACCTATTGCGTTTGGGTTCGCTTTTTCATATATTAATCTACGTGGATAGAGACACAGTTAAACTTACCCTAGAATCTTATCCACAACAGCCTTGACAATTCTCCTTGGAATTATTTTATCGCCTATGAACCTCGTATTCATATCCAGTTGGATTAAATTTAATCATGACCTGGATCTTCATCATTAGATGCTCGTGCTCATACTTGATTTTATTAATTTTCCATCTTGCCCAATCTCGATTTATCCTAAAATTGATCAACTTAGATCGTGTCAAGACTAAAATCTATTTGTGATTGTTTGTACCAAAATTTTCAATTTTCTTTTTATGGAATGGTAACTTTAATGATTTCTCACTTGTTAATGACCCATTTTCATATAGGAGGGTAGACGACCCTATAGTCTTGATGATTGTTGTTTCCTTACCTTCCCAAATTTGGACACCTTAGATTGCTTGAACGTTTTGATACCATAGGACAGTATTGATCTAGAATGACTAGTGCACCTGGATGAGACCGCAGACTGTCCCATTTAACCTGTCCCCCTGGTACCACTATTTCATCACGATTTTTGGTTCAATTTAGGCCATAGACCTTTCCCACTCTAAATTGTGATCACCGTAGACACGTTACCGTGACTTTTAAATTTGGAGCACAAGACTAGTTGTTTTCTCAAAACTGATTTCACGTACATGACCTAGACATGACATACTACACCCATGACCTTAGTGTCCCACTCAGGCATACCATCGTGTGCTTCATTTGCTTAGTACGATTTTCCTGACCCGAGGCTCCATCCTGATTTATCCCATGGAGTTACTTTTGGCTTCGATTTGACTTAGGGACACCTTATGACCAAAAACTGCCAGCCAATTTTTGGACATGACCCAGTATAGGTCTACTACCCATATTTTGCTTATTTGACCTTGTATGTTGCCTAGGTAGTGGCTTCGTCCCTGATTGTTGGAGGTTTGACCTAGGAGGAGTACGACCATCTAAATTTCGAGGACGAAATTATTTTAAGGTGGGTAGACTTGTAACACCCTGTTTTCTGAAATTAGGGATTTTTGAAAAAAATTATTATTTTTATTAATTATTAAGTGTGTTTAGGGCATGATATGATTTATGGTGATTTCTAGTGTGCTTAGAACCATTTTCTAAGTCATGCTAAGTCATGACTTATGACTTGTGATTTTGTTAGTATAACTTAGTGTAAACCCTAGTTTTCTCTAACCTAGAAGTTGCCATGACCATGAGAGCTTAGCCATAGGCTTAGAACACCAAATTAGTAGTTTTTGGTCAAAAGGGTATTTTGGTAATTTACTAGACTTTATTTGAGTTATTGTGATTTTTAATATTATTAATCATGGTTAAGTATCATGATTAGTCCCTAACCTAGTCTACCCTAATCCATATGATTAGCCACTAACCTAGAATGATAAGGGGATAGATATTTACATTGGGTAAAGGTGGATAAATATCTTGATATTGCTTTATTGGATATTTTCCATAAAACATTCAAAATATCAACCCCTTTACATGGAAGTCAACCTTCCTTAGCTTGGAAGCAACCCAAGGACACCCCCCCCCTTGTCTTGGCCGGCCATAGGGCACCCCCCCAGCCCTACACCATCCTATATAACCCATTGTATCATTCATGATTCATTTTACATAAATTTAAGCCTACAAAAATTCCCTTTTCTTCAAACCTTCCTAACTTCCTCAAATTTGAACCAAATTCACTCTAGTATTTTGCATTGGGACCCTACAACATCAAGGGTACTAGTTAGGGCCTGCTATCAAGGAATTTGGAAGCTTTTGGGCATCACCAAGTGGAAGAACACCCCCCCTATTTGGGTGTTTTCTTGATTTTTCACCAAATAGGTAAATGTCCATAAACCATGTTAATATTGTGTTTTCTCTTCATATTTGCATGCATCTAAGTACTAGGGTACTGTGTGACAAGTTTGGTAGGATTTAGGATTGATTTGGTGTCCGTATCGGACACGTATCCTAGGCTAGGAAACAGTGTTTGATGTATTGCCTCTGTGAATTAAATGTTATTATTTTTGAAAACTTTTTGAACAAGTTTTTAGCCCTATAGGTGTAGATCATAGAACCATAACTCTGAGCACACTTCGAGTTGTGTCCGTGTCCAAATTGGACACGAACACACTGCTAAAAACCACACTGTGACACTGAAAAACCCTACTGTTAGACACTTACTGTCGTGTCCACACGTGTCGTGGACACGATACAGGAACTTGGACACATGCCCTGACACCCTACCTATCCTAGGACACGACTATGACACCATAGGTTGCACACACGTGGCCCTAGACTGGTCGACACGCGTGTACGATGCAGCACGACAGTGCGCGCGGCTCCCCTGCTGCTGCACATCTCGTGCTCGCTGCACGTGACACGTGGACACGTGCCACTTGGCACAGAGGTGGGGGCACCCTCTGACAAGCCCCCCCCTCGAGTCTCACAACTTCTCGTGTCGTATCGGACACGTAGTTAGCTCTGCACTGATTCGTGCACTGTACTAACACGCGCACAGTTAGGCTCTGATACGGGCTCGGACACGACGCTGTGTGACACTTGAACACGAGACAGACACTGGGACACCTAGCCTGACCCTAGGCGAACCTAGGGACACGAGCACGAGACTCCTAGACACGTGTGTCGTGTCCTAGAGCTAAGTGCACGCGTGCACGATGCTGTGACACTGTGGCTTACCCGTTTGTGTTTTTAAACCCGTGGACATGCCGTGTCGTGTCGTGGTGTCGTGTCAGGCACCTAGGACACTAGGGTATGTGTGGGGCTAGTGTTACCAACCAATAGGATCGAGCCTTAGCTCGGTTTGGTGAGTGTAAATTGAGTTACCTATATCACCAATGCACAGTCCAGTTTTTCCAGTTTTGGGGATATTTCCAGTTTTGAAAAAGTGAAATTCAAATCTATTTCTATTATGATTAATACATGTATATGTGTATTTCAGTGTATATATATGTAGTTTATATGTTTGTGTGTGTGTAGGTAAGTTTTTAGGAAGTATACATGTATATACATGTGTATATACATGTGTGTTTATTGTGGGTGTGTGTGTATATTATTGTGTGGGTTGGGGACTGTTTTCAGTCCCAGGAAACTGGAACTCTCCCCCCCTGTGACAGTGTGTGTGTCTCCTCTCTCTCTCACTGTCTCACTCTCTCATTCTGTCACTCTCTCTCTCTCTCTAAGTGACCCTCTCACTTTCCCCTCTATATATATATATATATATATATATATATATATATATATATATATATATATATATATATATATATATATATATATATATATATATAGTGTATATATAAGTTTATATGTATATATATATGAATATACATATATATGATGTATATGTATATTTTTTTTGTATTAGGTCTCAATATGCCATATATAGTGTATTATATGTATGTGGGTTTGAATTATATATAGTATTCATATTTTGGGTATATGGATAGTAGATAGATATATTCATATATATATATTCTAGTTATAGGTTTATATGAAAACCCCATCATTAGCCTATGGCTAGGGGCTAGCCCTAATGACCCAAAACCCACTTGTTGACCCTTGTTGACTAAGGGTTGACCAAAGTCAACCTTAGGTCAAAGTTGACCTAGTTAACCTAGAAATGACTAGGAATGACCTAAAACAACTAGTTTGACTAGTTTGACTAAAACCCTAACTAGTGTTTGACTAGTTGACTTAAGGTTGACCATTGTTGACCCTGGTTGACTAAAGTCAACTATTGGTCAAACCATGACCTAATTGACCTAAAAATGACTAGTTCAACTAGTCTGACCATGTTTGACTTAATCACCTTATTGACTAGTCTTTGTTTGACCAATACCTTAGTTGGTCTAAGTTTGATCTAGACTTTATCCAGATTGATCATGTTGACTAGTATTTGACTAGTTTGATTAGAGTGTTGACCAGGAGTTGACTTTAACCTAGATTAAACTTGTTTGACCTTGTTTAACTTTATTTGACTTAGTTTGATTTCCTGTGATCTAGTATGACTTCCTGTGACCTAGTTGACTATTAGAGTTAACCAAGAGTTGACTTCTGACCGGATTGACCTAGAATCATGTAGTATGCATTGTATACTTTATTTTTACCATTGTGGATACATTGTGACTTGTATTACTCTGATTAGGAGCCATACACCTCTCCTCAGACAGTATATCCTCTTCAGACATTCAGTTATCAGGCGAGTACATTCTCTGACCATTTCATATTTGCCAGGATTTATATTCTTGTTCTAGCTTACTTTACTTGATGCTGACACGATTGATATCACGGATTGGTACTATATGGATCTTTTCATGAGATGTTATCCCCCTCGGGAGCATCAGATACTTTTGTCACGTGTGTTTCACTTACATCATGTATCTCATGCTTCTATTATCATAAATCTTCATGTATCAGCTAGTGACTCATGTACTCTCATGAGCACCGAGCCTCCATGAATCTTCATGAATCACTCATGTATCACCCAATTATGGGCTTATCACGAATCTTAACATAACTTGAACGGATCCTTGTGTATTGATTGGGGATGGGGGAGTGGAAATAGTCATGTGGATATTATCCCTGTAGCTGTAGTCATGAATCACTTCTAGCTGTAGTCATGAATCTCCTATGCCATTCACATGTCTATATTTTACTCTGACTCACTAGTCACTGCTAGTTCTCTATATACAGTAGATATTTCCTTTACAGCTATCTCTTTTGCTACATGTATCTTCCTTCAGCAGTTCCTGTACTTTACTCTATTGCATGCTTTATATTTCCTATCATACTATGCACTGCGTGAGATGTATTGTGCTCGTTCCTGTCCTGATTGGACATGTTGAAAATATTACAGAGGATGAGGACGAGGCATGGTGACTACTTATTATGGAGCAGGACTAGATGATACTTATGTTGTGGACCCTCAGCAGGATCCACCTGCAGCTGAGGATGTTGCCCCAGTAGTCTAGACTAGTTTAGCTAGACAGTCTTTCGGTATTATCTTTTTGTCTCACATCTGAGTTGTATTTTGAGATGTTGAGGTATATAGACTCTTAGACTTGTTGTATTATGAGTTGACATTCTGGATATTATGTTGTACTAGACACTTAGACTTTTTCATCTCTACTATGGTTCTTTTGAGTTACTATCTATCTATCTGTTCTTCATTCTTCTACCTTAGATGTGATTGAGACAGCATATTGTGATGTTACCTCCATTTGGAGAGTATGAACTGTACAGGTACCTTTATATTGTTAGATGATTTACCTTGGACAGCGTTCTACCGCCGACACTACGGCGTAGGCTGGACGTACCCACTTCTCGTGCCCTTACTCTAGGGTGCGGGTCGTGACATAAAGTAACATACAGAAGAAACCAAAGAAATCAAGAAAGATAATAACAATAGCTCAAAACATACAGAAGAAACCAAAGAACAAATTCTTGATAACATTTTTCCAGATTCTATGTCAATCTTAACTCTAATATCCTAATATTCCAACATCAAAAGTTGCTATATTGTTCGTCCTAATGTTCTTACAATAATCTCCTCTCAATACAATAACTATGTTGCACATACATGATAAAACTTACAAGATTGACTGAACTATGTTGTCTTTCTAACTCTCCCAACTGCCAGTTAACAGGAAAAAGAAATTTAAGTGGGATAACGAAAAAGAATCCTATTGACATATAACAAAATCAATAGCAAATCAAGAAAGCAATTAGCCAAATAAAATAATGGCTTCATGGAGGGTTAGACCTCAACCTGCACAATGTGACAGATTGAATGAAACAGAGTAACAAAACCACAGAACAAATTAAGAGTTAGAATCTAGGTTTGAGATGTTATAAAATACAAGTGCATAGTGACAACTTAAAACTGTTAAGGGAAAGTAAATGTTCTATTTTCTTGTGCCCATTCACATAGTTCGATACAAGTGTTTCTTAAGAAGGCGGTAACGTGGCTTCAGACATGTACATAAATAAGATGGTCCAATCTCATGAAAATAAACAGATTAGACAGAACATCGCTAGTAGATATTTGTAAACAAATGCTGAGTAAACATATAGAAAGGAACTAGAACGATAGACAAACAAACATTTTAAACCCTAACAAAGTATACACACATTAACATGTACAACTTTAGTCTAAAGAGCACCATAATCTGAATTTCAACTAATAGAATTAAAACTTGGTTTTACCAATAGCAGGATCCTTCCATAAGCTCCTACTGTAAGCAGCATGTAGCTCAACGCGTATAAAGGTTTAATTAAAGGCATACCTGAAAGTAATGAAACATGCAAAGAAGTGAAAGAAGTGAAATTTTCCTATAGATACAAAGCCATATGTCTATATACTAACTATTATACCTATATCCTGCACAATTAATCCACAGAAAGTAAGACATAAAGAAAATTAAAATCTTGGTGAACATTAGCTGCAACTTTCGCTTAATTATTAGTACATCGACAAGCAGAAACTCGGTTTGGAGCCAATCAAGATTTGTCCAGTTTTTAAACTAATATGAACCGAACAATATATTCACTCATCCACCAATCAGAAAGCTATTAAAAAGAACAAATTTTAAGACTAAAGATGTGTAAAACACAAAATCAAGTAACGTGACCATTTACAGCAATATAATAAAGCACATCCATGTCTATATTCACGATGCTAAATTGTACAGATGTAGGGTTCCATAATCAATCAAACACAAAAACAATATCAACTAACTTCATGTTCCAGAAGATGCACTCAAATTTTAAAACAAACATACACACCATGATCTTATTCATACCTACTATTACATCTGTGGAAGAAGGCAACACATCCCCCACACTCACTTGCTACACAAGAGGCTTCCTCCAAACAATATACAACAAAACCTAACTTCTTCGATCAAACCAACTAAAAACAAATAATATTTTGCCTACAACTACTGCCAAGCTGAACCTCCACTACCCTTCAAAGGACAGACACATGTCCATGGGACTTCAAGGACCCTTCCCATACTAACACATACGCCTGCAAGTTCAACAGCCCCTCAAACAATGTCTACAACTATTGGAATACTAGTCATGGCAGGAGAGCACACCCGCTCTTAGCATTTCCCAAGTAGAAACAAAAAGTTAAGTAGGAATACAAGATCGGTTCTACACATTATGTAATGAGTTGAGCTTATTGACACCCTGAGACATTGAACTGCTTAAAAACTGACGCAACAAAGGAGCAAATCAATTTAGCTTTGAGTTCTGTAACGGAGAATAGCAAACACAGATCCTCAGATCCAGAGAAAGAGAGAGAAATCCTAGCATAATAAAGTTATCCAGATCCTTGGATCCAGAGAGTGGAACCCTAACCCTAATTTTGAATGTGTCAGGGAGAGAGAGAGAGAGAGGAGGAAGGGGGTGCTCACATTCTGAAGGTGCTGGTGACCCTGTCGTCGGTAGATCTGACGACAGACTCGATGTCGAAACCGAGGCCCGGGTCGGCATCCTCCTCGGACCTGGAGGCGGCTTTGGGAGAGGAGGCAGATGATAGGGTTTCGTCGGAAGAGCCGTGCAATGATAGGGGGTTTTCCATCGAGGCGGAGGCGGAGGAGGGAAGAAAATTTTTGGAGGAGGAGGGAGTTTGGTCTGGCGGTGGGGATTGTGGACGGGGGATCGGGAGAAATTGAGGGGTGTGGATGTGAAATAGAAAAAAATTATGATCCCTCTTTGCTTAAAAACGTAAAGAAAAAAAAGTTTATCAAATAATTGCCAAAATGGCATGGTCTATGGCTGAATTTTTCAGCAAAAATTTTCCCGCAACTACATTACTTGGCGGTTATAACCAAGCCGTCAATAAATTAAATAGTTTTTCTTAACGGGTTAATCTAAAACCGTCAAGTAATATGGTCAAATTTTATTATTTAACAAAAAAGGGTATTTTCTTGACGTATGCCTAAAACCGTCAAAATAACCTCTTTTCTTAACGGTTTTTCATGACCATCAAGAAACAAACCGTCAAGAAACGTCATTTTTCTTGTAGTGTGGGTAGAATGGTAAGCCCATTTCCCTTATTTGGAATTTTTTCTTTAAAATATTTTTCTAGTTAGAAAACCTTTTATATTATATAGATATTTTGTGTTGGAAAAAAATATACATATATTTTATGGTTGAGAAAGTAAAGATATCTATTTTTAGAATGGTAAAAATATTTACTAGTTAATTGATACAACGTACGTCTAGGGTTATTGTAAAACCCCTAAATTTTCTACTAATTTTTTATTAAATTTAGTACTGATTTAAAATTTTGTATTGTACGTCGTATAGTCGTATTATACGTCGCGTACGAAATTTTATTTTTCAAATTTGCTCGACGAGTGCGATTATGTGCGAGCGTACATATTTTTGAAAAAAATACTTTTCTTCTATTTTTATGGTTTCAAAATATTATACATAATAATTATTTAGCTATCGTACCAAAATTTTCAAGTTCATTATTTTATTTATTTTATTTACACAAAGGCTTTCGTTTATACAGTTATTAATAATAAATAATATTATTAGTGCGTACATATATTGCATAAATATTTTATTAGTGTAATTTTCAAAATTATTAATATTAATATTTTATTATTCAAAAAGATTTATTATTTTCGGAATTATTATAATAGTATTTTGGAAAACATATTTTAAAAATATTTTGGCAATTTAAATCTTGATTAAATTTTTTAGAATTATTTAAATAGATTAGATATTTGGAATTTGAATTTTCTCAATTGATTTTAAGCCAAAAGAATTTAAATTAGATTTAAATTTGGATTTGATTTAGATTTGGATTATTGATTTAAATTAAATTATATATGGAATTATCTATTTTGGGTTTAAACCAATCATAATCCTTATCTTATTGGAAATTTCCACATCCTATAAATAGGCTGGTACTCCTCCAATTCATTATGGATCCACAACAATTTTTTTTCCACCACAGAAGTGAGTGCATCATGTCCATGACCGTGTCCGTGTCCCATCCACTATGTGTTTCGTTAATACAAATACAGTTCTCTACCCCGGGTCCGACAGATCCGAACCTCCGTCCCCGTCGTGTCGGACACCTCCGACACGACTCATCCAAACTCAACTCCAAATCCTAAAACCTAACCCTAACCTAGCCGAAATCCCGCTGGCCTCTACCACGCCAACCCTTCTTCTCCTCTGCCATCGTCAAACCAGTCGACACCACCCCAGCAAAGACCACGCCTCCCCATCACCCAATCAGCCACCTTCGCCGTGGCCGTCACCACAACCGGCCCATCCCGACCATCCGTCCATAGAACCCAACTCTGGAACCCTCGACCAACCACCGTCGCCCTTACCACACCCGACGCCATCACGGCGTTGTCCCGACACCACCACCATCGCCCACAACATCACCACCACACAAAAATAAATGAAACAAAAACAAACGCCCGCCACCACGGCTTACCTCCATCTCCGACGAGCTGTCCTCCAGCCCAACGAACCGTGTCCGCCGCGCCCATCCTCCTCCTACTAGGCCCTAGTCGGCCGGAGCCGCACCACCGCCTCCACCTTGCCATCCCTACGACCGCCTCCGCGAAACCCCCTTTTTCCGACTTGTCGAGCCGTCCCCGCGAAGCAGCGCCCCCTCCGCTCCTCCTCGATCCGCCGGAGATGCACCGCCTTCCGACCCAGCTCTCCCTCTCTCTCTCCTCTCTCAGTCTCCATTTCCTTTAAGAATTCTTTTCACTGATTTCGAAGAGGAACAATAAGGTGTGATTTTTATTGTTATTATTATTATTATTATTATTATTATTATTATTATTATTATTATTATTATTATTATCTATTTCACTATTATTATTATTGTTAATATTATTATTTTTGTTACTATTATTATTTATAATATCTATTCTTTATATGTACAAAATAAGTTGTTGACTTAAAATACATTTATACTATTTCATGATACTAAAGATGGTTATAAATAATTTCTATCTAAGCGAATATCGTTTGAGAAAAGCAACTTTTAAGTATTTAGTTATTACTAGATATAGTTTTCAAAATATAAATAAATATTTTTATTGGATTAGAGTTTTGCTTCTTTTCTAGTATGATAGATTTTTAAACGGGTGATATTTTATTATACCATGTATATAGTTGAACCATAAAGTACTAGTACTTTTAAAATATTATGGTATTCCTTTATACATATTTTTGACCTAAATTGTAGTTGGATTTTTGTTAATTTTTACCAAGTTATTAAATATATGAATATATGAGTAAGTTATGATTGTAGCCATAAAAACGATTTCTCCGTATTTTCGTGCATATATTTTGATAAGGTTCAAAACTATTATAAACTATTTTCAAGTATATTTTTCCACTAATAAAATATAGTTTTCAATGACTATAATTTGTTTTCTCAAAATCATGTATTATTATTTTTCTTTGATTTTCCTTCTGTCCATGACCAAACCTCCTTTTCCTATTCCCTCGCCCATTTCAAGCATACCTTATGTCCATCCTAGCTAAATTGACCGTTCTGGACCCAATGGAACTATCCATGCCACCACTCGAGGTCACCTTGCATATTGTTGCAATGAAGTTGTAGTTTGTGCCACATTGATTATTGCAGCACACCAGGCGTACTACCAGGCAAGACACCTTGCCTTCACTGTTTAATTTCTTGCTCAATATCATGCATGTTTTTACTTATTCTAGAAAATATAAATTGTACTTGCAAATTATTATATTTTAGTTGCATATGGCTTAGAGTTAAGGGACCACCTTTGTTTGTGTCGCATTCATTGGCCCGACACTTGTGTATCACGAGTCACGAGTCTCATATAGATCTCGGACGTACGTATCGACTAGCTATCGGTGCGCACATGTCGTGCGATAGGCAATAACTGCTAAATAGTTATGGTTGACTAGAAGACTTAGCGACTTAGCAGTTATTAGGAATGTCGTGATGTGGATTCAGCACGAGTAGTGCATGGGGAGGGTGGAGACAGTTATTAGGCGCAGGGGCTTTCACACCTTTACTTTTCTCTGGATGCCATTTGTGACTCAGTCGAGAGACTAGTGGCCGTGCATTTATTTACTTTTCTCTAGATGCCACTAGTGCCTCGGTTGAAACACAAATGTGCCGAGCATTTACTTTCCTCTAGCTGCCGTTAGTGACTCACCCAAGAAGCTAGTGGCCGTGCATTTATTTTTCTCTGGATGCCCCTTAGTTCTCGCTCGAGTGCTAATGGGCCGTGCATTTACTTTTCTCTAGACGCTACTAGTGCCTTGGTTGAAATGCTAACGTGTCGTATTTCTAGCTTCGGGAGCCCTTATGTGGAACGTTGTCTTCAAATTGCATTTTCACCTAGAATGGTTAAGGACCTTTATTTGTGTAGTCACATATACTATTCTGTTGAGCTAACTTTATTCAGTTTATGGCATGATATTATGTGTCTTGTTACATCCCTCTGAGGACCTGGTTGTCTCGCCAGGTGTGTGCTCTTGTCTTCGCAGGTGTTCTAGCTATAGCCGCGACTATCTCTATTTTTCGAGGATGATTGCGCTTGGATCGTCTTCGCTTTGCTCGCCAAATTTATTTCATTCTTCATGTATTTCTTTTCTTGCTTGTTGGTAGTGGATTTGTCTCCGCCCAACATATTGTATCAAGACAATTCATTATTTTTATATGATGTCTTTTATTCAATTATTTTGCGTAGATGAGATTAGTTATGGTTCTACTGCATTTTATAGCTTATGTATTCATAGGAGGATTCCATATATTGGAGTGTACTTCGTATGAATACAGCTGGCATGTCTACGTTCCTAGTCCTACGTATTTTGGGACTGGGGCGTTACATGTTTTTGTGGTGGCCCATACAGGTCAAGATAAATTGTTTGGTTACTTTACCGTACCAAGCAAGCCTGCGAATAGGATTAGAAGTCTAGGATCTCATCCACATACTTGACCTCTTTCCTTAATTTTATCTACCGTTTGACTCATCAATTGCATCTTGCTTGCTTCCTTCCATCCCTATTCTTATCTTCCCTTCGTACTTGCTAGAGATTGACCCTACTAGTTAGTTGTCCCAAAACACCATTAGTTTAATTCTTTAAGTTGGGTAGAATACCTTATGAACTAGCAACCCCTTTGACCAAGTGCCTATATTAGCAAGCTTATTTAGATCCTAGAATCTAGAGGACCTAACCCGTCTAGCCAACCAAGGACTTGGACAAGAAGACTATAGGACGACTGTGTGACTTGGAATCATTCTACCTTCTTTAAATCTTAATCACTCGTACCTATGTATTTACCGTTTTGACCAATGATGCTAATGTAGCCTAGTTTTTGCAAGCTTATTCTTTATCGAGTTTGTTCATGACATATGCTATTGAGCGCTCACTAGCCTATTGTCTATTCAGAACCGGTGCATAATGGTCTGATCAACCAAGTGCACTTTGGTTCGCTTTTATTTTATCGTTCTTCGTGGATGAGGACATAGCTAAACTTGTCCTTTAGAATGCCATTCACGACTGCCTTAACAATTCCCTTGAAATTATTCGATCGTCTTTGAATCACGTCTTCGTATTAGATAACGCCTCCTTCGAATTCTGTCTTGCTTCACCTTCACCTATTTTAAAAGGACGAAGGCGTTATACTAGATCTTCCTCTAGCCTTCCTATCGATTACGACCATACCACATTATTTTTCTATGATCTAGATCGCGATTTCTTACGGCATAATTTTGTTATCGATTGTTCCTCATCGATACCCCCTTGTGTCTTCTCACGCCCTCCTAATTCTTAATTTCGAGGACGAAATTCTTTTAAGTTGGGTAGGATGTAAAACCCCTAAATTTTTTACTAAATTTTTTTTATTAAATTTAGTACCGATTTAAAATTTTGTATTGTACGTCGTATAGTCGTATTATACGTCGCGTACGAAATTTTATTTTTCGAATTTGCTCAACGAGTGCGATTATGTGCGAGCGTACATATTTTTGAAAAAATACTTTTCTTCTATTTTTATGGTTTCAAAATATTATACATAATAATTATTTAGCTATCGTACCAAAATTTTCAAGTTTATTATTTTATTTATTTTATTTACACAAAGGCTTTCGTTTATACAGTTATTAATAATAAATAATATTATTAGTGCGTACATATATTGCATAAATATTTTATTAGTATAATTTTTGAAATTATTAATATTAATATTTTATTATTCAAAAAGATTTATTATTTTTGAAATTATTATAATAGTATTTTGGAAAACATATTTTAAAAATATTTTGGCAATTTAAATCTTGATTAAATTTTTAGAATTATTTAAATAGATTAGATATTTGGAATTTGAATTTTCTCAATTGATTTTAAGCCAAAAGAATTTATATTAGATTTAAATTTGGATTTGATTTGGATTTGGATTATTGATTTAAATTAAATTATATATGGAATTATCTATTTTGGGTTTAAACCAATCCTAATCCTTATCTTATTGGGAATTCCCACATCCTATAAATAGGCAGGTACTCCTCCAATTCATTATGGATCCACAATAATTTTTTTTTCCACCACAGAAGTAAGTGCATCGTGTCCATGACCGTGTCCGTGTCCCATCCACTATGTGTTTCGTTAATACAAATACAGTTCTCTACCCCGGGTCCGACAGATCCGAACCTCCGTCCTCGTCGTGTCGGACACCCCCGACACGACTCATCCAAACTCAACTCCAAATCCTAAAACCTAACCCTAACCTAGCCGGAATCCCGCTAGCCTCTACCACGCCCACCCTTCTTCTCCTCTGTCATCGTCAAACCAGTCGACACCACCCCAGCAAAGACCACGCCTTCCCATCACCCAATCAGCCACCTTCGCCGTGGCCGTCACCACAACCGGCCCATCCCGACCATCCATCAATAGAACCCAACTCCGGAACCCTCGACCAACCACCGTCGCCCTTACCACACCCGACGCCATCACGGCGCTGTCCCGACAACACCACCATCGCCCACAACATCACCACCACACAAAAATAAATGAAACAAAAACAAACGCCCGCCACCACGGCTTACCTCCATCTCCGGCGAACCATCCTCCAGCCCAACGAACCCTGTCCGCCGTGCCCAACCTCCTCTACCTAGGCCCTAGTCGGCCGGAGCCGTACCACCGCCTCCACCTTGCCATTCCTACGACCGCCTCCGCGAAACCCCCTTTTTTCGACTTGTCGAGCCGTCCCCGCGAAGCACCGCCCCCTCCGCTCCTCCTCCATCTGCCGGAGACGTGCCGCCTCCCGACCCGGCTCTCCCTCTCTCTCCTCTCTCAGTCTCCATTTCCTTTAAGAATTCTTTTCACTGATTTCGAAGAGGAACAGTAAGGTGTGATTTTTATTATTATTATTATTATTATCTATTTCACTATTATTATTATTGTTAATATTATTATTTTTGTTACTATTATTATTTATAATATCTATTCTTTATATGTACAAAATAAGTTGTTGACTTAAAATACATTTATACTATTTCATGATACTAAAGATGGTTATAAATAATTTTTATCTAAGCGAATATCGTTTGAGAAAAGCAACTTTTAAGTATTTAGTTATTACTAGATATAGTTTTCAAAATATAAATAAATATTTTTATTGGATTAGAGTTTTGCTTCTTTTCTAGTATGATAGATTTTTAAACGGGTGATATTTTATTATACCATGTATATTGTTGAACCATAAAGTACTAGTACTTTTAAAATATTATGGTATTCCTTTATACATATTTTTGACCTAAATTTTAGTTGGATTTTTGTTAATTTTTACCAAGTTATTAAATATATGAATATATGAGTAAGTTATGATTGTAGCCATAAAAACGATTTCTCCGTATTTTCGTGCATATATTTTGATAAGGTTCAAAACTATTATAAACTATTTTCAAGTATATTTTTCCACTAATAAAATATAGTTTTCAATGACTATAATTTGTTTTCTCAAAATCATATATTATTATTTTTCTTTGATTTTCCTCATGTCCGTGACCAAACCTCATTTTCCTATTCCCTCGCCCATTTCAAGCATACCTTATGTCCACCCTAGCTAAATTGACCGTTCTTGACCCAATAGAACTATCCATGCCACCACTCGAGGTCACCTTGCATAGTTGTTGCAATAAAGTTGCAGTTCGTGCCACATTGATTATTGCAGCACACCAGGCGTACTACCAGGCAAGACACCTTGCCTTCAATGTTTAATTTCTTGCTCAATATTATGCATGTTTTTACTTATTCTAGAAAATATAAATTGTACTTGCAAATTATTATATTTTAGTTACATATGGCTTAGAGTTAAGGGACCACCTTTGTTTGTGTCGCATTCATTGGCCCGACACTTGTGTATCACGAGTCACGAGTCTCATATAGATCTCGGACGTACGTATCGACTGGCCATCGGTGCGCACATGCCGTACGATAGGCAATAACTGCTAAATAGTTATGGTTGACTAGAAGACTTAGCGACTTAGCAGTTATTAGGAATGTCGTGATGTGGATTCAGCACGAGTAGTACATGGGGAGGGTGGAGACAGTTATTAGGCGCAGGGGCTTTCACACCTTTACTTTTCTCTGGATGCCATTTGTGACTCAGTCGAGAGACTAGTGGCCGTGCATTTATTTACTTTTCTCTAGATGCCATTAGTGCCTCGGTTGAAACACAAATGTGCCGAGCATTTACTTTCCTCTAGCTGCCGTTAGTGACTCACCCAAGAAGCTAGTGGTCGTGCATTTATTTTTCTTTGGATGCCCCTTAGTTCTCGCTCGAGTGCTAATGGGCCGTGCATTTACTTTTCTCTAGACGCCACTAGTGCCTTGGTTGAAACGCTAACATGCCGTGTTTCTAGCTTCGGGAGCCCTTGTGTGGAACGTTGTCTTCAAATTGCATTTTCACCTAGAATGGTTAAGGACCTTTATTTTTGTAGTCACATATACTATTCTGTTGAGCTAACTTTATTCAGTTTATGGCATGATATTATGTGTCTTGTTACGTCCCTCTGAGGACCTGGTTGTCTCGCCAGGTGTGTGCTCTTGTCTTCGCAGGTGTTCTAGCTCTAGCCGCGACTATCTCTATTTTTTCGAGGATGATTGCGCTTGGATCGTCTTCGCTTCGCTCGCCAAATTTATTTCATTCTCCATGTATTTCTTTTCTTGCTTGTTGGTAGTGGATTTGTCTCCGCCCAACATATTGTATCTAGACAATTCATTATTTTTATATGATGTCTTTTATTCAATTATTTTGCGTGGATGAGATTAGTTATGGTTCTACTGCATTTTACAGCTTATGTATTCATACGAGGATTCCATATATTGGAGTGTACTTCGTATGAATACAGCTGGCATGTCTACGTTCCTAGTCCTACATATTTTTGGACTGGGGCGTTACAGTTATTGGCCTAATATTATCATTCGTTCTATGATTTGAAAAAAAATATATAGATTTCAAATATTATTTTACCTTGACAATTATTACAAGGTACTATTTTAGAGTATTAACAAAAGTATTAAATTTAAATTTGATTTAACATACCTTCAATGTTATTAATAAATTCTAGTATTGTTATGGATTGGTTTTAATTAATCTAGGAATTGTTGGATTCAATATGTATTTGAATTTATTTTTATCATCTTGACTACGAAATCAATAGATATTATTACAATGATATTATATTTATGAAAACCTAATTTTACAGATTATTTGTCGGTACAATTTTTTAAATTTATTAGTGTTATGATATATATGTAGATTAAATTAATTTTGTTATTCATTTGAAAGGATTTATAAAATGATTTGATCTAGATTTATTCTAATCCTATCCCTTTTTCTAATTAGGGAATCACCAAATCTCTAACCCTAGCCCCAAATCCAACTTTCTAACACTAACCCCAAATTCATCTTCCCGTATTTTTAGAATTTTAATCATTCATTTACTTTATTTTATTTATCGTGATTGAAGGTAATTTTTGTCGATACTTTGTTTATGATGATTTTCTTTTACCAAAACTTGTTTAAATTAAATATTTGAGAGCATTTTAGGGCCTATAGGGTTTCAAGACTCTTTCTTCCTTTTTACCTATTTGATCAGCATCTTCTTATACTTAAATTTTTTCTATCTTTTCATCGATCAGCCAAATTCATATATCCCAGTAGTCTTTAAATTCGAGAACAAATTTATTTCTAAGGTGGGTAGATTTATAAACCCTCTTTTCGAAAATCTTAAAAATATTTTTATTTTTATTTATTTAAAATAAAATACAATTTTTTGAATTTTATAAATATTTAATTTAATTTAATTAATTATTATTATAGAAAGTCTTAGTCATGGTTAAGTTTTGGAGTACAAGATGACTAGAAATCATGGCACGGATAGTGCAGTAGCATTTCTTGACTAGTGTATTAGCCATAGTAGGGAAGGACGAGCCATAAGTGTGTCCCAACTAGAAAAACTAGGCTAAGTTGCGACTTGACCCCTATAAATAATTTAATTAGTTATTTATTAATATTATGACTTTAGGAAATCTGGTTGTACCAAACTAGTCCCGACTGGAACTGAACCGAACCCAAGCCCAGGTAGTCATGTGGTACGTCCAAAAACATTCATGTAGATGTTTGTGGTGTATGTATAATGGTAGTTTGTTTTAATGATCTAGTAATTATATTTTTTTTATGTTATAAAGGTTTTGTTATAAAATATATATTTATTAGGGAAAACATCTCCTATAATACTACTATATATCCCTTATACTAGTTTCAAATTAATTGTATATACAAAAGGAGTATATACAAAACTGGCTAAGTACTTTATTATCAATTGCAACTTTATTATAAGCTAGGAATGTATTCAGTAGGATTTGTTAATATATATATATATATATATATATATATATATATATATATATATATATATATATATATATATATATATATATATATATATATATATATATTTTTTTTTTTTTTTCTTTTTTCTTTTATATATATATATATATATATATATATATATATATATATATATATATATATATATATATATATATATATATATATATATATATATATATATATATAAAAGAAAAAAGAAAATATATATATATATATATATATATATATATATATATATATATATATATATATATTATATATATATAACCTAATATACGTATATATATATATATATATATATATATATATATATATATATATATATATATATATATATATATATATATATATATATATATATATATATATATATATATATATATACGTATATTAGGTTATATATATATATATATATATATATATATATATATATATATATATATATATATATATATATATATATATATATATATATATATATATATATAAAATATATATATATATATATATATAAATATTTATATATATATATATATATATATATATATATATATATATATATATATATATATAGTTTTCTTTATGATTTTAATAATTAGAATTAATAAAAAATATGATAAAAAAAACCATTCTTTATATTCTAGAATATTTAATAAATATTAATTGCATTTATCTAAAATAGTTACACAAATGTATCATACTATGTATTTATATAGGTAATTATATGGATACTTGGAGACAAATATAGGTATAAAACAAAAGAAATATAATAAAAAAGGAAAACCAAAAACCCACACATAACCCCTCCCCGCACAGTAACAACCCCAGCCCGAGCTCCCCCAACCCGAGGCCATGAAAAGCCAACATAACCGTCCTTGCTTTCCCCTTCCCTATACAACTAATGACAAATAGAAAACCCTAACCCTAAACTATTCTACCCAAACCCCCGTGCGGCCTCTACCCTACATGCGCCATCGCAGAGGATGGCCTGCCGCCGGCCAGAGCCGCTCGATAGCAGCAGGCACTGCAACACGACAGTGATAGCAACCCCCGAACTCGACTTCACCTCGACCTTGCGCGATGCTCGCCCGATCGTTTCATGATCCACTTTCACTGGTATGTTCATGACATATATGACTCTAATCGCCTTTATTTAGTTTGAATTTAGATTCCGAGGTTGTCCAGAAATCGACTCAAAGTTGAAGTAAAATCTGGTAAAAACAGAGTATTAGAGCAGTCCAAACACCCAAGTTGGAATGTGAATTCCTGCCAATCTGACATATTCAGAAATATAATTGAACAAATTTTTAGACAATATATACAAGATTACAATCCCTCTAATAGACTCTGATTTCGTAAAGTATGTAGAAAGTTATTCGTTTTCCAAAATTAGGAAAAAAAGAAGAAAACTGTTTTAAAAATTCAAGAAAATCTTCGATAAGGTATGCGCCCTGACAAAACGGGTGACGTGGTCACAACCCGTAAGCATCAAAAGGCGCTTACGGATGTTACGTACGTGTAGAATTTGATGAAACTCGATTTCGTTGTGCGTACGCGACAATATCGAGACGTATCCGTCGAGATATCCCGTATCGGTCTATTTGCAAATTAGTCAATTACTTTGTGCACGTTTATCATCTCGAGACGAAATTTACGATAATAAGACCGTGTCATTTTTCTATTTCTGTAAGCCAAGTTTAGTCCGATTCTGATAAGGTTGACCGGAACGCTATTTTGACGGGCCCGCGACCCGATCCAATAGACGAATTTGTGCACAGTCTGCCGGAATCCATCTTTGGACATACGGTTGGGTTCATCCCGTCAAAACAGACCAGTAAACATATAGTTTAATGACTTTAGAGACTGTTAGTATTGGCACACTTTTCGATGCAAAATGGGTCCAACGACATACATCATTTTGACCCAAAATTATCGTTTTACTCCTGTGTCCAAAATTGAACTTATGGGTAGGCTATCCTAGCTAATTTGACTATTCTGAACACATTGGTAATATCTATTTCAGCATCCGGAGAAGGTTGTGCGGGTTGACTTTCGTGGCTCATTTCAGTGGTTGGTAGTATCGATTTAATCAGCTAAGGACCTCAGGCGAGTACATTTCTTATAGTTCTCATATTTGATCATCTTTATGATTCATGTATTTAGTAGTACTTTACATTAATATTCGGTTGATTTTTGACACGATTGTACATGAGATAGTAGATATGGATCCTTTACATGTTATTTTTTGTGACTTGTATGTTTACCATGTTCGTGACTTGTTGAATCCATGAGTACTAGTTGGGCAGAGATATAAATTAGTAGACATGTAAATATACCCCAAAAATCCTAAAATGTCTTATTGTGTCTGATAGCAGTCGCACAATTCACGTACGAGGTGCCGGATTTACCTCTTAGTCATTTACATGTCGAAAGTGTATTTCAAATACTAGTTAGATGTAGTCTTACTATATTACAGTTCATGTCACTTTCTTGTCTTAGATGCCATGCTCTTCTACTTTTACTCACATATTTCATACCATGATTCTTGTTTATACACCCATCATGTATTTCAGTATTATTTACAATTTTATAGATTTTGTCAATTATTTGTACTACTGTTAGAATGTACTCATTTCTTTCCTGACTGGATCGTTGATATAGGTGAGGATGACTTGCTTCCTACTTTTGTGCTATAGAGCATACAGGAGGAGATAGAGACTCGAAGGCCAAAACCTAGAGATTAGTTAGATAGTTGAGTTTTATTCAGTTATTCTTTATAAATTGTGAGACATTGTACCTTATATCAAATATAAATCTTTGAATATTGTAATTTAGTTTAATTTTGTGAATGAGCATTTATTTGTAATTTTGAGCATTGTGGCTAGACATCGTTCTACCGTCGATACTGCGACGTAGGCTGGTTTGGACATGCACCCGTATCCCGAAAAGCGGGCGCGGATCGTGACAGCCACCCTATTAAATTGCTTATTGTATACTCTATTACATGCTAATAGTATTAGGGACGTACGTTATCTCGACGTAGTTGTTCACCTGTTATTTTAGTTTGGTGTAAGGATGAATTATTGTCTCTAAGATAGATTACGGATCTAGGCTACGATGTAGGTTCCTATATAGTATTTTATTGATTGGGTTTTCTTCATTATTCATTCATACTTTCTTGCGTTACTTGCTATTAGGGGTTGACCACTCTGGATTTGTTTGGCCAGATCTAGTAGCAAAGCTCGTGGATCTTCTACCAATCCCACACGATGGTGCATACCAGGAGGATGACCACCGAAGTGTTTGAGTGAGTTCTTTTCGATCACTCTTGATATCGTTTTGGTTCTTTTGAAGCATTTAGCCGTTGGGTACCTGTTTAGTCCATGTACTCTAGGAGCATATTCCTCCATTTTTTGACAACATGATTATATATATTAGACTATAGCTGATGATGTGATCATGTGTGACTTAAAACTATGCTAGCTTTTGGTATGTATTTCTAGTTTAGTGAACAATTTATTTGAGCGTCAAAACACCTTACTACTTTATCTTATATGTTCTATTTTGCTGCTTCTTATTTGACTGATTGAGACATAGTATATTTTATAAGAGCATAAAGAGACTTGTATTGTAGTATATACCCCTTGTCTTGGTACAATAGTGACTTTATTGTTGGATACTATTATATATCATAGTGTGTAGTGTAATCCCATACCGCTCAGTTCAATCGAAGGAATCGAAACTCAACGACGTTTGGACTTAACAATGTAACGACTTGCTTGAAGTCCCGCTCGGCCGAGGCAACTCCTCGCTCAGGTGTGTGGCTTCGGTGAACCAGTCTCAGCTTGGCATTCACACTAATAAATGAAAGTTTTTACTGCACTGAATAGGCTTGATAATAAAATAGATGAATCCACATAGCTAAGGAAATAATTTCGCTTGGAGTCAAATGTGTATAGAATATGGAAATGGTTAACTTGTTGCCAAGATATCACTATACAATGGTTTTTTAAGTTGGCACTCAATTTTTTGATCGCACTTATTGAGTTGAAGTAAAAATTATGCCATAGGCTATCGACTTAACGTCATAGCAGACACGTTCCCACAGTCTCAATGTTATTCATAGAAGGCACATTCCTACGGTTTTATTGCCACGTTCCTACGGTATGAAAGCTAGTCATATTGAGTATGACTTGGTTGGTGGCACTGTACAAACCATGGTTGGATCAAGTTATGCAGGAGGACTATCAAATAGTCGTTCCTGGGTTTGAGTAAGATGATTTAGATAACATAGAAAGTTCTCGGGACCGGTAACCATCGAGGTAGTCTCCGAACCTAGGAGATTCATTGAGATGAAAATATGATAGGAGAATTGGTCTTATAAGCACGTCAAATTGAGTGGAGTCTTGCATGGTCATGGACAACTTGTGCACAAAATTTTAGTTCCTCGGATGATTGTTGGGACACTGGGATCAATTCGTACCTAGGGGGAACAAGTTCGTCGTATCCGATGTATTGTCACCGGGCGTTGCGGAGCGATTTAGATAGTTTGACTGAAGGATGAATCTGAAATGCTTGGTGATTCGGGACATCAAGTGGGGCTAGCTACCTTGCTATTAAATGATCGCCATCTAACCCATCAATGTCCAAGGTGGCTTGAATTGCCAGTGACCTTTCATGTAGATGAGTCGGTGTGCTGAGCGGCAATCCGCATGTACGGTGTCGTTTGAGTCACTTGAAGTATAAGCACGACACAAATAAGTCAAAAAATGTGTGCATGTTTTGGCAAAAATAAATTGGAGCCTAAGATTTGGCTATAACAGAGACACATGCTTCGGCATGAGATGTGGAGTTGGTTGTTTGAGTCAATAACACAAGTTTATGAGTAAGGTTTGAGTCAATTGTATGTTGAAACGGGAAAGACCGTAGGACAAGTATTTATGGGCTCACTGTGTTGCGAGGCACAACCTCCATGTTGTCATATAAATAGGTCTTATGGCATAACCATGATGTTTGCACAACTAGATTTTGTAGCACAGTCTCAAAAAATTTGGAGCATGATTATGATCTTACAACACGAAGTAGTGTTATAGTTTAAAATGAAAGGCAAGAATAGAAAGACTATAAAATAACTTACACTCATTAAAATAACGTATTGGTTTTGTATGGGTGGGCGAGGGGCTCACTCACTAGTACGATTGTGTACTGATACCCCACTAGTCTTTATCTGCAGGTTCAGGTATCAGCACGCTCGGGGCGGAGCTCACTTGGACGCGCTGAAGAATGGATTTCCTTTGTATTTCGAGGCGTATGATTGCATTGGAGTCTTCTGTAACGCCCCATTCCTAAAATGCGTAGGACTATGTACATAGACGTGCCAACTATATAATAAATATACGTAAGCTATAAATACAGTATAATTATGGCCAAATAATCTCATCCACAAAAAAAAGAATAAAAATATCATAAATCAACTATGAATTGTCATTTTACAGGTTTGTTGGACGGAGACAAATCTACTACCAACTATTTTAAAAGAGAAGTAATACATAGCAAATGAAAGAATGTGTAAAATTTAGCAAGGAACGGTCCAAGAGTAAGTCATCTTTGATGGGATGGAGAAGACCACGATCTTGGCTAGGTCTCCTGTGAAATGACAAGAAACACACACCTAAAGAAACTACTAGGTCCTCAGAGAGACGTAACAAGATACATATAAACATACTATAAAACTGAAGCTCGATAATAAGTCAAATCAGATCATAACATGGTCCAATACTCCACCACTGAATTAGCGTACCATCCCCCCAACCAAATAAGAATAGAAGATGTCACCCTAATCCACGGTGAAGTATCTTTCCATGCCGAAATTCGATATAGTATCCAAACCACAACAAGATTTAGTACCGTTTCAGTGAAATGGTGAACAACACCTACAACCAAACAGGGACAAGGTGTGGCAACTAGCTAGTCCGCGATAAGTTACTGTTCTAAGCCGCGATCAGGTCTAAGTACACAAACCAAAAGTGTCTATACCTAACGGATAAGGTACCCTAACCATTTCATGTGAATGTAATTTAAGAACAAACTTCCAACGCATGGATTCTCTGGCTAAAAATAGGATCGACATGGTCCCCACTCGGGCACTAGGGGCCTCATAGCATAAAGTTCCTTGAACATCAGTGGTCATCAATAAAATAAAAGGGCAACTGGCATCTCCGATGGAGCGTACAGTCACAAAGGTGATGTGCATGGTAGCCCATACGCTAAGGAAATGTCATCCCCATCCCATGCCTATATGTTGTCTTCACAACACATAACCTCTATTAACCGCTAAGTCAAATTAATCATGCAAAATACTATTAGCGGTTAATCCTATCGCACGACTTATACGTACCAGTGGCCATCCAGCTACGCATGTCCGAGTTCTATATGCTACTTGCGACTTTATGGCACAAATGTGTCAGGGCCTATGAATGCAGCACAACCAAGGGTGGTCTCTCAAGTCTAGGTTTAATGTGCATAAAATAATAAAGTAGCAGGAAATGGAACTAGAAAGTAAAATTTGTATCTCAATATGACTATATAGCACAATTTATTTACAGAATAAAATAATAATAAATAAATACATGAAATATATGAGCAAATTAGATAGACCGTAAATGATAAGATATTTTGCCTGGAGGTAGTGTGCAGAATGGCAATGTCCAATAACTTGAATCGTCAAAATAGTGAAGCAATAAAAGACAACTTCCACGAACGTCTTCGAATGCTGAAACAGACATCACCAACATTTTTGGAATAAAATAAACGTCTAAGATCACCTACCCATAAGTCCAATTCTGGATACAGGAGCAAAATCATAATTTTGGATCAAATCGGTATTCGCCGTTGGACCCACTTTGTACCAAAAAATGTGCCAGTATCTACGGTCTCTAAAGTCGTCAATAGGTCCGATTTGATGATACGAACCCAATCATATGTCCAAAGTTGGATTTTGGTGAGCCATGCACAAATTCGTCTGTTGGATCGGGTCGCGGGACCGTCAAAGTAGCATTCCGGTCGACCATCTCATAATCGGACCAAACTTGGCTTACAGGACCAGAAAAATAACACGGGTCTAGTGGTGCAAGTTTTGTCTCGAGATGACGAACATGAACGATGTTATGGACTAGTTTGCAAAGGGGCTGATACAGGTATCTCGACCGATGCGTCTCGATTTCGTCGCGCACGCACGACAAAATCGAGTTCCATCGAATTTCATACGTCGACAACATCCATACATATCTTTTGATGCTTATCGGTTGTGACAACGTCGTCCAGTTTGTCGGAATGCATGTCGTATAGGTAAAAATTATTGAATTTTACTATTTTAAAAACTGATTTTTCCTAAACTTTGAAACTATTTTAACATCAATCTAATAAACGAAAAATAAAACTAAAAGTTGGGTTTCCATCTCGTATATGTTATCATTAAATCTGATCAAACATATTTTCAAAACTGTCGAAGAATCGGCCAAAAATTTACTTCCAAAACTAGGCCCTAAACAGTTTTTGGTATTCTGCTTTGGTGGTTTTTTCTCGATCTTTTGAAAAGTTTTACGATTTATTCAGGTCGAACAAATTTAATCTAGTTGAAGGGTTTGGTAGGTGGTCATCTAGGCTACTCGTAAAAATTTACAATTTAAGATTTCATCTAGCGAGGGGGAAGAAAATCGAGTGCAAAGGTGTCTATCCACTGCTGTCAGGATGGTAGGGGCTTCCCTTGTTCTGTGTTCACCGGCGGCGCTATGACAGTCACCGGCGGTGTGCAGGCCGTCGGGGTGGTGCGCAAGGAGGTCGCCAAGCTAGGGGCAGCCTAGCACGCAATCACGAAGGGGATTTGATAGGTTTTTGAAAGGTTGAAAGAAAATAAAAGTCTTTAAAATCGTATACACTTATATATGGACTCAAGTTTAATTCCTATTAGAACTGTGACAAGATTTGATAAATCTCTGATTTACATGAGGGAGAATCTATCCAGGAATTGGACAAAAATAGTTTGAAAGGGTTTGGTGTCGAATTGAATGAATTTGAATGATCCAAAATTCAAAGGAACCCAAAATAGTTGGGTCCCTAGCTTCTTGGGTTGGAAGGAGAACTGTTCCCCCTATGGGGAACAGTAATCTCTGCTTTACTTTTTTTTTTCTTTTTTTACTATCCCATATGTCACGACCCGTTACCCAAATTATTGAGTTGGGTCGGGCCATACCCGGCCTACGCTTGTGTCATAGCGTAGTAAGTTGTACTGAGTAAAGACAATTAAAGGATCTAAAATACGAACAGTTCTAATATCGCATTTTAAATTTTCATCACAACACAACATCTATTAGCGAAAGAAAATAAGTTCGGATTTAATTATTACATTACCAAAGTATAAAGCTGGAGACAAAGTCCTGTGGAAAAGGTGGAGTCTAAACTGTTTTCAACACACTAATACCAAATGAGTGAACTAAGTCCAAAGCGACTAAACAAGGTTCCATGCAGGGACTTCCTCAAGGGCAATGACATGGTCCTCTGCTACGGATCCATAATAAGTGTCACATAATGTTTCCTCCTCAGAAAGGATACCTACAACGTTTTCTGTCAGGAAGGAAGCAGGTACTGATTCTACAAACTACACATACTGAGCATGGGATAAAAAGAGATGTGCTAAAATAAGAAACATGTCATGTCATATTCTATCATATGGGAAATGCATTTGTCATGGTGGTTTACATATATAGTGTTTGAAACTCTATAGAGCATAGAGTATTTACATGATTAAGAATCAATAATATAATAAAAAGAAGACTGACTCTAGCTTAATCAGTTGAACTGAACATGAACTTGGTAATTAGGGATCTGCAAAATTAATATGTATTTGATACCTTGTTTTATCAGTCATTATCAAATTTAAATGTAAAAACTAATTATAGTACCCGCAAATTTATAATAAAAAGAAGAATGGCACTAGCGTGCTCCAAAGCAAAGATATCCACGGAGGCGGTTCGTCCTATTCATATATTCAAGACCAAGGGGTACTCCATTCTCTTTCGGATAGGCCCTGGAAGGAGAAGGAAGACTGGAATGCCAACACAACAGATGACTATCTATTCTCTAATTCACCAAACCCGATAGTATACATTTTGGGAATGTCCAATGCCAAAGTCACTAAATGGGTAAGTCGTCAATCCCTAAAAACTAATTATAGGACCAATCAGTCACAGTTGGTTGCAACCTAGCATATCTATCTGGCTATCTTAAGGTATACGCTTGTTTGTGATAGAAACCAATCAGTCAAATTTAAATGTCAAACTAATTATAATAACTTAGGACCTGCAAAAAATCATATGTAATTTAAATAAGTTTGAATATGCATGCATATATGGCTATCTTACTATAAGGTATGGTTAATAATAACTTATAAGTTTGAATATATATCTGATACCTTGTTTGGTTAATTAGTCACATTATCAAATTTAAATGTCAAACTAATTATAACTTAGGGATCTGCAAAAGAAAATGATAAGAGTTTAAAATAAACTTTGACATTTACATGATTAAAATCAATAATATAATAAAAAGAAAACTAGCACTAACTTAATCAGTAGAACTGAAAAGTTATGAAAAGTGCAAATATAAATTATCATCTAAAGGGCAAACAAATTCACAAGGACTATTGGCATATGCAAAAGACTTATGCAAAGATATGATAAAAAAATTTGATACGGCACGGACATGGAACCTATTTTGGTAGTTCTTAGTAGTGTGTGGGATGTGTCTTATGTGTCCGACACAACACTGCCCATTTATTTGGAGTGTCCTAGGTGCTAATTCTATATAGAAGTGAAGATGTTGCTTAAGTCCATGTATAGTAATAACTAGTGGAATAGGTAGGTTACAAAAGAATACAGTTGCATACTGATTGATGCATATACAAGAAATACCATATCATATTTGGACTAAAGCGACAATCTGAAACTGCATGACAAATTGATATCAACTGACAACTCTATAGAAAGTGCTGCACTTTTTGGTTCAGTTGTTCTGAAATTTTCAGAAACCCTCCAGAGCTTTTCTCAAAATGGCTGAAATAGTTTAAAGGATCGGACGATACCGATTCGATACGGCATGTCCCAATCCAATATCCGATACTGACCGATACTGACATTGAGAGTCTCTTTTTCGATCAATTTGGCAAAGAAAATTGAAGGAAAAAGACAAATCAACAAAGGTTTGAAGCATAATAAGGTTGTACAAACATATAAAAGAAGAAAATTGATCTATTGCATGTAAACCCAATTCTAGTAACGTAATCATAACAGAAAAAAGATTTACTCGTAACTAATCTCACTATAAATAGCACTCCCACTCAACACATTTCTTCCATCAGTGGTATTTACAAATGGAAATGGAGTTTTCTTTGGGAAGAAAATGTCTATTTGCAGCTGTTCTCTCCTGCTTCATGTTGTCACAGTATGCAACCGTTACTTACAACAGTCCCGCAATCAAAATTGGCGGCAAGTGCAGGCTTCTGCTCTCTGGTGCCATACATTATCCTCAACATCTGAGGTATTATTTTATATTTATTATATTTTTTAAATTTTTACGGATTGAGAACATTGTTGTTGTTGCAGAGAAGGTGTCCTGACCCGTATCCAAATGTAACCTCTACATGGTCGAAAACTTAGATATACAATTCCACTAAATAAAAAGTAGTTGTTTCATAATTGCATAAAAAATGATATAACATGATTTTGGATATTCAAGTTATATATTTATATATATTTCGCATATTGATTAACGAAATTATTTTATGGCTTTCAGATGTGGCCTGATTTGATCCAGAAGTCGAAAGAAGGCGGCCTTAATGCAATTGAGATGTATGTCTTCTGGAATGCTCATGAGCCTCGGAGGAGAGAGGTTGTTGCCTCACTAAGTTATATTTACTTATTTTTCGAAAGAAAAAAAAATCAAATGGAAGAATATTATCTTTAATAATGATTTTTGTCTTTTAAGTACAATTTTGTTGGTAATATCAACCTCGTTAAATTTATCAAGGAAATACAAAATACTGGAATGTATGCCATTCTACGTATTGGTCCATATGTTTGTGCTGAATGGAATTATGGGTACGAAGAACATCCTTCATTTCCTAAGATATAATTATTTAAGTTATAACTTCCTCTAGAATAGAATAATGCTAAGATTTATTTTCTAATAAATAATTTTTTCAGTGGACTTCCCGTTTGGTTGAGGAACATCCCGGGGATGGATATTTGGACTGACAACCAGCCATTTAAGGTTTGCAATTGTCTCTTATTCATTTTTCAATTTTTTTAAAAAATTATTTCCCCTATAGATTTTGTATCTTTTAATTTCATTTCCTTTTTCCAGGATGAAATGCAAAATTTTACTAAGTTGATCGTCGACATAGTTAAGCAAAAGAGGCTACTCGCTCCGCAAAGAGGACCTATCATCATAACCCAAGTATCTATATACATCTATAAATGTCACACTACATTCTATATTTTGATTCTTGTTAATAAATTTTTTTGACCTAATAGTATTATTACATTTTACTAGATCGAGAATGAGCACGGTAACTTTAAGGATAAATACGGAGACGTGGGAAAGCATTATATTGACTTGACTGGGCTGCACAAATGGCCGATTCACTCAACGCCGGCATGCCATGGATCATGTGCCAACAAGACAATGCACCCTACCCTATGGTAAATTGACCAAAAAGCTCTTACATTAAAATTTCAAAAATAGAAAATAAAATTTTCTTGATTAATCAAATCTAATCTCTCTTAATGTTTTCTTAAACTATATTAACACTCCACAACGGGTTATATGACAACGAATTTCAACCCAACAATGCTTCTGTTCCTAAGATGTGGACAGAGAACTGGACTGGATGGTGAAGATCTTGACCCATCTTTTTGTTGCATTTTTTGAATTTTTTTAATTTTTTTAAAATTTTGATAACCGTTATACGCAACATTCTTTTAGGTTTAAGAAGTGGCATTTTCCTCACGAACATAGACCTACAAAGGATCTTGCTTATGCAGTTGCTCGTTTCTTCCAGTCTCATGGAACTCTACACAATTACTATATGGTTAGTATATTTAGTTGATTTATTAATTTATTACAACCCACACACACCTACACGTCCTTATTGTTAGGAGGTCGAACATGTCGGCCCTGTCTAGTGTTCATGATGCTTTCCATATGAGCTACAAGTACTGGACTTTTATTCAATTTTTTTGGGTATTAACCGATATATGTTTATTTTCAGTACCACGGAGGAACCAATTTCGGTCGCAGTACAGGAGGTCCATACATCGTAACATCGTACCACTACGATGCTCCTCTTGATGAGTACGGTACATGTTCATGTTTGTACAATAATTATTTTTTAATATAAATTTAATCAATTTTACAGTCGAAGAAATAACATATATTTTGTTGTCCTTAGGAAATATAAGGCAACCTAAGTGGGGGCACTTGAAGGATCTTCACACTGCGCTTTACTCAATGGACGACGCCATTCTTCTTTTAATTTTAGATTTAATTCCTTTTTTAGTACTAATGACATAAAATTTATGTAATTATAGGTGACAAAGTTCTATGGTGAAGGGATCACCGGTGCGTGCTTCTTGACCAACAAGAACAATGCCACTGATGCCACACTCGATTTTGAAGGAAAAAAATATTTCCTTCTTGCGTGGTCCATAAGCTTCCTTTCTGATTGCAAGAAGGAAGTCTACAACACTGCTGAGGCAAGTTTCCATTTCTAAGTTCATGGTCGATGAGAAGGAGGTGCTGAATGCTATTCCCATATGGATCCGATTCCCAGAGTTCCCAGTGAAGTATTGGAGCATCCCGCTCCTCATGAGACTCGCCAGCCTAGTGGAAAAACCGATCAAGGCGGATGAGGCTACTGCTTTCCTCACCAGACTGATGTATGCCAGGGTCTTTGTGGAGATCAAGGCAAGCTCGAAACTACCGAGTATGCTGGAATATCAGGTTCCGTCCGGGGAGATTCTGACACAATCGGTGGAGTATGACTGGCTTTCCCCATGTGCTCCTACTGTGAGTGCTTTGGGAACGCTACTAGTGCTTGCAAGTATAAGGGGAACGAGGCCGTTAGGCCACCGGCGGCTCAGACGGAAGCATCCGGAATGGAGGCAGCTCCCAGCCACTTACCTGGGAAGACGTCGACATACAGATATATAGAGGAGGACACAGTGATGGAGGTCGACAGGATGCTGGAGACAGGATCTCCGCAGAGACAGAAGAGTATGCAGGGTACGTTGGTCACTTTCAGGCTATAGAGGAACATGGTGACCAAGGGTATGAGCACGGCTGGCAGCAGTCAGAAGGTGATGGAAGCCCCACCGACGATCATGGTATACAGTGGCAGGAAAAGACATGCTCCGGCCACGCGGGAGGATATCCCCCAGGCGAGGGATTTGGACGACCAGACTGCGGCCAATCCTGACTGGGCCCTTACCCTTAGCAGGATTCAGGCACACCTTGCTCATTTCTCTATGGTGGATGCTGACATTGATCAGACGGATGAGACACTTTCCTCGAGTGTCAATCCAGACGAGTTTCAGGGGGACCCCTCATTCATTAATTAATGTCAATCCTAGCCTGGAACATTAGGGGGGTGTTCCATTGGACGCTGGAGAGAGATTAAAGGAGTTCTGAGGAGAGAGGCGTATGACATAGCTATTTTGCTGAAGACGAAGACCAGAGGGGCTGCGATGCTCTCGCGTCGGACTCCGGCAAACTAGGACCACATTCACAACTTAGATCTTTGCGATATGGCAAGGATCTGGGTTAGGTGGAACCGAGATAACTGGGAGGGGGTACAGATCCAAAAATTGGAACAGCTTATTGGCATTTCTTTTGAGAACAAATGTGGGTTTCGCTTCATCCTGGGTGCCGTATATGGGCACAATGATCGCACGAGTCCTTATGGGAGGACATAGTGCACCTGGGTCATATGGCAGACCACATGCATCTTCCTCTGCTTATCATGGGGGACTTCAATGCTATGTTGCTTCGCTAAGAGAAGGTGAGAGGTCGCCATATTCCAGATTTGATCTTATATGACTTCCAGAGATGTCTGCTTATGTCTGGGATGAGGGGGCTAGAGAGAGCGTGTCAAATCCCTATTTTGAAATAGGTATCTGACTGTATTTTGTATTTTGGGAAATTTAAATTTGGGTATTGTTAAAAAATTTTATTGATAATTTCTTGAGGGTGAATTTTATCCATATTATTATTCTTGCCACTAAATTTACTATCAATTTTTATTATTATTATTATTATTATTCCATCTCCTCCCCTTTACCTAACCCTAACCCCAACCCATGCTTTCACTCTCTCTCTCTCCCTCACTTTTTACTCAGCCGACACCCCCCCACCTAACCCCCTCACCTCTCTCTTCACTCTCTCTCTCTTCCGACCCCTCACTGGACCAGCCCCCTCCCCCTTTCCTTTTTCCTCAGCTCTCTCTCTCTCTCGAGCTCACTCCCTTCCCTCTCCCTCTCGATCTCCCCCTCTCCTCTCCCGCTCTTCCCCGGCCAGCTCCGGCCACCGCTGCCACCATCACCCACCAGCACCGTCCACCGCCGACCGCCGCCACTGTCCACCACTGCAGCCGCGACCACCGCCCGTGCCACCATCTCCCACCACTGCCACCTCCAACCACCATCCTCCATGGCCGCCTCCTTCTCCGCGGCCACCGCCATTAGCCTCCACCGCCACCAATACTACTCCGACCACCATCATCATCGTCCCCATCACTCTCAGCCGCGGCCACCACCACTTCCTTCCCTCTTCCGCTGGCCGAGCCCCATGGCCGTCGGAGCTCCTGCCGCCGTTGCTCTCCTCCGCCGGAGCCCGACCCGACCCTGGCCGAGCCGCCTTGCGCCCGCCGGTGAGGTTCCCGAGCTCCCCTCTCCCCCTCTTTCTCGTTTTGTGTGGTGCCTCGTCGAGCGTGCTGTCTCGAGCAGTGCACTCTCGTGCAGTAAGCCCTCGTACTCTGTGCTTTTCCTCGGGTTGCGTTCCCCGATGTGCGTGCACCTCGATTTGTGTACGGCTTCGGTTTTCGTGCAACCTCGGTCTACGTATTACCTTGGGCAGCGGGATGCCTCGAGCCCTGTGCTGCCTCGGGCAACGTGCCACCTCGGTTTGTGCACCACCTCATTTTTCGTGCCTTGGCCTTTGTGCCTTTCTTGGTTTTCGTGCCGCTCCGATTCGCATACCCGTACCAATTTGCGTGTCGCCTCGGTTGCGTGCCACTTGATCTCCGCACCGCATCGATTTGCGTACGCACCTCGATTTGCATGCCGTATCGATTTGCGTGTCATGTTGTATCTTGTGTCGCCTCGGTTTGCGTGCACGTACCGATTTGTGTGTTCGCTCCGATTTGCGTATCACATTAGTCTTTGTGCCGTCTCGATATGTGTGTCGTATTAATTTGTGCGCTATCATGATATTCGTGATATATTCGTGATTTCCTCGATTTACGTGTATGTCTCGATTTACGTGCACGTTCATGTTTCTCGTTCGTCTCGATATTCATGTTCTCTCGATTCTCGTGTGCGTCTCGATATACGTGTGCGTCTCGATTTGCGTGCCCATATCGGTCTGCGTGCCTCGGTTTCCGTGCCCGATCCCTGCGCTGCTTGCGGGACCCATACGGTATAGCCTCGTGCTAATTCTTCATGATTTTATCATTATTTTATTATTTAATTCTAATGATTGTTTATTGTGTGTTTTGAGGATCTCGATGGACGTGCTAGCCTGGATCCTGATCGCCGAAGACTTGCTTACCTAGCCGAGCCCTCTAGGCAAGTATCCCTTGCTCATCGACGGCTCTTGCCCTCTCTTCTGGATTTTATTTTATTTAATTAAATTGTACTTGTAATTTTATAACCATGATTAGTGTAGCCTAGTAGTAGAACTGCCATGATGATAACTTAGGATAGCTTGGTCCGATGCCGGGATAGACCGTATCGGACAACTCGGATGGGTCATCCACACCTCCGAGGACACGAGCACGACTCACTTTTATGGATTGTCCATGTATGCCCCGTGTCCGACTCGCGGTCGGGTAACGGCTTGGCGAACTACTTATGTGGCTGTGATTATGCTTGGGTTAGAACTATAGACATGTGCTGTGATGCGTCCTGCGAGGCGGTTAGTTGATTATATTACGCATGTTGGCTTGGCGCCCAGTACACATTGTAGCGCTACTGGAGGCCGGGACTTAGTGGTCTCGGGTTCGATTGGTTTCCAGTACGCATCGTAGTGCTACTGGAGGCCGAGACTTAGTGTTCTCGGCTATCGACTTGTTCCCAGTACGCATCGTAGTGCTGCTGGTAGCTGAGACTTAGTGTTCTCAGTCTGCGATTCTGCGATTCTGCGGCGGGTTGCGCCGAGTGGATTTTAGCCCCAATTCGTAGGGTGCTCCCGTCCAGATTACAAAGGAGACTCTGCCGGATTTTTCCAGAATTTCCAGTTGGGAATTTGGTTCGAAGGACTGGGCAGAACCATCCCTTTGGTTTGCTGGACTGGGCTCGTGCCTGTTCACCTTGGTATAGTATACCTGATCCCATTGCTTGCTAGGTAGACTCCAGACTAGATCAGTCGCCTAGCTCCAGATCCGTCTTGTCCGTCGGATAGCGTAAGGAGAGCGGTTCCACTCGGGAGACGGTCTGCAACCCTGGTCCTTATTTGGTTTAAGGGTTGTGGATCTGCTCCAGAGTGGTTCACGCAATCCTTGCCACTCTTCTGACAGTATTTAATTAATATACACTTGTACCCTGACCATTCATTCTAGGAGTTGTCCTAGTCTAGCGAGATAGAGCTGACAGTTGTCCTATGTACTGGGAATTGTGACTTGTGGATATGACTGAGGATTGAGTATTATGGAGAGTACGATCTCGGGATATTGACTTGGTGGATCTATGTGGATTCTTGGATTTTTGTGATTTTGAATATTTCGTAGAACGAGGAGAATATCGAGGGTATTATTATATGATTTTTACTCGACTTCCCAACGCCCAAAACCTGGTACCTTTGTGTATTTCGGTAGTTGGGGAAAAACCTGGTTTGATTGCTATGTCTTGGTAGTTAGAGGGGCTCGTTTTCTAGTGTCTTGTGATCATTGACTTGGAGGATTCTTGTGAGCCAGAGGGCCTAGCATTGCTTATAGTGATTAGCTTGGATATTTGGTTATTGACCTTCCTGACATGATATTGAATCCATCGTAGAAGGGTGACTCTTGATAGATTGATCTGGTGGATAGACAGACAGGATGATTGGAGCTCTAGGCTCCCATATATTCTTGAGATGTGATTATAGTAGAGGTTCTGATTTTGTACCCGACTTGATATCCATGTCACGATTTGGGCATGTGACTTCTTGTGACTGATAGGTTTGACCTTGTTCCTGGTATTACACGATGACCTGGACCTGTCTTGATTCTTGATAGTGGCCCGTAGAGGTGCACTCCTGACTAGCACTCTGGACTTGATGGTAAACCTGGCATGTATACTCTTGATTCTTGATAGTGGCCCGTGGTGGCGCACTCCTGACTAGTACTCTTGACCGCTGTTGCGACAGCCAGTCCTGACTTGCTAGGTATGACCTTGTCTTGACACCGTGGTTGATTTCTCTTGATTGTGCTTGTATAAGCCACCAGTCCAGTCTTGTCTTGCATCATGTCTAGGACATGGATCCCTGAGTACCACGGTCATGGATCCATAATGAAACTGACTAGGCTAATAACTAGATTAATCATGTAGTTCATGGGGACTTCCCAGTGACCTGTTGCTTGTCTGACCCCGGCCCTATGTATCTATATATATACTAGGGATTTGTTGCTATCCGTCGAGATGAGCGCATTCCCAGCCCTCCGTCGAGTGTGGCACTTCTTTAGGGCACATGTATCTTACTGCAGTGTGCCTGCTATATCTATCTTTTTCTTTTGCTGGGGCCATTTGGGTAGTAGCAAGCAGGAGCTGGACTTTGAAGTCTCATTGCATCTTGTTAGTAATTAGGCCTGTGATAACCCTAGTTAGCTAATAATAGCAAGTCGTAGGCATTGTGTGGCCGCTTATTCTTCTGTGTTGTTTGGCTTGTTGCCTGCTAGCCAGCTGATATTGATTTCCAGCTGGCAGTGCAGGTGTTAGTAGATGCTAGGGAGATTGTGATTGTGTTAGCTTCACTATACTTGTGGATTGTTATCGTGCGTTGGTACCGCACGATCCCTTACCTTTATTTACTATTTTTAGATGTTTTTCTTGTCATATTTTATCCTGCTGGATTTCTTTGCCCGTCCTTGAGCCTTCCTTTCTGGTACTTGCTGCGGTTGGCCTGACCAACCTTGGATTGTTCCCAGATTGTCTGAGACCGACCCGGTGGATCTTCCAGACTTGACTTGGAGGGTGTGCTTCAGTTCCAGACCATGCTAGGAACTGTAGGAAGGTATACTTGTCTACATTATTATTCTGTATTGTAGATTCCTAATTTTCATATGAGTATTCCCTGCTTTCCATATGATTATCTCTCTTGATGTTGATTCATTGTGATTTGCCTGTGGACATGAGATCGGATTTAGGCCATAGATTGATTGCATGCTAGGATACCCAGCTAGACTTGACAGCCGTCATCGTCGTATAGCGTATTCGTACCTTATACGGTGTAGCTGGCCGTGCACGTTCCCGTATTCCGGAACTGGGGTATGACAGAGCGGGCCATATCTGGACCTGGCACAACAAGGCAACACATAATCGGATTGCATGTCAGTTGGATCGAACCTTGGACAATAGTGAATGGTTCTGGTGCTTCCCTAATTCGATGGCAGAAGGACTTGCGGCTGGAACTAGCGACCACTCTCCTATCCGGGTTGGCCTCTATGAGAGACCTACTATACGGTCGAGGCCATTTCGGTACAACAATAGCTGGTACCTGTCAGCTGGATACGAGGAGGTGGTTACGGGGGAGATGTATCACTTTCGGGAAGGCACGGCTCAGTTCCGTATTGTACATAAACTCAAGCAGATCAAGAGAGCGCTCAGGGGTTGGGTGAAAATGCGACCGCGGTCTTCTCTGGCGGAAAAGGAAGTCGAGCTTCGGGACATTCAGGTGGCTCTACAAGCTGATATTCTGAGCGGGGAGTTGGCGGCTAGGGAGAAGACCCTGATTGAGGAGGTCAGCATTATGAGATTGCAGGAGGAGATTAGTGCGGCACAGAGGACAAAATGTACCTGGCTCAAAGATGGAGACCGCTGCACCAAATTCTTCTATGATGTGATCCGCACCCGTCAGCACCGGAACAACATTTCCAGACTTCTGAATGGCGAGGGACGTTTGGTAGGGAACCCGGTGGAGATTCAGGAGGAGGCTGTCAGATTTTATTCTGACTTATACCAGCAGATGGATTATACTAGTACGTTCCCAGCACTTATTACGAAGAGGCTGGTGACGCACCATGGAAATAGCCTGCTATTGGCCCCTGTGAGATTGGAGAAGGTGGAAGACATTGTGATGAAGGCTAATCCAAACAAAGCACCTGGGCCTGATGGCTTCTCTTCAGGGTTCTTTAAGCGATACTGGGGTGTGCTTAAGTTCCATGTTCTGGAGGCGGTTCAGGAGTTCTTCGCGGAGGACAGGCTTCTGAAGGAGATGAACCATACTTTCTTGATACTGGTTCCTAAGAAGGAGGACGCGACCTCTCTAGCAGACTTTAGACCCATTGCTTGCTGTAACTTTCTATATAAGATCATTACTCATCTTATGTGGAGGCACATAGAGGGAATTATGCAGGGATTGGTGTTCCAGAATTAGGCAACTTTTATCAAGGGACGATCGATAGCGGAGCACAGTCTACTTGCACATGAGATGGTACGAGAGTTCAGCAAACCTGGGAGAATGAAGGCTTGTGTGAAGCTAGACCTGCAGAAAGCCTATGATACGGTCAACCGGGACTTCCTATGTCACTTGATGCTCGCCATGGGGTTCTACAAGAGGTGGGTTGCGAGGGTAAGGGAGTGTATCTGCTCCCCTACTTTCTCAGTTTTCATCCAGGGCACTCCACATAGCTACTTCAGGAGTAACAGGGGGTTGAGGCAGGGAGACCCTCTCTCATCGTACTTGTTTACCTTGGTGATGGAGTCTTTCACATGCATGATTGACACGGCGGTACATAACAAGAGGATCGTCCCCCTTTTTAGGTTGGTGAGACCGGTGGTATCTCATCTGATTTATGCTGGCGACTTATTGGTGCTACTCCAGCCTTTCATGCGGGACATGAGTGCGCTCTCAAACATTATAGAGGAGTTTGGGAGGTTGTCTGGCTTGTAGTTAAATAGGGAGAAGAGCAGAGTCTACTTCAGGTCCCGGTGCACGCTAAAGGAGGAGAGAGCTTTCGCCCTGGGACTGGAGAAAGGCGAGCTTCCAGTAAAATACTTGGGGGTCCCGCTGACGGTCAACTACGCCAGAGAGCGGGATTGTCACGGCTTGGTGGATTTTGCTCAGTGGAGAGTGGAAGGCTGGTAGGCTGCGGGTCTTTCATTTGGCGGATGGATTGAGTTGGTGAGATCGGTTATTACTGGCATCACGATGTTCTGGCTTCAATCTATCCAGATCCTGACGGCCACTATTCGGAAAGTGGAGTCCATCTGTGCTGACTTCATTTGGAGGAAAGGGATTCACGCGATCATTTGGGACCAGTTATGTCGTCCTCGGGAGGAAGGTGGAGTGGGGCTGCGGCCTCTACGTGCGGTTAAGAAGGCAGCTGGTGTGAAGATGACCTGGAGATTCATCAAGGGGGTCGCTTTGGACAGAGTGGATGGCGAACAGATATCTAAGGCGGATAAACTTCTGGGCCTGCAGGATAGACAATAATTTCTTGATCACTTTTAAGGCCATTCTGAGGTGTAGGCCGGTTCTTCAGACCGCTATCTGTAGGAACATGAAAGATGGGAAGACCACTGATCTCTAGCTTGATCCTTGGTTGGGTTCCAGATCCCTGCTGGAGATTTTGGAAGGACAGCTGGACAGAGAGGCGGGCAGGGGGCTAACATGCAGCCGGATCATCAGAGATGGGATATGGAGGCCAGAATGATATCCTTATACAGCTTTGTTAGCTGAGGAGATACGCTAGATTACTATTGACGATAGCCAGCATGAGGACTCTTGGAGCTGGGACGGCCCAGGTTCGGGTGGAGGGTCAGGACTGTTCTACTTTCGTAACTGCTAAGACATGGTACGGACTCACCATGACCGGGCTGAGGAGATGGACTTCATTTGGGGTAAGGGGATTGTCCGAAAAATGCAACTATGTGCCTACAGACTTTTGCAGGGCAGATTGATGACGAGAGACAGACTTCTCAGGTTTGGGATGCAGATCCCAGATGCCAAATGTGTGCTATGTAATGGGGTGGATAAATCTATGGGGCATCTCTTCTTTGAATGCCCGACGTCCTGGCACATTTGGACTGAGCAGTACGTGCAGTTGAGAGGGGGAGTTGGTATGGATAGAGACATCAGGAGCATTCTTAGCTGGATCCGAGATCACAGAGACAGAGATCCGGAGTGGGCCAGAAGAGCCAGAGTTCGTCTCGCAGCTTCCGTTTAGTACATCTGGAAGGAGCGGAACAGACGTATTTTCGAAAGCCTGACTACCCGTCCTATTGAAATTCTACATAATATATAATTCGATGTATCAGTAATGGCCCCATAACATTAAAATTAGGGCATAAAAAGTTGTAATTTTAGTGTATTATAATACCTTTACCGCTGTATGCGAGGAATAAAATTTATCCTTATTCTAATATATATATATATATATATATATATATATATATATATAAATATATATATATATATATATATATATTACTGCACAAACTACAATCATGGCCAAGAAGCACAACCAAGCCGAAGACCAGCCTGCGAAACTGAAGTGGTCATGGCAGTCGGAGTCCTTCGAGGAGTCCCTCAAGGCCTTGGGTGGCAAGCAAACTAAGAAGCGACTCTTGGAGCAGATAAGAACTAGTCTCGATGCTAGTGACTACTTGTGGTACATGACTACGTAAGTACACACACTAAAGAACTCGTTTGTTACACTGTAATGTAATTTTTTTCCATTTGATTATATTGCGATTACGATTACATTACAGTGTACCAAACGAGTAACTCTTCTCCACCCCTAATTCAATTTGTTTCCTTTTGAGAAAATGAATTATTTCATTCTTTTCCGTAGCTTCGACAACTTCGAGAACCAGACGAAAGTTATGCTTCGAGTTAACACGACCGGCCATGTTCTCCATGCTTTTGTCAATGGGAAGCTTATCGGTACAATATGTTCCTTAGTGCTAAAACCTTCGTGACTACTTACCATCTTTTAATAATTATTTGACACATTGTTTGTCAAACTTTCAGGATCTCAATACTCGAGTGCCGAATTGAACTTCTCCTTCGTGTTCGAGCGCCCCGTTGAGCTGCAAAGAGGAAAAAACTTTATATCTCTGCTTAGCACAACAGTCGGGCTCATGGTATGATCACTTTTACCAGCTCGGTAAATGGATACCTTACCTACTTACATGTAAGGTATTGATTGATGGTTGCGTCTTTCGTGCACAGAATTATGGCTATCAATACGAGCTCGCGCCCGTTGGCATACTCGATGGTCCGGTCACGCTAATTGGAACCAAAACATACGATCTAACCAAGATGCCATCGTCATACTATAGAAGCTGTTACACATTCTGGTGTCTAACATTCTTCACAGTTCAAACTGAATTGGTTTTTGAATGTAATCAGTCAAATAAGTTTCTGTTAATATTCCTTAAGAATAGTTAAACTTCCTATTGCTGAAATATAGGAAGTAGTTGTTTTGACTCATTGTACTATTTATATGTGTCGATTCTAATGAAAATAATGCTGAGTTCATCCAATTATCAATCTCATTATGGTATCAGAGCACCCCCCTCTCTCTGCTTTTAAATTTTTTTTTCTCTCCCTCCACATTCCGTGGTGAATACTACAAACGGTGCACTCATCATCCCAACCACCAAGGAATCTCAATTCCTCTTATTTAACACAGCTGCACAAGCTCCTCTCAAACTTACCCCCTCCAACTATCTCTCATGGAAAATTCAATTTGAAACACTTTTCATTGGCTATGATCTTCTTGGATACGTTGATGGATCCAAACCATGTCCACCCAAAACTCTGACAACAAACAATGTTACCACACCGAATCATGCCTATACCCTCTGGACTCGCCAAGATAAATTAATCCTCAACGCGCTCATTGGTTCTCTCTCACCAACAATCATTCCCTTTATCGCTCGTGCCAACACCTCCCATGATGCATGGAGTGTTCTAGCAAATGTATATGCCAAGCCATCCCGTGGTCACATCAAACAAGTCAAGAACCTTCTCAAAAATCCCACTAAAGGTACTATGACAGTCACTGATTTTCTTCATTCTGTCAAAGCCCGTGCAAATGAATTGACCATACTCGGCACCCCAATGGAGGAAGAAGATCTAACAGAAAAGATCTTGGATGGACTAGGTGATGACTACAAAGAACTTGTCCGTGCTGTTCAAGCCCATGACACCTTCATAACATTTGACGAACTCCATGAGAAACTCTTATCCTTTGAAGCCTCTCTCTCAGCCAACACAAAATCTGAGGTACATCTTTCCATTACTGCCAATCCTACCAACAGGACCACTCCCATGAACACCAATTGGCAGCCACACAGGACCAACACCAACTGTCATGCCAACCGCTCACACTCTACTGGCAACACAGGCTGACATCCACCTACAACCTACTCTGGCCGACCTCCCAAACAAGGTGAGATTGGGTTAAATAACTTGCATCTTGATTTTTTCCATATCTTACGTTACTTAAATGTCAAGGTATTTAATGTCAAGGTATTTTTTTCGGGTACAGGTTGGTCTTGATAAAGGACTAGTTCTTTATAGTGAGAACTGGAAGTCTGGCAAGATCCCCACAAAGAAGCCCTTTACTTGGTATTAGGTATTTTTCAATTCATGTTACATACCTGATTTTGGTTTACATTATGAATTCAGGATCAATACCGGTATTATTTTTCGCGTACGTGCATCATAGACAAACTTTAAAGCTCCTTTCGGCTCGAAGCCGGTGGTGGTCGATATGCTAGCCATGGGAAAAGAAGAGGCGTTCGTGAACAGCCGAAGCATCGGCCGCTACTGGCCGAGCTTCATCGCCAGGAAGGACGGATGTGGCAAATGCGACTACTGGGGCCACTTCAGCAACAGTAAATGCTTGACCGGATGCGGGGAGCCTTCTCAGAGATGGTAAGTACTCTATGTCGCAAGGATAACAGTATCGTTATCGGCGATATTGATAGTATCGATATTTTCGGATCGGAGTATCGTATTATTTATATCAAAAAATAAATAATTATTAATAATTTATTTACATTTAAATACATATATTTTATACATTTAAGCATAATTTTAAGTATTTTTTGTGTTATTTATTAGTAGTTTTAAAATTAAATGAAATATTAGTCACCCTTACTGATTGGTTTACATACAATAAACTAATTTTTTTACATGCTTTTACAAGCTTGTTATGCTTTGAACCCTTGTTGATTTGTCTTTTTCGTTTAATTTTCTTTGCCGAATTGACCGGAAAAGAAACCCTCAATATCAGTATGGTCAGAATCGGGTATCGGTCAGTATCGTATCGGGATATGCTTAACCATATCGGCATCGACCGTATCGGATGGGTATCAGCCATGCTAACTGTTTGACTATTTTGAAGGTACCATGTCCCGAGATTGTTCCTGAAGTCCGGCAAGCCCAACGTGCTGACGTTGTTCGAGGATGCCGGCGGTGACCCTTCCCATGTCAATTTTCAGACGGTCGTGGTCGGAAAGATATGCGGAAATGTCCCCCAGGGGAAGACACTGACCCTGTCCTGCCAGGAGTACGGTCGGACCATCGTCGCGGTCGATTTTGCAGCTTCAAAGACCTGCAGGGATCCTGCGGCTCCTTCGAGAAGGGCAAGTGCAAGTCGAAGGGGGCCGTCTCTGTCCTCAAGAGGGAGTGCCTGAGGAAGGAGTCCTGCTCTCACGAGGCCGGGGAAGAATTCTTCGGCGTCGACAGCGACTGCGGCAGTGGTTTCAGCAAGAGGCTAGCTGTCCTAGCAACTTGTTCAGGAGTTTGATTTCGGGATGTTTTAATTTTTAGTGTTAGTGGTAGTGTTGAGATTCCTTTCTTCTTAGTTGCATTTTTTCATGTAGCTCATGATCATCACTATGTTGGACAAATTTCCTAAGTGAATGAGGAATAAAATCAGGTTCCTACGTAGATGAATCCAACCCAGAGTATGAACCGTAAAAGAAAAATACCTACTAAATCGATCACAGGAATACCAGCTACGGTACCTATCAGCCAAAGAGGAATCCTTCCAGTAGTATCGGCAATTCCTCTCACTTTCCTCCATATTTCATGAAGTGGTCTCAAGACTAAGTTATAACTAAGTTATAAGAGAACATCATATATGGGATATGTGGATATTATACAAAGGTATGGTTGGAACTAATTATAACTTAGGATCTACAAATTTATTGATAGAGCATAAGTATTTACATGAACCAATAATATAATGAAAAATAAGACTGACACTAGCTTAATCAGTTGAAGTGAACATGAACTTGGTAAAAAATTAGGGATCTGTAAAATTATTATGTATCTCCCATTAGTCATTATCAAATTTAGATGTAAAAGTACCAGCAAATTTATAATAATAAAAAGAAGAATGGCACTAGCTTAATGAGGAGAACTGAACATGAACTTGGGGGAAAAATGTTGGAGTGGGTGGGGTTTCCAACCTATGTGGAGAAGACCCCGGAGTACGAAGAGCGTCGTTTGTGTGTCGAAGAAGCTCGGGAAGGAAGCGGGGCTGCTGATGGAGCTACAGGGAGCTGCTGGAAGCAGGGGGGCCGAGTTCGGGCCGAACTCTGCCTCCCCATTCCAGAATGTGGTCGGCCAGTGCTGGTTGCCCGACACAGAGTTCTGGCCGAACTCTGTGTCGTCGGGGGCTGAAGCGAATTTTGGGTGACTTTTCACTACTGGATCTAATCCAACGGTCCAGGTTGGTTACGGGATTGGGGAGTTAAGTTGAGTTTTCTCAACCCTAATTCATTACGCAAAAGAAGGCAACACAATTGTGGAGAACACAACTTGGAGAGAGGAAGGAGGCAAGAGTGCCATTACAACTTCGGGAGAGAAGACGGAGGATTGAAGGTCGTTTTCGAAGGAGATCGTGTTTCGGGTAATCTCTACTCGTCGTTCTCGCTCTTCGTAGCCTTGTAATCATTGTTCTTACTTCTGAGTGTTGTGGGGATCCGATTTAGATCGGGAGGAGTTTGTAGAGGGTGTAATTCTTTTATTCTATTAGTGGAGGCTTCTCAGGGTTGGACTCCGATCGTCCCATGGTTTTTCCCGCAAGGGTTTTCCACGTCAAAAATTCTCTGTGTCTGCATGGATTGTTTTGTGTGGTTGTTTTTGGGTTCGTGTATTGCTCGGTCCTCTCGCAGGTACTCTCCGGTTTGGGGAAAGGTTTCTGCGCTTCTTTCCTAACAGAGTGGTATCAGTGCTAGGTTTTGGAATTCAGAAGGAGTGTCAGTAGTTGACAGAGAAACCAGAGAGAAGAAATGGACGCGAAGCCGGTGCGCATGGTGAATCTTAATGGCACAAACTATCATTATTGGCGGAGCAAGATGAAGGATTTGCTATTTGTCAAGAAGCTGCATCTACCCGTGTTTGCATCCGAGAAGCCCAGTAATAAATCCGAGGAGGACTGGACATTCGAGCACATACAGGTGTGTGGATACATACGACAGTTTGTTGATGAGAACGTGTACAACCACGTTGCCAATATTGAGCATGCGAAGACGTTGTGGGATAAGCTGGAATCCTTGTATACGAAGAAGATCGGGGTAAACAAGTTGTTCCTGATCCGGACGATGATGGGTCTGCGGTACAAAGATTGGGCGTCTATTACGGATCACTTGAGTGAGTTCTAGGGCGTGGTTGACCAGCTATCTTCTATGGGAGTCAAGTTCGACGACGAAGTTCAGGGACTGTGGCTGCTGTGTACTTTGCCAGACTCGTGGGAGACCGTACGAGTATCTATGATCGCTTCTGCTCCAGAGGGCGTGGTCAGTCTGGAGTTTGCCAAGAGCGGGATGTTGAATGAAGAGATACGGAGACGTTCTCAGGGCACTTCATCCACATCCCACCACTCAGAGGCACTTGTTTCAGAGAGCCGCGGAAGGGGCAAAAGCAGGGGTCCAGGTGGTGGCAGAGACAAGAGTAGGAGGAAGTCCAAAGGTCAGTACGAGGACTCGGAGTATTACCATTGTGGTAAGAAGGGTCACATCAAGCGGAATTGTTTCGCTTGGTAGAGAGAGAAGAAGGGCGACAAGGGAAAGCAAGAAGAGAATACTACAGCGACGGCATCGGTGCATGGAGGCAATGTGATCGTCGTAGGTGATGAGGTCATTACTAACCTCGCCTGCGATGACAATTCTTGGCTGGTGTACTCAGGGGCTTCAGCATATGTATCTCACAACAGGACACTATTTGTCACTTACACAACAGGCGACTGTGGAGTGTTGAAGATGGGCAATGGAGATGTGTCGAAGGCGGTTGCCGTTGGAGATGTGCATTTGAGAACGAAGACGGGTGCGGTTCTTGTTCTCAAGGATGTTCGTCATGTCCCTGATATCCGTTTCAACCTTGTGTCGGTTGGAAGGTTGGATGACGAGGGATTCTTCAGTCTCTTCGGGAACAGTCAGTGGAAGCTTTCCAGGGGTTCGATGGTGATTGCCATAGGAAGCAAGAAGTCCGGTCTCTACTATATGGAGGGGAGCGCAGAGGGGGCACAGGAGGTGAACGCAGTCAGTGATGCGTCTACCGAGTTGTGGCACAGGCGGCTCGGCCATATCAGCGAGAAGGGGATGAGCTACTTGGTGAACAGGAAAGTGATTCTAGGGCTCAAGTCTACAAAGTTGGAGAAGTGCACGTACTGTTTAGCTGGGAAGCAAAATATGGTGTCTTTCCAAAGTCACCCAAGTTCAAGGAAGCCGGCGTTGCTAGAGGTGATTCACTCGGATGTCTGCGGTCCTATGAAGGTAAAATCTCTTGGTAGTGCTTCTTACTTTGTAACCTTTATTGATGATTGTTCCAGGAAGGTTTGGGTCTATGCCTTAAAGACCAAGGATTAGGTGCTGCCTACTTTCAAGGAGTTTCAGGCCTCTGTTGAAAGGGAGACGGGCAAGAAGTTGTTGTGTGTTCGGTCCGACAATGGCGGCGAATACATCGGTCCCTTTGATGCGTATTGCAGAGAGCAAGGGATACGACACCAGAAGACTCCGCCTAAGACACCTCAGCTCAATGGTGTAGCGGAGCGCATGAACAGGACACTGATGGAGAGGGTGCAGTATTTGCTGTCAGAAGCAAACTTGCCGGGCAGTTACTGGGGTGAGGCTCTTCTCACAGCTGCTTATGTTATTAATTTGTCTCCTAGTGCTCCTTTGCAGGGTGATGTGCCTGATAAAGTATGGTACGGTAAAGAGCCGTCATACAATCACCTGCTGGCGTTTGGTTGTAAAGCCTTCGTGTATGTACCGAAGGACGAGAGGACCAAACTTAAGCCGAAGACGAGGCGATGCGTCTTTGTCGGCTACGGTCGGGATGAGTTTGGCTATAGACTCTACGACCCAGTGGAAGAAAAGCTCTACAGAAGCAGGGACGTGGTATTCGTCGAGGATCAGACCATGACCAACACTCAGGATTCCGAGACGCCTTCTGAGGCTGAGGAATTGCCTGAGTTAGAGTCATTTCGCTTCGAGCAGTTTCCAGAGGACATCGCAGAGGATCCAATTATGGGGGAGCCGGTACATGGAGTTGCTCCCAACCTTGATCATCAGCCTACTGATGGTGGTCAGGGTGTCCCTCAGGAGGATGAGCATGCCGGAGAGGTAGTTCCTGAAGGGGAGGAGGCTGTCGGTATACAGCCAGCACCAGTGGTTCCTTTGAGGAGGAGTGACAGGGATCGTCGACCATCTACGAGATACTCACCAGATGAGTATGTACTATTGACTGACGGGGGAGAGCCCAAAAGTTTTGCAGAGGCTATGGAAGACGAACACAGGCAGGAGTGGATGGAGGCTATGCAGGAGGAGATGAGTTCCTTGCACACCAATTCCACTTATGATCTGGTGCGGTTGCCAAAGGACAAGAAGGCTTTGAAGAATCGATGGGTGTTTAGAGTGAAGCAGATGGATGATGCTACTCGCCCTCGATACAAAGCGAGGCTGGTAATCAAAGGCTATGGTCAGTGGAAAGGCGTGGATTATGATGAGATCTTTTCGCCTGTCGTCAAGCATTCGTCTATTCGGGTGGTGCTAGCATTAGCAGCCAGTCTCGACTTGGAGGTCGAGCAGATGGACGTGAAGACGGCATTCCTCCACGGTGATCTTGAGGAGGAGATGTACATGGAGCAGCCAGAAGGATTCTGTGAGAAGGACAAGTCATATTTGGTCTGCCGGTTGAGGAAGAGCTTGTATGGTCTGAAGCAGGCTCCGATGCAGTGGTACAGGAAGTTCGAGTCGTTTATGGGGGAGCATGGTTATGTACGGACGACGTCGGACCATTGTACATTTGTGAGGTATTTTGCCGAGGATGACTTCATCATTTTGTTGCTCTATGTAGATGACATGCTATTAGTGGGTCGGAATGCCACTAGGATAGATGGAGTAGAAGCGCCAGCTGGGCGCGGCCTTCTCTATGAAGGATTTGGGCGCAGCGAAGACTATTCTTGGGATGGAGATCAGCCGAGAGAGAGAGTCCAAGCTGCTACACTTGTCCCAAACGAAGTACATTTACCGGGTACTTCAGCGTTTTGGGATGGACGGGTAGAAGAAAGTGAGTTCCCCCCTCGCGGCTGTAGCACCCAGTTCCCAAATAAGGGTAATTTTGAAATTTCAAATTTATAATTATTTTAATAATGATATTTAATTTATGATATAATTTTTGGTGATTTTAAATCATTTTAAAATTATTTAAATCAATGACTTGTGATTTTGACGTTTTGCTAGTGAAATCCTAGAGACTGTTTGACCTAGAGCCTAACCATATGATTATAATATTTTAATATCATTTTTGGCCTAAGGATATTTTTGCATTTGACCTCTTTGAATTATTTTGATATTATTTTATTATTTATGATATTGTTTTGGGGTTATTTGAGTCGGGTTTGAATTTCAACTCAATCCGACTTGAAACGGGGACCCGGGGGTAGTTTGACTCTAGTGGGACCCACACACTAGTTAGGCATGGCCCATATGATATTAATTTTAGTCCACGTGATAGAAATATTTTAGTTAGAGGTTAGACTAATTATTATGGATAAGGTTAGTGTGATTAGAGACTTTAGAATGACTAATTTAGCCCCAACCAATTAGCCCTTTCCTAATAATCATAGAATAGGTTAGTAGGAGCTTTTGGACTTTTCCTAATAGGACAAAACCACCTTTATGGCCAGCCACAATAAGGATAGGGTTGAGCCTCCCATTTGTCATTATCCATCTATTTTTCTCTCTCTTGTTCTTCCCCAAATTCCTAGAGAGCAATCCCTAGCAATTTCTCCACCAAATTATTCCATTTCACCACCAAATCTTCTTTTTTCCTTCTCCATTCTAGCCAAGGAGGAAGCTACCCAAGTTTGGGAGGATTCGGAGCTCGTTCGTGTCCTTTTGGAATCTCTACGTGTCGGTGTCGCTCCGGTAAGGCTTGTTTTTGATTCGATCTACCGGGAGGTATAAATTCCTTCTCTTTTTCATTTTCTCATGCATATAGGTCTATTTTGAACCCATAGGAATGACCCCCATGGTTATATCTCCATTTGTGTCCATTTCGTGTCTATTTGGAGGTCATAGGAGTGTCCTTTGTGTTGTGGTTGTGTTCATGTGGGAAAATCCCAAATTTAGACACACTATGTGTTGTTGTTAGGTATGAATGAATTATTACATGTTTAATCTCATATTTTTGTATTGGAGATGTGTTCTATAGTGTCTCATATATATATATTAGTGTAGAGAGTGAGTTCTTGATATATTATGTTATATATTTGTGTTCTTTTGTCTCAAACTACCCAAATCCGTCATGATTTTTATCCACGTTTTTAATTTCAGCCCTAACTTAGAAATATCATAACTTCTAGCTCAAAGATCGGTTTAATCTCTCATTTTTTTTAAAAGAAGCGTATTGAAGTTAGCTTTCCAAAAACATGTATTAACAGGCCTAATTATTTCTGTAACTTTCTGGAGAATTATTTGAGTGTCAGCTATACGAAAGACAAACGCGTTCTCGGTGTTTTCGCGATTCCGGGAGTTTTCGAAAACGAAAACGTGATCCGTTTGAAGTTTCGAAAAGCTAACACATAGATCTATAACATAATTTAATCCTAGATTTTAATTCATGCTGAGATGGTACAGTATTGATTATTAGTAGGAGTTACTATTCGATATATGCATTTTGTGCACCCTTGTGTGTAATATAATGTTCTATTTGATTTTAACCCATGTTAATGTATATACATTATGTAATTAAATAGAGAATGCAAGCATGAGTAAATGGTTAAATAAATGATGTATGAGGTGTAAGTATCCTATCTAATGTAAGCATGTATAAGTATGGCTTGTAATGAATATGAAGGTTCCATAGTATGTAATGTATGGTGCATATAGTAGTGCAAGAGAATAAATGAATGATGAATGAATGCAAGCATGAATGTAATGTAATAATAGATATAAAGTATGCAATATACAAGTTAATGAGATGTAATATTCTATGTTAACACAAATCCTATATTACCTCATGTACCCCTTACACTATGTTGACACTATCACACTTGACACTTTGTTCACTTACACTTTGACACTCTTTGATACGTATACACTATGTATGCCCATTTAACCCTCACTTGCCCCTTTGCCATGTTCACATACACACACATAGCCTTTTAAATAAGTATTTATGAATACAGTTAACTTAGCTATGTATGTATATTATATATATGTTAGCATATTGTGTTGTAATATATATGTTTATATAACCATTTGAAATGCCATGATTATAGACCTAATGTTGAATACCAATATATGCATGTGTATATATATATAGACATATATAGCTTAAAGTAATAGATTACCTAGTGTATATCCAATGTGAATTCTTGCCTATTTGAGTATTGAATAATTGCATGCTATATAGAGTTGGGTGTATATTGGCTTGTATAAGCTTGTATTGATGTGTGCTTGCTAGGATAGTCTTGGTTAGGCCTAGTAAGACTTGCTGGGTTAGGACATGACCTAGTTTGACCTAGTTTGACTAGTGCAGTTGACCAGAGTTGACCAAGGGTTAACTTTGGCCTAGTTTGACCTAGATTCATGTAGAATGCATTGTAGTGCTTTATATTACCTTTCTGGATATGTTGTGACCTGTGCTGTTCTAATTAGGAGTCAGACACCTCTCCTTGGACAGTATCTTTACCTTGGACATTCAGATATCAGGCGAGTACATTCTCTGATCATTTCATATCCTGCTTAGAATTATTTTCTGCAGTAGATTACTTTACTTGTACTATCACGATGGTCACACGGATTGGTACTATATGGATCCTTTCTTGAGATGTTATCTTTAGGGAGCATCGGGTACTCTATGTTCTGTGTGTTTCACTTACATGGCATATCACTATGCTTCTTGGTTCACTTGATTACTTGTGACATGTACCCTCATGATCACAGAGTCTCTTGAATCTTACACAGTTGGGTAACCCCCAGACTTCCCATTTATGGAACATCCATGTATCACCCTTCGGAAGCCGTGCATGGAATCATATAACATAACCTGGCTGGATCCTTGTGTATTGATTGGAGATACGGGGGAGTAAAAGTGGACATGTGAATAATACATCAGTAGTATCTTCATTGAATCATTCCGTAGTGTCTTCATTGAATCATCCCAGGCCATTTATATGTTCATGTTGTACTCTGACTCACTAGCCACATGTTAGCTCTCTATTTATAGTAGATATTTCTATTACAGTTCTCTCTGTTTTTATACTGCACTTCTTTCAGTACTTGTATCTTACTTTACTGTATGTCTATATTTTCTAACCTGCTATGAATTGTTGAGATGTACTGTGCTCGCTCCTGTCCTGACTGGACCGGTTGATAAATTTTACAGATAGCTTGGAGGTTGTCTACTAGCCTAGAGGAGACACATTAGAGGATGTTTAGATAGTTGTTTCATTGTTTGGAGTTGTATTTACTTTGTGGATTACTGTATATAAGTTTGAGGTATATTTCTGGGTTTTTGTATCTTAGACACTTAGACTTCTATCTGGTGTATCTCTTTTCGATTTCATGTTTTATCTATCTTCCTTTATGCTCTACCTTAGATGTGATTGAGTTTATATTCTGCTATATCACCCCCATTCGGGGAGTATAAACTGTTTAGTCTTATACTGTTAGATGCATTGAGACCTAGGACAGCGTTCTACCGCCGACACTGCGGCGTAGGCTGGGCGTTGTTACGTTCTCGTGCCCTAACTCTAGGGTGCGGGTCGTGACACGTTTTTAGTGGTGGCCCATGCAGGTCGAGTTTATGTAGTGGTATTCGAACTATAGTACCACTACAGCCTGCAGTAGGAATAGGATATATTTTGAAGGTACTCAATCACAGTTAGGAACCCTTGAGAGATTCCTGGGACGATCCTTGAGAATCTTATTTTAACTTCGATTTGAAAACTCTCTTTTTTCCTTGATTGTTTTATCTTTATTTTCTGTTGTTGAATTTGATGGATTATTGTTGAATTTGGGTTTGTATTTATTGATTTTGATGGATGATTGTCGAATTTTGAATTTTGATGATAGCTGTTGCATCCAAGTTTGTATTTGATGGATTTTTGTTCATTTTTTGAATCTTGAAGTTCGTTGATAAATTTGATTTAATTTTTTTGGGTATTCATTGTTGATTAATTTAATTTTTGGCAAGATAAATTATATGGGCTAGGTCATCTATATTATGGAATCTAGTCTTCTATAGTCACATTAGCCAGCATGGTGAGGACATATAGTCTGACTCTGGATATATTTCTCGGGTGTGGGAATTTAAGGTTTTCGCAGCCAAGCTAGCGGCACCGCGAAAATGTTAAATACCATGATTCTAGAGATATGTGCATAAGTCAAGGGCTCTGTGATTATCGTAGCCTTGCTTACTAGTATGACGAGGATTTAGAGTACCATGATTTTGGATAGACGCATATGATTATCGGATTGCACCTTAAATATTTTTGAACATGTTTTCTCTACTTTTGTTCAGTCATTCAAAAAAAAAGAAGGAATTATTATTTGTTTGTTTTGTCTAGTTTCCTATTATTTAACTTAGGAGTAACTTTAGCTATTTTATAAACCTTTGTGTAACTTTTTCTATGAATTTCTTCTTAATACAATGAATCGATGATTTTGCTAGACTTTACCTTGGATTTGATATTTTAACTCTGGATTTCAAAACGGTTCCTTCTTTAAACAGATAAGCAGAACCGATTTTATCGTTATTTCTTTCTTGCTATTATTCTTGTATTAAATAATAATGATAATAAAACTGTCTCGATTTCGTCAATTACCTACTTTACAATCTTGGTAGGAATCTAAATGTTAGTCTTAACGTAGAATTAATTTTTTTTATATTGGGACATGAGAATATGTATATGAATATATATAGCGGACACTTTGCCTAACACGTATGCATGCTTCACTTGATTTTCCACCTATCTGAATACCTATTAATATGTTGTTGATGTTAAATTTTCATAACCAATAATTCTGTTTCTCTGCTATTCCATGTTTAAATTCGTAATTTAAATATAAATTTCATGTTATTAGTTTTGTCTACATAACTGCACATGCATGATATCTACAAGGTTTCAATTTTTAGAGAAATTGGTTAAGTTATGTTAAATTTGTCAAATCTGAGACTGTGTGTATATTAACCCTTAATGTTGAATTCCAAATGTTAGTTCAAATTGTTGTTCCATTTTTATGAAATATTTAGAGCTGTGTACATTGTTGTAAGTAGGAATATAAATTTAGGTTTCATATTCTTACATGTTAGTTTGTGATAAACATTGAGTTGGTTTTTAATGTTCAAATTTTTCCAAAATCTTGAAAACTAGTTACATGTTAACATTTTTACATTGATTCAATTGTTTAGTTCGATTTCAGATTTAACATGTAATATTGAACTGTATGCGTAGATAAATGTATTGATAGTATGTTAGGGTTTCATTTCTATCATGCTAGGATGTATTGGGAGCATTGAAATTAGTTGTGATGTTTCAAACTCCTAAATTTTGAAATTGTATTATGTTAATATTACACTGGTTAAATGTTAGCTTATTTTCAGATATTATTTTTATGTAAATGCTGAACTAAAACTAGGTTTAACTTTTTAATACTAAGCTATAACCCTGTACAAGGACACACACACCCTAACTTAGTATACACTGTCATGTAACCAAACCCTTTCCCTCTATGTTATGATTGTATATCTAGATAGATGTATATAGAGCTTAGGCATACATGTTATAATATATATAAATACATAACTAAGTCTCTACCTTTTTATATATATATGGTTAGCTATATATGGTTAGCTAAAAAAATATATATATGGTTAGCTATGCATGTTATGATTAAATAAGTTGCGTGTTGTATATTGTAGATTGTTAACCCATATGCCATGATTAATGTAACTTGATAGTTATTGTTTGAAATCCAAATCCTCATATACACTTTCATGTATATTTACGTACACACACGCCTACTATCTAACCATATGAACACGTCCCCATACACACAATGCTAGCTTTTTCCTCTCTAACGCTCTCTCTATATATATATATATATTGTGATTGGATTTCAATGCAAGTGATTTTCAATTCCTTAATTTTTGAATTTGATTTTCTGTACCTTTTTTAGATAATTGGTAGTTGCCTTTATTTTATTTTGATAATGACCAATTTTTATATAGGATGGTAGACAGCCCTACAACCTTGATGATTGTTGTTCCCTTACCTTCCCAATTAAGACACCCTAGATTATTTGTGTGTTGATACCATAGTACTGTTTTGACCTAAAATGACCAGTGCACCTAGGTGAGACTTCCAACTGCTACGGTATGCCCTGACCTTGTATACTATTCCTTCAAATTGCATGATTTAGATAAAAAAAAATTAGACCTTGATTGTTGGGAAATAGGGACGTCATCCCATTAGTATCAGTTGTAGATATATATAGGTTAGTCCTGGATGTGGGGATGTGTGTCTATAAACATATAGCTTATGAGATTTATGAGAGATTATAGTATCAGCCTTGATAGGATGTACTAGTCTTTTGGTGAGTATAAATGTGTTATGAGAGATAGGGGCCTATATGTTTTAGTAATGCATCGTTCCTATAGTAATAGAATGTATTAATAGATGGTTAATAGGAAGATAATAGTTTGAGCATACCTATAGCCTATGATCAGTTCCTTTTCATCCTTAGTTAAGACCACTTTAAAATAGGTCCAGTCCCTTGGATATAGGTTCCAGTCCATATTTTATTGAAGTTCCATTACCGCCGTACAGCAGAGCAGTATTGGAGGAATTCCTAGATTGACACTTTTTAGATGTCCGTTTATTATTCCAGTGTTAGGAAGTGTTACCTTAGATATTGGGTAGGTTAGAGGCTCTAGAAGGAGTACTATCGATCTTAAATTTCGAGGACAAAATTTTTCTAAGGTGGGTAGAGTTGTAGCACCCAGTTTCCCAAATGAGGGTAATTTTGAAATTTCGTGTTTATAATTATTTTAATAATGATATTTAATTCATGATATGATTTTTGGTGATTTTAAATCATTTTAAAATTATTTAAATCAATGACTTGTGGTTTTGACGTTTTGCTAGTGAAATTCTAGAGACTGTTTAACCTAGAGCCTAACCATGTGATTATGATATTTTAATGTCATTTTTGGCCTAAGGATATTTTTGCATTTGACCTCTTTGAATTATTTTGATATTATTTTATTATTTATGATATTGTTTTGGGGTTATTTGAGTCGGGTTCGAATTTCAACTCAATCCGACTTGAAACGGGGACCCGGGGGTAGTTTGACTATAGTGGGACCCATACACTAGTTAGGCATGGCCCACATGATATTAATTTTAGTCCACATGATAGAAATATTTTAGTTAGAGGTTAGACTAAGTATTATGGATAAGGTTAGTGTGATTAGAGACTTTAGAATGACTAATTTAGCCCCAACCAATTAGCCCTTTCCTAATACTCATAGAATAGGTTAGTAGGGGCTTTTGGACTTTTCCTAATAGGACAAAACCACCTTTATGGCCAGCCACAATAAGGATAGGGTTGAGCCTCCCATTTGTCATTATCCATCTATTTTTCTCTCTCTTGTTCTTCCCCAAATTCCTAGAGAGCAATCCCTAGCAATTTCTCCACCAAATCATTCCATTTCACCACCAAATCTTCTTCTTTCCTTCTCCATTCTAGCCAAGGAGGAAGCTACCCAAGTTTGGGAGAATTCGGAGCTCGTTCGTGTCCTTTTGGAATCTCTACGTGTCGGTGTCGCTCCGGGAAGGCTTTTCTTCGATTCAATCTACCGGGAGGTATAAATCCCTTCTCCTTTTCATTTCCTCATGCATATAGGTCTATTTTGAACCCATAGGAATGACCTCCATGGTTGTATCTCCATTTGTGTCCATTTCGTGTCCATTTGGAGGTCATAGGAGTGTCCTTTGTGTTGTGGTTGTATTCATGTGGAAAAATCCCAAATTTAGACACACTATGTGTTGTTGTTAGGTATGAATGAATTATTACATGTTTAATCTCATATTTTTGTATTGGAGAGTGTTCTATAGTGTCTCATATATATATATATATATATATATATATATATATATATTAGTGTAGAGAGTGAGTTCTTGATATATTATGTTATATATTTGTGTTCTTTTGTCTCAAACTACCCAAATCCGTCATGATTTTTATCCACATTTTTAATTTCAGCCCTAACTTAGAAATGTCATAACTTCTAGCTCAAAGATCGGTTTAATCTCTTATTTTTTTTAAAAGAAGCGTATTGAAGTTAGCTTTCCAAAAACATGTATTAATAGGCCTAATTCTTTCTATAACTTTCTGGAGAATTATTTGAGTGTCATTAGAGGATGTTTAGATAGTTGTTTCATTATTTGGAGTTGTATTTACTTTGTGGATTACTGTATATAAGTTTGAGGTGTATTTCTGGGTTTTTGTATCTTAGACACTTAGACTTATATCTGTTGTATCTCTTTTCGATTTCATATTTTATCTATCTTCCTTTATGCTCTACCTTAGATGTGATTGAATTTACATTCTGCTATATCACCCCCATTCGGGGAGTATAAACTGTTTAGTCTTATACTGTTAGATGCATTGAGACCTAGGACAGCGTTCTACCGCCGACACTGCGGTGTAGGCTGGGCGTTGTTACGTTCTCGTGCCCTAACTCTAGGGTGCGGGTCGTGACAGCGGCTCACTTTAAGCTCACTGAGGAACAGTGTCCATCTACCGAGGACGAAAAGGAAGATATGGAGCGGATTCCATATGCCTCAGCTGTGGGAAGCCTTATGTATGCTATGGTGTGTACGAGGCCAGATATTGCTCATGCAGTTGGTACGGTTAGCAGGTATCTTTCAAATCCTGGAAGGGTACATTGGAGTGCGGTCAAGTGGATTCTACGATATCTTTAGGGCACTGCTGGTTGGAAACTTTCCTTTGGTGGTGACGAGCCGAAGCTAGTTGGGTATACCGATGCTGATATGGCTGGAGATGTAGACACGAGGCGATCGACTTCGGGCTACGTGATGATGTTTGGGAGAGGAGCGGTGTCGTGGCAGTCGCGGTTGCAGAAGTATGTTGCCTTGTCGACGACAGAGGCAGAGTACATTACGGCGACGGAGGCTTGCAAGGAGTTGCTGTGGATGAAGAAGCTGCTGCAGGAAATGGGACTGAAGCAAGAGCAGTATACTTTGCTTTGCGATAGTCAGAGTGCTATCCACCTTGTGAAGAATCAGACGTTTCATAGCCGGTCTAAGCACATCGACACTCGGTATCATTGGATATGGGATATGGTTGAGAAGAAGGACGCGGAGCTTGAGAAGGTTCATACAGATGACAACGGAGCTGATATGTTCACGAAGATTCTACCAAGGGGGAAGTTTGAGTACTGCAGGAAGGTCGTCGGGATGACGACATCCTCCCCATAGTTGTGAAGGGGAAGATTTGTTGGAGTGGGTAGGGTTCCCAACCTATGTGGAGAAGACCCCGGAGTGCGACGAGCGCCGTTCGTGTGTCGAAGAAGCTCGGAGAGGAAGCGGGGCTGCTGATGGAGCTACAGGGAGCTGCTGGAAGCAGGGGGGCCGAGTTCGGGCCGAACTCTGCCCCAGGCAGAGTTCTGGCCGAACTCTGCCTCTCCATTCCAGAATGTGGTCGGCCAGTGCTGGTTGCTCGACACAGAGTTCTGGACGAACTCTGTGTCGTCGGGGGCTGAAGTAGATTTTGGGTGACTTTTCACCACTTGATCTAATCCAACGGTCCAGGTTGGTTACGGTATTGGGGATTTAAGTTGAGTTTTCTCAACCCTAATTCATTACGCAACAGAAGGCAACACAATTGTGGAGAACACAACTTGGAGAGAGGAAGGAGACAAGAGTGCCATTACAACTTCGGGAGAGAAGACGGAGGATTGAAGGTCATTTTCGAAGGAGATCGTGTTTCGGGTAATCTCTACTCGTCGTTCTCGCTCTTCGTAGCCTTGTAATCATTGTTCTTACTTCTGAGTGTTGTGGGGATCCGATTTGGATCGGGAGGAGTTTGTAGAGGGTGTAATTCTTCTATTCCATTAGTGGAGGCTTCTCAGGGTTGGACTCCGATCGTCCCGTGGTTTTTTCCGCAAGGGTTTTCCACGTCAAAAAATTTCTGTGTCTGCGTGGATTGTTTTGTGTGGTTGTTTTTGGGTTCGTGCGTTTGTATTGCTCGGTCCTCTCGCAGGTACTCTCCAGTTTGGGAAAAGGTTTCCGTGCTTCTTTTCGAACAAAAAAGAATTATCATATGGAGAGTATATATGTGTCACAGTTGTTTGCAACCAATCAGTCAAATTCAAATGTCAAACTAATTATAACATTGGGGATCTGCTAAAAAAAATTATAGAGCTTAAAGTAAAACTTTGACATTTACATGATTAAAATCAATAATATATAAAAAAAAGACTGACGAAGAAAACATGAACTTCGAAAGTAATATATATATATATATATATATATATATATATATATATATATATATATATATATATATATATATATATATATATATATATATATATATATATATATATATATATATATATGAAAATATATATGAAAATATATATGAAAATATATATATATATATATATATGAAAATTGGTTCCAAAAATATATATATATATATATATATATATATATATATATATATATATATATATATATATATATATATATATATACATAAAAAAAAAAAATATATATATATATATATATATATGTATGTATGTATGAAAATTTAAATAAGTTTGGAATATGCATGCATATATGGTATCTTATATACTAAGTAAGGATGGTTAATAATAACTTATAATACCTTGTCATTATCAAATTTAAATGTCAAATTAATTATAAACTTTGACATTTTAATGAACTGGCACTAACATAATCAGAAGAACTGAACATGAACTGGGAAAGGAGATGAGAGAAAATATAAATTATCATCCAAAGGGCAAATAATTCAGTGGATCCCCTTAGCTCGTAAACATGCCAGCTCTCCCTATCAATCAAACTATTATGGTTGATCCAGGGATTAAGCCACAAACTAGTCTAATTTTTGTGGCAAATAACCCTAGTCAGTCTAGGTTTAACCGAGCTCCCAACCTCATCAACATTTTAACCATCACCGAGAAGTTGTTATTGATCTTGGCAGACCAAAAATCCCCCTTAGCGAAGTATCCCTCTGACCTAATCCATCCATAAAGACTTCCCAGAGAGGAATCTCCAAAATAATTTATAGGAAGCCATTTTTCTAAGAAGAGTAAGCACCCTCAAGCCAACATTTCCCTCTTTCTTGGGCCGGCACTCCTCCCAACTAATCGTATGAATACCACCTTTCCATAGGAAATTAGCACACATACGTTCTATCTTGTGTATAGTGGCTATAGGGATTATGATAGCCTGGAGCTAGTACAAAGCAATAGCTGAAATAACTGCCCTGATGAGTTTTATCCGGCCCCCAAGCAATAGAATCTGAGCCTGCCTGCCATCCTACAAACCGAGCATGAGTGTAGTTAAGGATACCCTGACAGTCTGATAAGTGGCATGTTTGATAGACAGAGGCAGCCCTAAATATTTAACCGGAAGAGTACCCTCAGAAATGTCTATCTTTTCCAGCCATGTTACCTTGTCTTTACAAGTCCTGTTAAGGAACATCTGGCTCTTATTTTTGTTCAGCTGTAAGTCCGACCACCTTTCAAGTTTGACAAAAATACTTCTAAGTGCATTAATAGACCTATCAGAAGGCTCCACAAACACTAATAGATCATCCACATATATCAGATGAGAAGCAATCAGGTTCATCTTTTTAAACAGCGGGGTTACTTCTCCCTCCATGACCGCCTCATCAATCAAGCACGGGAGGGACTCCATCACAATGGCAAAGAGGTAGGGTGAAAGCGGATCTCCTTGTCGAATATCCCTCGAGGGGAGTTACCAAAAGAGAAGATATAAATTATCATCCAAAGGGCAAACAATTCACAAGGACTATTGGCATAACAAACAAATTTTGATACGACACGGGCATGGAACCTATTTTGGTGGTGTGCTACTGTTATTAAGAGTGTGAGGGATATGTCTTATGTGTCCGACACAACACTGCCCATTTATTTAGAGTGTCCTAGATGCTAATACTATATAGAAGTGAAGATGTTGCTTCAGTACATGTATAATAATAACTATTGGAATAGGTAGGCTACAAAAGAATACAGTCACATAATGATTTATGCATATACAAGAAATACCATATCAGCTTTGGACTAAAACAATCTGAACTATATAGAAGCGAAACTTCAGTCCATGTATAATAACTACTGGAATAGGTAGGTTACAAAAGAAATACAGTCGCATATACAAAAAACACCATATCATATTTGGACTAAAACAATCTGAAACTGCATGAAAAATTGCTATCGAGTGACAACTCTATAGAAAGTGCTGCACTTTCAGGTTCGGTTGTTCTGAAACTTTCAGAAACCGTATAGAGCTTTTCTCAAAATGGCTGAAACTTTTCGAACTTTTTGAAATTGGATCAAACTTTCAAACATTATTTATTTTCTTCCAAAATTAGCTTCTTCCTTTTTCGAAGAAGGTAAATTTTATTGAAAAACAAAAGATGACATTACAGAACTATTATCCTAACCAAGATACAAAATAGGTTTATCTTGGATCTAGGATATCTATATCACTTTGTATTTTTCTTTGTACAATAATTAAACTGGCTGTTAGGCCCTCAAAGATGTGTTGGTTTCGTTCTCTCCAGACATGCCACACTACAGCACCGAAAATTAGTTTTGGTCGTATGTACTCTCTTGGTCCTTTTCTTGTTTGAGCTTTGACCTCATTCATAGAAGATACTAGCTCTCTATTATACGTAGCCGGGAGCCCAAAGCATCTGCGCTGCTGGTTCCAGATCTCCCAGACAAAGTCATAGCAGAAGAAAAGATGGTCCCTAGACTCCTCCATGTGCCCACTCAAGCAACATTTCTTATCTGGACAGTCCACCCCAAACATGCAAAGACGGTCCCTAGTGAGTAAGCGATTACGGAACATCTTATATAAACATAAAGAATTCTTGATCGCGCCTCCTTTCGTCCAGACCAGATTTGTCCAATCCACATCCGCATTTCTATTTCTGATTTGGTTTAAGGCCTTCCTGAAGTAGAAAGGGCCTTTATCATATCCTCTCAAATCCAGTAGTCCTCTGTGGCCGTCCGATCTATCTATACTGCCCGAATATCAGTCGCATGAGCCGCCTCAAACAATCGACCTTATAAGGATCATTCTCCCTCCTGGATAAGGCAATTAACCTGTTCAGTGGATCCCCTTAGCTCGTAAACATGCCAACCCTCCCTATCAATTAAACTATTATGGTTGATCCAGGGATCATGCCACAAACTAGTCTGATTTCCGTGGCAAATAACCCTAGTCAGTCTAGGTTTAACCGAACCTCATCAATATTTTAAGCGTCACCGAGAAGTTGTTATTGATCTTGGCAGAACAAAAATCCCCCTTAGCGAAGTATCCCTCTAACCCAATCCGCCCATAGAGACTTCCCAGAAAGGAATCTCCAAAATAATTTATAGGAAGCCACTTTTCTAATAAGAGTAAGCACCCTCAAACCAACGTCTCCCGCATTCTTGGGCCGACACAACTTGTCACTACCACATTTCTAGTGTGAGGGTAAATTTGTCATTTTTGGGGTAAATAAAATTTATTAGTATTAATTAGAATTTATGGGAATTTTTAGGAATTATTTTGGATTTATTTGGACTAGTTTAATTTTTTGACTAGTTTTGACTCATGTAGACCAACCTAGGAACTAACCCTAGTTAGTTGGGCTTGGTTAGATAAAGTGACCCTAGTCTAAACTAGTATGACTCAAGTTAGTGGTTAGTGATTCATTAGAACTTGAATTAGGAATTTAGGAATCAAGTAATTTGATAAATGGCTTGTGGTTACACAAGTCATTTTGTGACTAAACTAGATAGGACTAGCTAACCTAGCACAAACCCCACCCAAACCTAACTTGGCCGGCCACCTAGGCTGAACCTAGGGATTCCCCCCTATTTAATCCCTCCTAGTTTTTAGGGCTAGCCTCTTTTAAGGTTCTTTCAAAAGTTCTAAGGAAAGAGGTGAGTCCCATCTTCCAAAAATCATTAAAAATCCATTTTAAATCCTTTCTTCCCCAAACCAATTCCGTTAGGACCTAAAATCAATGCTCTTGCTGCTGGTATAATTTGTTTGCAGGAAGACATCAATTTGTGGGACTTGGTGGCTTGAGGAGTTCTTTCCATTTGAAGGCTTTTCCATTCATTGTGCATCAATAGGTATAACTCTTAATACCCCATTAAATTCCTGTTTAAATCCATTTTAGGAAGGCCCTAGCCCTACCCCTACTGTAGGATAGGCTAAACCTAGGGTTCGAATTCGTTTTGTGTCCGTATCGGACACGAATCAGTAGGATTCTACCAGTGTTCGACGAAATATCCCAAAGGACACTTCATTCAGTTTTTAGGAAAGTATTTGAATAGGAATCTAGTCCTAGGGCTTGCTTGTAGGTTTCGAGTGTCGCCCTTAGGTTTCTGTGTCGTGTCGAGTCTTGGTCGACACGTGCACGCACGGATTCGTGGCGCGCGCACGAGCACTGTAGCTCCCCTGCTACCAGTGTGCTCGTGCGGGTTGCACAGGACACGAGGACACATGATATTTAACACTGAGCAAGGGGCAGTGTCTTTCATGAAACTTCCCAAGTCTCGTGACAGTTGGTGTCGTGTCGGACACGGGATCTCGTGTGCATGGGTAGGCCTGTGTGTTTTCAGTACATTGGACTCTAATACTGTTTCGATTTGATTCTAAATGGTTTTAATTGTGTTTAACTTGTTAAAATAGATACGAATATGTTGAATAGTATATATAGATTGGTTTACATGATTTAGGTTGGGTTTTATGTGAAATATTGGTTTTGAATGGGTGATTTGAAACTGTTTTCTGATACTGACTTTGACACCAAGTTCCTGAGCTTTTGCCAAACCAATTCTTCCTGTTTTGCTTTATTGTTCAACCAATTTTATTCACACATAACAATATACATGAAGGTTCAGTCCTTACTTTTGAAATTGGCCTTTTGGTGGTGAGTATGAGGTATTGCCTATTGAGGATTTCGATTTTTGTTTACTTCACAGTAAGGTTCAGTAGGGGCTAACCCTGGGTTGCTTAATTACACTGTTGGGCATTCTCCTGATAAATTAAATTCCTTCTTGTCATATCCCTGTTAGTTAAGTCCCTTAATTTCAATATGAGTTACATGTTAACTGGTTGTGCACTGTGAATAAGGCTTTGGGATAACTGGGAATTGGTTTTGGTTATTAGTTCAAACCTGAGATTAGAAAACACAAATTGATTACCTGTCCTTTCTTTCTAACTGAGTTTTGTTCACAAAACCTGAGATTTGAAAGTGGCAATGTATTGGTTTCCCTTCCTTTCTTCCCATTTGATTTGAGTCTCCAGTTGATACAAAACCTTAGATTTGGTGTTAACTAATATCCTTCTGTACACTGTTGATTTCCTGCATATATATGAGTTCCTGTACACCACACCCTTCCACACATTGGTATTTTCCTGCATACTGTCACTGCACCACATCATCCTGTACACAAATCTTCTCCTTATTCACTGTTATTTCCTGCACACTGTCACAGTTACACACACTGTTTTATTTTCTTTCACTGTCACTTTTATTCCTGCACACAAAAATTCACATTGATTCTTTCTTCTTCACTGTTTTCTTCCAATATAGATTACACTGTCTTGGACTGTTAATTTGTTTCCCTTACACTGTTGGTTAGTTTAATTCCTGCACACACACACACTTGCACTGTTTGATACCTGATCACACACACATTTCCCTCCTCACTGTCTTGCATTCCTGGACACATTGACACACACATCACCTTGTTAGCTGCTCACAGTTTACACCACACACACTTCTTCACTGTTATATTTTCTTGCCTTGTATTTCCTGAACACATTGACACACACACACCTACATTTATTCCTATTCCTATGTGCCTACCTAATGCAGCCTCTATATGTGGCTATATACATATGTAATGCAATGTATGGTATGAGTGTAAATTAATATATGCTTGTGATGTATAGGTCTCTATATAAATGTATATAGTTTCATAGAGGTGGTTGCATTGTGTATTGCTAAGAGAATGCCATGATAGTAGGCTTTGAGGATTGTGTGGGTCTTTGCAAGTTCATGTTGTGCCATGTGTGTATTCTTGGATGCTACTAGATTAGGTAATGTATGCATTTATGTTGAGAATAGGCCTAGGCAGTGTGGTATAGCTTGGTAAGTCTAGATAAGGCTTGTACTATATTAGACTTAATATAGCCTAGTTTAGACAGGTTGACCTAGTTTGACTTCTAGGGTTGACCAAAGTTGACCAAGAGTTGACTTTGGCCTAGATTGACTTAGATTCATGTAGAATGCATAGTAGGATTCAATTTTACTATTCTGGACTTGTTGTGACTTGTGCTGTTCTGATTAGGAGCCAGACACCACTCCTTGGACAGTACGTTTCATTTTGGACACTCAGATACAGGCGAGTACATTCTCTGATCATTTCATATCCTGCTTAAAATTATTTTCTGCAGTAGATTACTTTACTTGTACTGTCACGTTGGTCACACGGATTGGTACTATATGGATCCCTTCTTGAGATGTTATCCTTAGGGAGCATCAGGTACTACATGTTCTGTGCGTTTTACTTACATGGTGTATCATATGCTTTATTGATTCTTTGATCACTTATGACATATACTCTTATGATTGTAGAGTCTTCCTAGAATCCTTATCCCATTTATGGGACTACTATGTATCACCTTCGGGGTCTATTACCTTCGGGGTCTATTACCTTCGGGGTCTATTACCTTCGGGGTCTGTTACATAGCATCATAACATAACCTGGCTGGATCCTTGTGTATTGATTGGGGGAATGGGGGAGTAGAAATGGACATGTGAATAATATCCAAGTAGTGTAGTATCAGAATCTCTTCCATAGTGTAGTATCAGAATCTTCTATGCCATTTACATGTCTATATTGTACTCTGACTCACTAGTCACATGATAGTTCTCTATTTATAGTAGATATTTCTCTTACAGTTTTCTCTCTCTGTTTACATACTGTACTTCTTTCAGTACTTGTATCTTACTTTACTGTATGTTTATATTTTCTAACCTGCTATGATCTGTTGAGATGTACTGTACTCGCTCCTGTCCTGACTGGACCTGTTGAAAATATTACAGAGGACGAGGAGGAGGCTTGCCTGGACACCTACTACGGGGCAACCCTAGATGACACCTGTGAGCTGGACCCTCAGGAGGATCCAGCAGTAGCTGAGGACCTTCCCCCGACTGCCTAGACTAGATAGTTAGGCTATTATCTTTTTGTAGTTGGATCATGTTCTAGTTAGACTCTTTATTTGGAGATCAGTTGTATATATTCTTTTATCTGAGACCTTGTATTGCTGGGATTATCTTAGACTACTGTTTTATCTATTTCATTTCCTTGAGTTCTGTTCATATCGTTCTATCTCTTCCTTAGTTGTGATTGAGTTTATTATTGCTATGTCACCCCCGTTCGGGGAGTATAAACTATTTAGATATATATACTGCTAGATGATGTGACTTAGGACAGCGTTCTACTGCCGACACTGCGGCGTAGGCTGGACGTATTCACGTCTCGTGCCCTTACTCTAGGGTGCGGGTCGTGACACGTTTTTAGTGGTGGCCCATGCAGGTCTAGACTAGAAGTGTAGTGGTACTCGAACTAGAGTATCACTGCAGCCTGCTATAGGATATAGGACATTAATTTTAAGATACTCAATCACTTTAGGAAAATTCCTTTTATTGCCATCTAAATCCTTTTGTCAGCTGATCCTTTGAATTATAATTGTCCGCCTTTGTTATTTCGCTTCTTTCTCAGAAATTAATACACTTGTTTGTCTATCTTCAGGATGGTAGAGACTCGATCACAGCGTGCCGTCCATGAGGATGCTATAGAGGGGACTGCTACCTCTCAGCCAGCACGGCGAGGCCAGGGGACTGCAGCTCTTGCCACCTCAGCTCGTGTTGAGACCTCGGCAGTCGCAACAGGGGGTATGCATCCACCGACTGGGAGGCAGGACCCGGTCTTTCCAGAGGATCCTTTCCAGCCGCCACCGCCTACAGGACATATGGACGCAGCTCAGATGTTCGCATATTTCCAGCAGTTCATGGACCGACAGCAGGCTCGACAGGACAGAGGCATGGAGTTGGCCGTCACGATAGCCGCAGCTCGACCAGTGGTGCAGCAGCCGAGGATACCGGGGATCGAGCAGTTTCAGAAGATGAGCCCCAGAGATTTTCTGGGGACAGAGGGGATCCTATATGCCGATGAGTGGATCGAGCATATAGAGGAGATCTTCCGCTTGGCCAGGATTCCAGCAGACCTTCAGATCGAGGCCGTAGCTAGCCGGATGCGGGATCTTGCTCGCACCTGGTATCAGTCCGACCCCAGGGTGGGGGTACCAGGGCAGACTTGGAAGCAGTTCAGGGGCTTCTTCAAGAAGAAGTTCTTCCCAGATTCAGCAGTCAGAGCCTTAGAGTCGCAGTTCGAGAGCTTGGTCCAGGGGAGCCTCTCAGTTGAGGAGTATGCTGGAGAGTTTGGTCGTCTCGGCAGGTTCGTGGAGGGCTTGAGCGAGACGGCGAAGGCCCAGAGGTTCCGGAAGGGTCTGGTCAAGGAGGTCAAGTCCCTGACCAAGGGCAGCAGAGATGCTACGTTCGAGAAGATCTTGACAGGAGCCCTGTTGGCTGAGGATGATCTTGAGCTTAGGCTCAAGAGGGAGAGGGACCCAGTTGGAGACAGCAGCAGTGGGGGCCAGGCCAAGAGGCCCCACTTTCAGCATCAGCAGCTGAGGCAGTTTCAGCCGCAGCCGATCCAGCAGAGGCCAGTTCAGCAGTAGCAGCCGAGACAGCACCAGCAGGGTCAGAGACATGGAGTCACTTATGCCTACTGCAAGAAGCCTGGGCACGTCTTCAATGAGTGTCGGAAGAGGCTGGGCCTGTACATGGTGTGTGGTTCAGCAGACCACCAGATGAGGGAGTACCGCATGGGACGGGTAGCTCCGGGAGGAGGAGGAGGAGCCAGAGCCCCAGTGGGCCAGCAGCGGAGACCAGCCCTGCCGATGCAGCAGCAAAGGTTTGTCCAGCACCAGCAGCAGGCCAGGGAAGGCCAGCAGGGGCAAGCTTTCGCCATGGCAGCTGGAGAGGCAGAGGTGACTGGAGAGCTGATTGCAGGTTCGATTCTTCTTGACTCCAGTCCAGCATTTGTATTGTTTGATTCCGGTGCTTCGCATAGCTTCATATCAGTATCTTTTGCGATTAGACATGGTATCATAGCTGAATCGTTGCCTAGGACTTACAAGATCATGACCGGGGGTGGTATTATCCTCGTGAGTGATGTTTGTAAGGGTCGGAGAGTAGTTTTGGGAGGCCGTGAGTTGGAGGTGAGCCTGTTCGTAATGCCATTGCCGAATTACGATATAGTACTAGGCATGGATTGGTTGAGCAGGCACCATGCCAGCATTGATTGCAGAGGGGGTAGAGTTCTCTTCAGAGCGCCGGGGGAGCCAGAGTTTGAGTACTCCAGACGTCAGGCAGAGCAGAGCAGCGGAGTCTTCTGTGGAGTCTCGGTCGAGGAACAGACGATTCCATACCCCTTGATAGCAGAGTATATGGATGTTTTCCCGGAGGAGTTGCCGGGACTGCCACCAGACAGGGATATTGAGTTCTCGATAGACTTGGTTCCAGGAGCGGAACCTATCTCTCAGCATGTCTATCGGGTGAACAACAGCGAGCTGGTGGAGCTGAAGAAGCAAGTGGATGAGCTACAGGACAAGGGCTTCATCCGCTCGAGTTCGTCGCCATGGGGTGCACCAGTGTTGTTCGTGCCGAAGAAGGATGGGTCAGTACGCATGTGTATTGACTATAGGGCACTCAACAACCTCACGATCAAGAACAAATACCCACTGCCGCGGATCGACGATCTATTTGACCAGTTGAGCAGAGCTTGGGTATTTTCCAAGATTGATCTGAGGTCGGGATATCACCAGGTGAAGGTGAAGGGGGAGGATATTCCCAAGACCGCTTTCAAGATGCGGTACGGGCAGTTCGAGTTTTTGGTTATGCCGTTTGGGCTAACCAATACACCAGCAGTGTTTATGAACCTTATGAACAAGGTGTTCTATCAGTATCTGGATCAGTTTGTAGTAGTGTTTATTGATGATATCTTGATATATTCCAAGACTGAGGAGGAGCATTTGAGGATAGTGCTGGAGATTCTCAGGAAGGAGCAGCTTTACGAAAAGCTCTCCAAATGTGAGTTCTTCCTAGACCGGGTAGATTTCTTGGGGCATGTGGTGACTGGAGATGGAATCTCAGTTGACCCCAAGAAGATTGTAGCAGTTGAGGCATGGACAGCGCCGACTTCAGTTGCAGAGATCAGGAGCTTCCTGGGGCTGGCAGGGTATTACCGGAGATTTGTGCAGGATTTCTTCCGGATTGCAGAGCCGTTGACACGGTTGACCCAGAAGGATGCTGAGTATGTTTGGTCAGAGGAGTGTCAGGCAGCTTTTGATGAGTTGAAGAAGCGGCTGACGACAGCTCCGATTCTGACATTGCCTTCAGGATCAGGTGGATTCACTATTTATAGTGATGCTTCAGGAAAGGGGCTAGGTTGTGTGTTGCAGCAGCACGGGAAGGTGATTGCCTATGCTTCCAGACAGTTACGTCCCCATGAGAAGAACTACCCTACCCACGACCTGGAGCTGGCAGCAGTGATTTTTGCATTGAAGTTGTGGAAGCATTATCTGTATGGTGAGAGGGTGGAGATCTTCACAGATCACAAGAGCCTTAAGTATGTGTTCACTCAGAAGGAGTTGAACATGAGACAGCGCAGATGGTTGGAGTTGATGAAGGACTTCGACATTGCACTGCAGTATCATCCAGGGAAGGCCAACGTGGTTGCCGATGCCTTGAGTAGGTATCCAACAGCCATGTGTTTGACCATGGATCGGCATTTGCTTGCCGACTTGGAGAGCCTTGGGATCGAGGTGATCGTGCCGGAAGTACAGATGCAGCTATGGGGGATGCAGATTCAGTCAGACTTGGTAGACAGGATCAAGGCGGCCCAGTTTCAGGATGTGGCTTTTCAGAGTATCAGAGAGCAGATCAGTATTGGAGTGGAGGATCCTGAGTTCTCACTTGCAGAGGATGGTGCCCTGAGGCACGGTGCCAGGTTATGTGTACCTAGTGGGGAGCTCAGAGAGCAGATTATGCAGGAGGCTCACAGATCTCAGTACTCTATACACCCGGGTGCCAACAAGATGTACCGAGATCTGCGAGAGCATGTATGGTGGTCAGGAATGAAGCGGAAGGTATCCCACTTCGTAGCTAGGTGCTTGGTCTGTCAGCAGGTCAAGGCAGAGAGGCAGAGGCCCGGTGGATTGTTGCAGCCGCTGCCCATTCCCGAGTGGAAATGGGAGCATATCACGATGGACTTCGTTTCAGGATTGCCGCGTACTCCAGGAGGGAAAGACGCGATTTGGGTCATCGTGGACAGGTTGACCAAATCGGCCCACTTCTTGCCATTCAAGGTGGGTATGTGTACAGAAAGGCTAGCGGAGATGTATATGCGGCAGATAGTCAGGATCCACGGAGTTCCGGTCAGCATCGTCTCAGATCGGGATAGCCGTTTTACTTCCCATTTCTGGAAGAGTCTGCAGACCAGCTTGGGCACTCAGCTCAAGTTTAGTACTGCATACCACCCCCAGACGGACGAACAGTCAGAGCGGACTATTCAGACCCTTGAGGATATGCTACGGACGTGCGTTCTGGACTTTGGAGGTACCTGGGAGGATCATCTTCATTTGGTGGAGTTTGCCTATAACAATAGTTTCCAGGCCAGCATCGAGATGTCACCTTTCGAGGCTCTGTAAGGGCGTAGGTGCCGTACACCCTTATCTTGGGATGATGTTGGCGAGCGAGCTTTGCTGGATGCGGTCGAGAAGGTGAAGCTCATCAGGGACAGACTTCGCATCGCGCAGGACAGACATCGGCACTGGGCCGATAGCCACCGGAGGCCCTTGGAGTTTGAGGTACAGATTAGAGTAGGATTAGATTTAGGTTGTTGTTTGTGATTTTGATCATGTTGTTTATTATATTAATTGAGACCTTGCTTGTGATTAGGTCGGAGACCAGGTTTTCTTGAGGATATCTCCGACTCATGGTACGATACGTTTTGGTGGAGGCGGAAAGCTTAGCCCGCGCTTCATCGGCCCTTTCGTTATCAGCGGGAGAGTCGGTGACGTAGCTTACAGGCTAGACTTGCCGCCTGCACTTGTGGGGGTCCACAACGTATTTCATGTATCACAGTTGAGACGGTACGTGGCTGACCCTAGCCATGTGCTCGATCATTCGGAGATTGAGGTGGGGCCTTCTCTCAGTTATCCAGAGCAGCCAGTAGAGATTCTGGATCGACGGAAGAAGGCTCTGAGGAACCAGGTGATACCTTTGGTACGCATCGCATGGAGGCATCATTCTCCATGAGAGTCTACCTAGGAGCGGGAGGATAAGATGCGCGAGCGGTACCCTTATCTTTTTGGACCTTGAGGTATACTTTCTATCCTTCTCATCAGTTGCATTTCGCCCTTCAATTTCGAGGACAAAATTCTTTTAAGGAGGGTAGATTTGTCACTACCACATTTCTAGTGTGAGGGTAAATTTGTCATTTTTGGGGTAAATAAAATTTATTAGTATTAATTAGAATTTATGGGAATTTTTAGGAATTATTTTGGATTTATTTGGACTAGTTTGATTTTTTTGACTAGTTTTGACTCATGTAGACCAACCTAGGAACTAACCCTAGTTAGTTGGGCTTGATTAGATCAAGTGACCCTAGTCTAACCTAGTATGACTCAAGTTAGTGGTTAGTGATTCATTAGAACTTGAATTAGGAATTTAGGAATCAAGTAATTTGATAAATGGCTTGTGGTTACACAAGTCATTTTGTGACTAAACTAGATAGGACTAGCTAACCTAGCACAAACCCCACCCTAACCTAACTTGGCCGGCCACCTAGGCTGAACCTAGGAATTCCCCCCTATTTAATCCCTCCTAGTTTTTAGGGCTAGCCTCTTTTAAGGTTCTTTCAAAAGTTCTAAGGAAAGAGGTGAGTCCCATCTTCCAAAAATCATTAAAAATCCATTTTAAATCCTTTCTTCCCCAAACCAATTCCATTAGGACCTAAAATCAATGCTCTTGCTGCTGGTATAATTTGTTTGCAGGAAGACATCAATTTGTGGGACTTGGTGGCTTGAGGAGTTCTTTCCATTTGAAGGCTTTTCCATTCATTGTGCATCAATAGGTATAACTCTCAATACCCCATTAAATTCCTGTTTAAATCCAATTTAGGAAGGCCCTAGCCCTACCCCGACTGTAAGATAGGCTAAACCTAGGGTTCGAATTCGTTTCGTGTCCGTATCGGACACGAATCCGTAGGCTGCTACCAGTGTTCGACGAAATGTCCCAAAGGACACTTCGTTCAGTTTTTAGGAAAGTATTTGAATAGGAATCTAGTCCTAGGGCTTGCTTGTAGGTTTTGAGTATCGTCCTTAGGTTTCTGTGTCGTGTCGAGTCTTGGTCGACACGTGCACGTACGGATTCGTGGCGCGCGCACGAGCACTGTAGCTCCCCTGCTACCAGTGTGCTCGTGCGGGCTGCACAGGACACGAGGACACATGATATTTGACACTGAGCAAGGGGCAGTGTCTATCATGACACTCCCCAAGTCTCGTGACAGTTGGTGTCGTGTCGGACACGGGATCTCGTGTGCATGGGCAGGCCTGTGTGTTTTCAGTACATTGGACTCTAATACTGTTTCGATTTGATTCTAAATGGTTTTAATTGTGTTTAACTTGTGAAAATAGATCCGAATATGTTGAATAGTATATGTAGATTGGTTTACATGATTTTGGTTGGGTTTTATGTGAAATATTGGTTTTGAATGGGTGATTTGAAACTGTTTTTTGATACTGACTTTGACACCAAGTTCCTGAGCTTTTGCCAAACCAATTCTTCCTGTTTTGCTTTGTTGTTCAACCAATTTTATTCACACATAACAATATACATGAAGGTTCAGTCCTTACTTTTGAAATTGGCCTTTTGGTGGTGAGTATGAGGTATTGCCTATTGAGGATTTCGATTTTTGTTTACTTGACAGTAAGGTTCAGTAGGGGCTAACCCTGGGTTGCTTAATTACACTGTTGGGCATTCTCCTGATAAATTAAATTCCTTCTTGTCATGTCCCTGTTAGTTAAGTCCCTTAATTTCAATATGAGTTACATGTTAACTGGTTGTGCACTGTGAATAAGGCTTTGGGATAACTGGGAATTGGTTTTGGTTATTAGTTCAAACCTGAGATTAGAAAACACAAATTGATTACCTGTCCTTTCTTTCTAACTGAGTTTTGTTCACAAAACCTGAGATTTGAAAGTGGCAATGTATTGGTTTCCCTTCCTTTCTTCCCATTTGATTTGAGTCTCCAGTTGATACAAAACCTGAGATTTGGTGTTAACTAATATCCTTCTGTACACTGTTGATTTCCTGCATATATATGAGTTCCTGTACACCACACCCTTCCACACATTGGTATTTTTCTGTACACTGTCACTGCACCACATCACCCTGTACACAAATCTTCTCCTCATTCACTGTTATTTCCTGCACACTGTCACAGTTACACACACTGTTTTATTTCCTTTCACTGTCACTTTTATTCCTGTACACAAAAATTCACATTGATTCTTTCTTCTTCACTGTTTTCTTCCAATATAGATTACACTGTCTTGGACTGTTAATTTGTTTCCCTTACACTGTTGGTTAGTTTAATTCCTGCACACACACACACACTTGCACTGTTTGATACCTGATCACACACACATTTCCCTCCTCACTGTCTTGCATTCCTGGACACATTGACACACACATCACCTTATTAGCTGCTCACAGTTTACACCACACACACTTCTTCACTGTTATATTTTCCTGCCTTGTATTTCCTGAACACATTGACACACACACATCTACATTTATTCCTATTCCTATGTGCCTACCTAATGCAGCCTCTATATGTGGCTATATACATATGTAATGCAATGTATGGTATGAGTGTAAATTAATATATGCTTGTGATGTATAGGTCTATATATAAATGTATATAGTTTCATAGAGGTGGTTGCATTGTGTATTGCTAAGAGAATGCCATGATAGTAGGCTTTAAGGATTGTGCGGGTCTTTGCAAGTTCATGTTGTGCCATGTGTGTATTCTTGGATGCTACTAGATTAGGCAATGTATGTATTTATGTTGAGAATAGGCCTAGGCAGTGTGGTATAGCTTGGTAAGTCTAGATAAGGCTTGTACTATATTAGACTTAATATAGCCTAGTTTAGACAGGTTGACCTAGTTTGACTTCTAGGGTTGACCAAAGTTGACCAAGAGTTGACTTTGGCCTAGATTGACTTAGATTCATGTAGAATGCATAGTAGGACTCCATTTTACTATTCTGGACTTGTTGTGACTTGTGCTGTTCTGATTAGGATCCAGACACCACTCCTTGGACAGTACGTTTCATTTTGGACACTCAGATACAGGCGAGTACATTCTCTGATCATTTCATATCCTGCTTAGAATTATTTTCTGCAGTAGATTACTTTACTTGTACTGTCACGTTGGTCACACGGATTGGTACTATATGGATCCCTTCTTGAGATGTTATCCTTAGGGAGCATCAGGTACTACATGTTCTGTGCGTTTCACTTACATGGCGTATCATATGCTTCATTGATTCTTTGATCACTTACGACATATACTCTTATGATCGTAGAGTCTTCCTAGAATCCTTATCCCATTTATGGGACTACTATGTATCACCTTCGGGGTCTATTACCTTCGGGGTCTATTACCTTCGGGGTCTATCACCTTCGGGGTCTGTTACATAGCATCATAACATAACCTGGCTGGATCCTTGTGTATTGATTGGGGGTACGGGGGAGTAGAAATAGACATGTGAATAATATCCAAGTAGTGTAGTATCAGAATCTCTTCCATAGTGTAGTATCAGAATCTCCTATGCCATTTACATGTCTATATTGTACTCTGAGTCACTAGTCACATGATAGTTCTCTATTTATAGTAGATATTTCTCTTACAGTTTTCTCTCTCTGTTTACATACTGTACTTCTTTCAGTACTTGTATCTTACTTTACTGCATGTTTATATTTTCTAACCTGCTATGATCTGTTGAGATGTACTGTACTCGCTCCTATCCTGACTGGACCTGTTGAAAATATTACAGAGGACGAGGAGGAGGCTTGCCTGGACACCTACTATGGGGCAGCCCTAGATGACACCTGTGAGCTGGACCCTCAGGAGGATCCAGCAGTAGCTGAGGACCTTCCCCCGACTGCCTAGACTAGATAGTTAGGCTATTATCTTTTTGTAGTTGGATCATGTTCTAGTTAGACTCTTTATTTGGAGATCAGTTGTATATATTCTTTTATCTGAGACCTTGTATTGCTGGGATTATCTTAGACTACTGTTTTATCTATTTCATTTCCTTGAGTTCTGTTCATATCGTGCTATCTCTTCCTTAGTTGTGATTGAGTTTATTATTGCTATGTCACCCCCGTTCGGGGAGTATAAACTGTTTAGATATATATACTGCTAGATGATGTGACTTAGGACAGCGTTCTACCGTCGACACTGCGGCGTAGGCTGGACGTATTCACGTCTCGTGCCCTTACTCTAGGGTGCGGGTCGTGACACAACTCCTCCCAACTAATCGCATGAATACCACCTTTCCATAGGAAATTAGCACACATACATTCTATGTTGTGTATAGTGGATATAAGGATTATGATATCATGGAGCCAGTACAAAGCAATAGCTATGACTGCCTTGATGAGTTCTATCCGGCCCCCAAGCGAAAGAAACTGAACAAAGCTTGAGTGTAGTTAAGGAACTCTTGAAGAATCCTTCCGACTGACCTTGGATCAGAATCGAGAAAGAGGGAGTGCATATACATTCCCTCACCCTGTCTACCCACCAAGTATCAAATTTCATACAACGCATAATGTGACATAGGAAGTCACGGTTGACCAAGTCAAAAGCCTTCCTAAGATCCAATTGGAGACAAGCTTTGTTCCCCCTTGCTTATTGAAATTTCTCACTAATTCATGTGCTAGTAAACAGTTATCTGATATAGATCTACCTTTGATAAAGGCAGCTTGGTTAGGAGAAATGAGCTCTTGCATAATTGGCCCCATCCGATCGCATATCAATTGGGGGATGATCTTGTACAGAAAATTGCAGCACGTAATAGGCCTGAAGTCCCCAAAAGAGGAAGCTCCCTCTACCTTAGCAATCAGAACCACAAAAGTATGATTAAGTTCCTTAAGTAGTTGACCTGATTCAAAGAATTCACTGACAAGGATCTCGAATTTGAGCATACTCCAGTATTTTTTGAAGAAAGCAACGCCAAAACCGTCTGGTCCTAGAGACTTATTCTGATCCGCCTTCTTAACAATTAAATCAATTTCATCAATAGAAATTGGCTTCCGCAAGACCATATTACCTCGCCCTGTCACCAACTTCTTAAACACACAGTAGGGGAAAATGGTCTGATAATCGGTTTGATTGTAAAGCTCCTTAAAGAATCTGGTCGCAGTAATCATATCCGTCTCCATAAGAGTGTTCCCATTAGAGTCGAGAAGACCATGAATGGCATTCCAATGCTGTCAAGCTTTAACTGTGGCATGAAAAAACTTAGAGCACCTATCATCATATCTGAACGAATTACATTTCGCCTATTGTCTGACTTGAAGCTCATCGAGGAACTTTTTCATGCGCAAAAGTTCCTGAGGAGCAACTTGCTCTTCATTGATATCAACCGACTCTTATGACGATTTTCACCTGGAATGTAAGGAGGGCTAACTCTATAGGTAGGTGGAGAGAAGTTATGGACTATACCAAGAAGTCCAAGTGCACTACTATTAATATTTTGGAATCAAAAATTAAATCTGTCTCCAAGATCAAGAGGAGAACTCCGGTTCACTGGGAGTCCGTCCACAATTTAGATTATGGAGATATGGCCCGTGTGTGGGTCATGTGGGACACTAGAGTTTGGAAAGGGGAAGTCATCCATTGTTCGGACCAATTAATTACCATAAAATTTATCAATAGGGGAGGTCTTGAAATTGTGCCTGCAGCAGTTTATGGGCATAATGACCGGAATCAACGGAGGAGGCTGTAGAGAGAGATCACTGTCACTAGCAACATGGTGGGGGACATATTTCCTTTACTTGTGGTGGGAGGCTTCAGTACTATTATGTATGCCAATGAAAAGAAAGGGGCGCGCCATGTTCGAGAAGCTATTTTCGAAGAATTTCAAAGTTGCATATTATCCTCTGGTCTTACTTGTATGCCTAATTCGGGCCACGTCTGGACATGGAATAATTGGGCTATCCGCAATCGTATATTCATACAATTAGATCGTGCTCTCTGCAATGGTCGATGGCTTGACGTTTTTCAATTTTGTGGAGTGGTTTGCCTGCCCCTTGGCACCAGTGACCACTCCTCTATTGTCATTAGATTGACGGAGCTACAAGGATTCAAAGGTAGGCCTTTTAAATTTAACAATGCGTGGTGTCATAAGGAGGGTTACGAGGAAGTGGTTCACCTAGGCTGGAACTCATCTGTTCGTGGTACTGCTCAATTCGGGATCGTTTCAAGACTTAAAACACCAAACAACGACTTAAGACTTGGAACAGAGAGCACCAAGCAATGTCTCTCCAGGGGCTTGAAGGGAATCTTGTCGATACCCAAATGAGAGCCCACTCTGATCCAAAATTAGTTATGTTATTTGGGAAATATCCAACATAGTTTGATTCGAAGATGAAAATGAGTATGTATACAAGATACCGGTCCTATAAAGAGAGAGGGGCTCAGTCCAACATATAGTGGACTACCCCCCCCCCCCCCTCTCTCAAGCAGGAGCATACATGCCATGCATGTTCAACTTGGTACATAAAGTAATGAAACAAGCAGGTGAGAAGACTTGGTTGGTAAATAGGTCGATGATTTGGTCCTCTGAACAAGTAAATGGATGGAAATATATGCGCATAGTCATGACAACGTTGCGAACGAAATGATGGTCTACCTCAATGTGTTTGGTTCTCTAAAAAAAACCCGAATTCTAGCGATGAAAATAGCAGCCTGATTGTCATAATGTATGTAGAGGTAATGACCCAATATACTAGACACCAAGACCTGCCATCAGAGTTTAAAACTACATGATCTCACAAACAATTTATATCAATTTAACACTACCAATATAAGATACTTTAGCAACGCAAAAAAATGTCGCAAAGTGTAACAAAATGCCGTTAATCACGATTAGAGATGTTTTTAGCGACAAAAATCTTTTGTCGCGTAATCCATGGTCGCTAACATAAAAAACTTCGCAGGTCGTTGCTATGGCGACGTCACGTAGCGACGAATGCACGTCGCTAATATTCTAGTGGATAGCAACGTGTAGCGACGAGGAGTTGCTAATCGAGGAGTTGCTAATTCGCAACGTCACTTTTTGTTACTAAACGTCGCCGATTATTCAGTACATAGCGACGTTGTTAGCGACGTTTAGCTACGCCGATAATTTTGTCTAGCTTTATACTTTACCTTGACACTAGATCTAGTGATGATTGTGTATTTCTTGCTCCTCCAAGTAACAATGTGTCCTCCAACATCCAACATAGGTATACTAACGAGACGTTAACTCTTCAATCCAGTATATAGTTGGCATCTGAGTACGATTCAATATTGAAATGTCCATGGTGCTAATATGAAAGACTTTTTTCAGGCAACCACTTGACATATCACAGTATTCTAAGAGCTCTAGTAACACCTCTCTTGGAATTTTTCTTGAATTAGATTACCAGACCAATGACAAAATGTCTGGTCGAGTAATAGTCATGTAGATGAGTTTTCTAATAAGTTTCTTGTACTGTGACTCGTTAAGTCATATATTTTGATTTTTTATAAGGGCACATCAAAAGTTGATCAGGGCTAGCCAGGATTAGGACTAGCCCATGTTTGAGGGAAAATTACTCGGGCTATCCTATTTTCCTGCTCATGGGGCTGTCCCAACCCCACACCCCCCAAATCCCAAATTTCACTCTCATTTGCAAATTTTACTCTCTCTCTCTTCCAAAATCCTAACTTTCTTCCTCCTCTTCCTCTTCTTCTTCTTCTTCTTCACCATTTTCCACTCCCCAAACTATACATCTTCTTCTTCATCTTCTTCTCCACCATTTCCCCACTCTAAATCCTAGTTTTCTTCTCCATCATTTCCATCAAAATCCTAGTTTTCTTCTCCACAATTTTTATTCTCATCATTTTGATTCCTCACAAATAATGCATGAAAATAAACCCTAACATGTTTATTGCATTCTTTCTCATAAAAAATGCATAAAAGTAAACCCTAAAAATGTATATTTTGCTATATTATCAAGATGGAAATAAATCCTAACATATGTTTTTTATTCGGCCATTTCCATTTTAGGACTGCCAGGAATTGTGGCAGTCCTAAAATGTACTTGCTGTACAGCAAGTCCCTTTTAGGACTGCCATAATTCCTGGCAGTCTTCAATACTTCTAGGACTGCCAGAAATTGTGGCAGTCATGTTGTATAGCAAGGCCCTTTTAGGACTGCCATGATTTCTGGTAATTTTTAATACTTCTAGGAATGCCAAAAAATTATGGCAGTCCTGTTGTACAGCAAGCCCTTTTCAGGACTGCCACAATTTTTGGCAGTCCTCAATACTTCTAGGACTGCCAGAAATTATGGCAGTCCTGATATAAACTTGCTCAATAAATTGATTTCTTCTAGAATTAGGATTTCATCCATAATTTCTTCTATTAATAAAAAAATTGATTAATATATTAATATATTAATAGATTTGATAGATTTGATAATCAAATTTATTCTACAACTAGGGTTTCATGCATCCATAAACTAGGGTTTAGAGAAAAAAAAATATGAGAAATTAGAAGATAGCAAAAAAAAAACTAGAATTTGGAGAAAGAGATATTATTCTTGTTTTCTTTCTTCTTGTTCTTGTTCTTCTTCTTGTTGTTCTTCTTTCTTCTTTCGTCTTTCTTCTTTGTTCTTGAAGAAGGAGAAGAGAGAAAAAAAAGAGTTGTCTTTTATAACCTAGGAATGGGATAGTCCTGAGTAAATTTTTAGTAGTAAATTTGTAAATAAATGAAAGTTAAGAATGGGACAACCCTGATCAACTTTTGATATGTCCTTATAAAAAATCTATATTTTTGGATTTTGTTCCACAGATGTATTATCAGGTTTAGAACTATATGTTTCTTGTAGTAAGTCAATGCCATACTTTTTCTGGGCAAGAAAATATTGAGCTTGTCCCAAGACTTTAGTAACAAAGTGGTTCCAAAACGTGAACATATATCATCATATTATTGATTCCGGATTTAATATTTAGGATAAACACGGAGTGATCAGCAAAACTTGCCTGAAACCAACTCCAGAATGTATTTTTCAAACCAGATACAAAGACTCCGCTTGAGACTATAGTTTGTTTTCTTCAGTTTGCACACGAGATTTTCCTCCTGAACAACGAAATCGAGAGGTTGCTCCATATAAACTTTCTCGTCTAAGATAACCATATAAGGAGTGTAGAAAATAATAATACCTTATTCTTATTGATGGGGACTGATTATAATATATATAGTGTCTACACAATTGGGCTTATGGGCCAGATTTACATTAGTTACAATGTATAATCTAACACCCCCCCCCCCCCTCAAGTTGGAGCATGCAAGTCACAAATGTCCAACTTGGGAAGTAAAGAATCAAATACATGCTTTCCAAGGGGCTTAGTGAAGATGTCAGCCAGTTGAGAAGAAGTAGGAACATGCTAGGCTATTACGGTGCCATCTCTAATAGCATCGCGAACAAAATACAAATCCACCTCAATATGCTTACTGCGCTCATGAAATACCTGGTTCTGAGCCAGTGCAGGGCTGACTGACTGTCATAATACATCGACATAGCAGACACCTGGCGAACGCCCAAACATACCAATAACTCCTTCAACCATTTCAACTCACAAACAAGCGCAGCAAGAGATCGGTATTCAACTTCAGCAGAAGATCGGGAAACAGTCGGTTGCTTCTTGGTCTTCCAAGAAATAGAAGATCCCTCCAGAAACACCAACCAGCCTGTAACAGAGCGGCGAGTTAAGGGACAACTGGCCCAGTCGGAATCACACCAACCAGAAAGACGGAGATCACAATCAGCTTTCAAAAGAATACCCTGTCCCGGTGCTGCTTTGAGATATCTGATAACTCTGAAAGCAACATGCCAATGATCTTGTCGAGGCTCCTGTAAGAATTGAGATAAGATATGCACAGCATAGGCTAAGTCAGGGCGAGTAAATGATAGATAAATCAACCTTCAAACCAGCCTCCGATAAGTTTCTGCATCCGCCATCTTTGGACTAGTCGATTCTGCCAGCTTGTGATTGGGCTCCATGGAAAAAACAGCAGGTCGAGACCCCAGCCAGCCGCATTCTGAAATGATGTCCAAAGCATACTTCCTTTGACACAAGGAAATTCCTTCTGCACTCCGAGCCACCTCGATGCCAAGAAAGTACTTCAACACACAAAGGTCTTTCATATGAAAGCAAGAACTAAGGTACTTTTTGAAAGCATCTAAAGCACCTGAGTCATTACCAGACACAATCATATCATCCACATAGATCAAAATATGCAACTCTACCTTCCCTTTAAAAAGGGAGAAAAGAGAATAATCGAAATGAGATTGAATAAATTCATAGGATATCAGAGAAGCAGTAAGCTTAGCAAACCAACAACGTGGTGCCTGTTTCAATCTATATAGAGATTTACGCAGGCAACACACTTTGTTGGGTTCACTATGTGAAAACCCTGGCGGCAACTTCATATACACTTCTTCTGTCAGATCTCCATGAAGAAAAGTATTGTGCATATCCATCTGGTGCAAAGTCCAGCCTCTCACAGCTGTAACAGCCAAGAACGCCCTAACAGTAGGCATCTTAGCTACCGGGGAAAATGTCTCTGAATAGTCTATCCCATCAACCTGGTGATTACCGAACACAACCAGCCGTGCCTTTAAGCGCTCAACACTGCCGTCGGAGTTGTACTTTATTTTGTACACCCATCTACTTCCCAATATTTTCTTACAAGGAGGCAAATTGACAAGAATCCATGTCCCATTATCTTTCAGAGCCTGTATTTCAGTTTACATAGCCGCACGCCAGCCTGAATCTCGCGAGGCCTGGCAATATGAAGTAGGCTCAACACCTGTAGTGATAGCTGCAAGAAAATCTCTGTGTCCAGCAGTAAATATGTCATAACTTAGAAATTGTGTTAGAGGATGCGAAGTACCTGAGGAAGTGACGGGAACAGATGAACTGTGGTGAAGAGGGGACTTTTACTTCGAACAGCATTTGTCATAAAATCATGTAATCGTACTGGCTGTGATTTCTTTCTCATTCCTCTTCCCAATACTACCTCGTCAGGCACCTCTGGCAATACTGTATCCCCTGTATCATCAGTAGTATCTGCATCACCCCAGCAGACTCTTCTGTCAATACTTCTGCAGCTACCTGTGCATCCTCGTCACTCGGTGCCGAACCGCCAGCAACTACTCCGGCCTCAGCAACCGAAGCCGACACCATTCCAAAAGCCTCTATATCGTCTCCCGACACATCAACAGATGTATAAGGTGTCGCAGAAGACATCTCGCTAGCAGAGCCACACCCAAGAAATTTTTTTTCATAAAAAGTAACATCACGGGACACAAAAAATTCACCAGTCTCCAAATCATACAGTTTACATCCCTTTTTATCAAGTGGATACCCAACAAAGATACATTTTCTACTCCTGCTACCAAATTTATCATGTCGGGATTTTAAATCATACGTATAGTACAGACAACCAAAAATACGTAGATGATCATACGAAGGAGCCGAACCATATAAAACTTCATAAAGAGACTTAAAATGCAAGATACTAGAAGGAGTTCTATTGATCAAATAACATGCACCCAGAACACATTCCATCCAAAAATCCACAGAAAGAGAACCCTGAAATCTCAATGCCCTGGCTACATTTAAAATATGTCGATGTTTTCTTTTCACCCTTTCATTCTGCTGAGGTGTCCCAACACAGGACGTTTGGAACAATATAGCTTGAGATGAAAAATAATCTCGTAAACAATTAAATTCAGTGCCATTGTCACTCTGCACACGACGTATATCAGTCCCAAACTGACGCTTCACCATAGCAATGAATTTAAGAAACATAGAATAAACAACACACTTATCCGTCAATAAAATAACCCAAACAGCTCTAGAAAAATCATCCACCAAAGTCAAAAAATATCGTGTCCCATTAGATGACAAAACACGATATGGTCCCCACAGATCATAATGTATAAGTTCAAAGCATCTCAAAGCACGACTACTACTATCAGAAAAAGCATCACGAGTCTGTTTGGCTTGATGACAAATATCACAAGCCTTATGAGAAAACACACTACTACCAGAGAAAAAAGGTAAAGTCTATAATACTTTATCTAAAGGATGCCCCAGTCTACTATGCCAAACCTCGGAATCACTTTCTCTGCATGCCAGGATCACCGAAGCCAAAGAAGTTGGAACCTCCCCCAAGAAGTAAAGTCCACCCCTTTGTTCACCTGCTCCAATCACCATCCTCGTACTTCGGCCCTGAACAAAACACAAATCAGGAGTAAATAACATATCACAATTTTTGGCACCAATCAGTTATGAGACAGAGATCAAATTGTAAGTCAATGTCGGAACATAAAGAACATCCGTCAACACCAATAAAACAGTCAAAAATACTTTGCCTCTCAGAATAGCCTCAATAGTGCTCCCATCAGGCAAAATCACAGGACAGACAGGGCCCTCAAAGCAATCAACTAAACAGTCACGAGAACCTGTCGCATGAAGAGTAGCCCCAGTATCGAATATCCAAGTGACAGAAGATTTCTTACCCATCAGACGATCAGAGTTTGAAGAACCAGGATTGGAAGGATTGTCGTTATCCAGCAAGCTCATCAGTTTCTACCATTGTTCATCTGAAAGTGGTGAAAGATACCCTTCATGCATCATATCTGCCGAACTTCCAGTAAGACCATCTGGGACACCATGACCAGCAGCGGCGACATGATGAACAACCCCTGTGCCACCAACATCGCGTCTTCCATCACGTCTATGCTGTGGTGTCGGGCCTCTGCCACCACCAGCACCACGTCCGCCCTCACGTCGAGGACGAGTCTTCCACCACTCTGGATAGCCAATCTTGGCAAAGCAATTTGCAACATCATGACCTGTTTTCTTGCAATGAGTACAGATCAAACCTGATTTGTACCGGGAATCTGAGGTTCTACTATTAGAAGTAGTAGAAAGACGAGGTGAAGTCTTCATAGCCAGCGCCAACACCTCCTCAGCAGCGATTTGGACCTGAGATTTTCACATATCCTCCTCCTCACGGACTGCCTGGTATGCCCGATCTAAACTTGGCTGAGGATCCTGAGCCAGAAGATTAGATCGGGTATGACCATACAACTCAGCATTCAATCCATACATAAAGTCCTGAAAGTGGTCTTCATCCCTCATAGCCTGTAGCTTTACAGCAAGTTCACCATAGGTACAACTAGGCAATGGGAATTAAGCAGCTTATTCATCCCACAAAGACTGCAAATTTCCAAAGTAGGTTTCCACAGACATCGAAGCCGTTTGTTTACACTCAGCCAAAGCCACCTTAATTTGTTGCTTCCGAGTGCCATTACTAACAACAAATCTTTTCTCCAACAAGTTCCATAATGGATAAACCTCTTCAAAGTACGACAAAGATTTCTTCAGAGATAGATCAATGGTATTAAGAACCCACTGAACCAATAGCGCTTGCACACATCTCCAATCAAGTAATTTACTAGCATCATTAACATGTTTGATTTCAGTACCTTCCAGAAAAGTGATCTTTCGTCTAGAGATCAGGGAGAGACGTATCGACCGAGACCACTCAGCATAGTTCGGTCCACGAAAAATAATAGAAGTAATGATATTTCCTAGTTTATCAGCAGAACTCAAAAAATATGGATCATTCGGATTAGAATAATTTGGGTTGTGTGCACCGCCACCACCAGTCGCGATGGAGTAGCTGGACACAGCATCATCAGCCATCGCGGATGTCGGGTGTATAAAATTTTGTACAACGCCGACAGATCGACCGAACGAGCGGCAAATCGGCCGCTGATGGACGGGATCGACGGGGAATCGGTCGCGATCGGGGCGTCGGATCTGGCACGTAGAATTCAGAGGGGCGGATGTCGTGTGTACAAAATTTTGTACAACGCCGACAGATCGGCCGAATGAGCGACGAATCGGCCGCTGATGGATGGGATCGGCGACGAATCGGCCGCGATTGGGGCGCCGAATCTGGAGGTGGGGCGCCAGCGAGTTCAGTCGGGAGGAGGGGCTGTCGCAGATACTCTGGCGGGTTCAGTCTGGTGCCGGATCGGCCGCCGATCGGGATCCGGATCAGTCGGGTGCCGGATCGGGATGAGGGTTTGGCCGGTGCAGTCGGGCGCCGGATCGGAAGAAGGGGCGTCGGATCGGGCGCGGGTGGAGGAGGATAGGTTTTGGCGGCTAGGGTTTTTCTGGAGGCTCTGATACCATGTAGGAAATAATAATGCCTTATTCTCATTGATGGGGGCTGGTTACAATATATATAGTGTCTACACAATTGGAATTATAGGCCAGATTTACATTAGTTACAATATATAATCTAAACATTTTTGACATCTAAATATAAGCCGAACTTAGTTGACCGTAAAAAAAAAAGGAGAACTCGAATAGAGCTGAGACTAGCAACGAGAGAGAATTTCAAAGAAATCGACCACATAAGTCTAGGTGAAGTCCTGATGATCTCACAAGACTGACATAAAAAAATAAGGCAAATGTTAAAGAACACCCCATTTTTACTAAGGGCCACTAACTTAAAACTTTAAAAAAATTACAAGTTTGCCATTTTGAAAACACTAAGGGCCATCCCGCTCCTGTCAATCGATGACTGCATTGACAATATTTTCTCTTCTTTTTTTACCTACAGTGACTGCAGGGCTTTCCTGCAGTCCAAAGTGAAGACAGGACTACAGACAAGTCTGCAGTCCGCCTTCCCCGCGAATGATCCACGGTTGCTCTTCTTTCTTCTTTTTGTTGAACGAACGAAAGGGGGTCTCACCGGCAAGGGAGGGGAGCTAGTCACTACCACATTTCTAGTATGGGAGTATTTTGGTCATTTTAATTTTTTGGGATTTATTTGAAATTATTGTGAATTATTGAGATTTATTAGAAATTATATGATTTTTAGTATAATTTAATTACGGGTTATTCTAGACTTTGACTAGTGTTGACTTTGGAGCCTAACCTAGATGCTAACCCTAGTGGTGGTGACTTGATTAGGTCATGTGACCCTAACCTAACATTAGGTTAATTCCTAATAGGTCATTTAGAATTTAAGTTGGCATTAGAAGGCTTTAAGTCATAAGCCATGACTTATGGTTTTGGAAACAATTAATTAGCAACTTAGCCCATAGCTCGTGAATTTGGCCCAAGCCCATTAGCTAACCTAAAACCTAACCCTAACCCTAGCTTGGCCGGCCATATTGGGAACCCCACCCCTATTTATACTCTCCTCCATTTAGGGTTAGCCTCTTTTAGGAAAGATCACAAGTTGGAAGAAGAGGTAAATACCATCTTTAGAAATTCCTAGAAAATCCATTTTAATTCCTTTTTAATCCAAATAAATTGTATTAGATTCTAATTGTCTTCCTCTTGCAGTTCATGGAGGATAATCTCAGTTTGTGGACAATTTGGGAGAGTTGGCTAGCAAGGAGGAACCCCCTATTTAAAGCTTTCTTTGGTTTTTGACACCTATAGGTAATTCCTTCAAAACTTATTAAAATTGCTGTTATTATTGCATATTAGCCTAGATCTAGGTGTCCCCTAACTTACCCTAGATTTCTGTAAGATATTGTGTCCAATTCGTGTCCTATTTGGACACATATCAGTCCCTATAACCTAGTGTTTGATGAAATGCCCCAAATGGAATTTTGACCTAATTTCTAGGAAACTTTTGAATAGGATTCTAGGGTTTAGTGTTGCTTGTTAGAATTTGGTTGACTGAGTTGGTTTTCGGGTTGTGTCGTATCGGTTTGGACACGTGAACACACATATTTTTGCTGTACAGATCTGTCCTGCTACTCGGGTGTGAATGCACAGTGGACACGACAATTGAACACGAGATATTGGACACACATGAAGGGGAATTGACTGACACCACATGTGTCAAGTTTCAGGGTCTCTCGTGTCGTATCGGACACACAGTTGGCTGTGCACGGGTCATGTTCTGTGCGTAAACAGTCTTGGTGTTTGTTCAGTGTTTTAATTCATTTTAAATTGTTTAAATTGTGAATTAATTTGCTAATTAGATCGTAGACATGATTAATAATCTGTATTAGTTTGATTACATAGTAATTTAGGTGGTTTGATATGAGAAATGGAATATTAATTCGAGTTGGGTTCAATGTTCGACTGATACCTGATATCAGTTTCCTGAACTTTGAATCCCATTTTAATTTGATTTTAATTGATTGTTTTAGTTGCAAATTTTTCCTACATAACTGGTTGTTCATGGTTAGCTCAATGTTACATTCGAATTTGGCTTTTGTTTGAGAATGGGATATTTAGACTATGAGTTGATTTCGAATACATGACTGGTACACAGAGTTCTTCTCAAACCTGAGATGTGATTCTCCATTCACTGCCAATGTATTTCCAGATTTCACACTTCCTCTTATTGCACTCACAGGTTATATACTGTCATGAACCAATATACACTAACCATTTTCAGGTTTTGTATTTACTGTTCTTTCCAGATTTCACTAGAGTAGTTACTATTTTTTCCCAGTACACTGTTTTGTATTCACAGATTTTAGGATATTATACACAATGTATTAGCTCATGTTACATTGGTTTCCCTTCCTTCCTTTAAACTGAAATCGAATGATCCTTAATGTAAATCCTCATGCTCGTATTAGTTGTTTTCATGGTTAAATTCGAATGGGGCAAATTGGCTATCTAGTTAACTGAGATTTAGAGTAACTTGTAAACTGTCAAATGTTACTCCCCTTTCCATGCATTAGCTAACTGATACATTGGTAACTTTCAACTGAGTTTGTATTCCTATATCACTGTTTCCTGGTTTCAGGATACTACACATAGTGTTCACTGATTTCCAGGAACCATTCACCATTCCCTATTTTCCTGTTTTCCCAGGATACCACTCCTATTGACACATGTATCACTTCACTTTTGATCTTGCCTTCACTTTATGCACACACATACACACACACACACACACACACACACTGTTGACTCTTCTTCATATATATAGTTAATGTATAATGTGTATAATGTATATAATGTATAATGAATATATGTAAGTATAACATGAATGATGCATGCCTATTAGAATGCCTATATACATATACATGTGGTGATAGCATATATATATATATATATATATATATATATATATATATATATATATATATATATATATATATATATATATATATATATATATATATATATATATTATGTGATTTCCATGTATAGGCCTATTAGGTATGTAAATGTATGCTTATATATATGTAGATATATATATATATATGCTAAGTAATGTGTGCCTATAGGTAATGTGTAATGACTTGGACAGTTTGTATAGGTTGTATGGACTTGGTAGACTAGTATAGGCTAGTTTAGCCTTGATTAGATTAATATAGACTTGATAGACTAGGTTTAGGCCTAGAATGGCATAGTTGACCTAGTTTGACTTTCAGGGTTGACCAGAGTTGACCAAGAGTTGACTTTGGTCTAGATTGACCTAGAATCATGTAGAATGCATAGTAGATCTTCATATTACTATTTTGGACTTGTTGTGACTTGTGCTGTTCTGATTAGGAGCCAGACACCTCTCCTCGGACAGTACACTTCATCCGGACACTCAGATAGCAGGCGAGTACATTCTCTGATCATTTCATATCATGTTAGAATTATTTTACTGCTTTAAATTACTTTACTTGATACTGTCACGTTGGTCACACGGATTAGTACTATATGGATCCCTTCTTGAGATGTTATCCCCTCAGGGAGCATCGGATACTACATGTTCTGTGTGTTTTACTTACATTGTGTATCACTATGCTTCATGGTTCATTGATCACTTGTGACATGTACTCTCATGATCACAGAGTCTTCCTTGAATCCTCCATTTATGGGCTTTCCTAGAATCCTCTATTTATGGGCTTTCCTAGAATCCTCATTTATGGGACTATATGTACCACCCTTCGGGGGCCGTTACATGAATCATAACATAACCTGGCTGGATCCTTGTGTATTGATTGGGGGTACGGGAGAGTAGAAGTAGACATATGAATAATATCCAAGTAGTGTAGCATCAGAATCTTTCCGTAGTGTAGTATCAGAATCACCTATGCCATTCACATGTTTATATTGTACTCTGACTCACTAGCCACTGTTAGTTCTCTATTTATAGTAGATATTTCTATTACAGTTCTCTCTCTGTTTACATTCTGTACTTTCTTTCAGTTTCCTGTATCTTACTTTACTGCATGATTATATTTTCTAACCTGCTATGAACTGTTGAGATGTATTGTGCTCGCTCCGTCCTGATTGGGCACCGTTGAATATTTACAGAGGACGAGGATGAGGCTGGTGTTGACACCTTCTATGGGACAGCCCTAGACGACACTTGTGAGCTGGACTCTCAGGAGGACCCAGCTCTAGCTGATGACATTACCCCTACCGCCTAGACTAGTTTAGTTAGGCTTTATCTTACTTATGTTGTCTTGGGACTAGTTTAGTCTAGCTTTTACTATTTCTGTCATTTGAGATCTGGATTGTATATACTCTTTCATACTCTGTAGTTGAGACCTTGTATTCTGGATGTTTGCTGAGATGTTATCTTAGACTCTTCTGATCATCTGTATTTCATTTGAGTTCTATATCATATCGTGCTTCTTCTTCCTTAGTTGTGATTGGGTTTACATTCTTCTATGTCACCCCCATTTGGGGAGTATAAACTGCTTAGCATTATATTGTTAGATGTTGTGACCTAGGACAGCGTTCTACCGTCGACACTGCGGCGTAGGCTGGACGTACCCACGTCTCGTGCCCTTACTCTAGGGTGCGGGTCGTGATAGCTAGGGGGCTGCGGCGGTGGGAGGAAGGCGGAGCTGGGGCTGTTGCGGGGGGAGGGAGACGGAGGGGGGGCTGCGGCGGGGGGAGGGGGGCTGCAACGGTGGGAGGGAGTCGGTGGTGGGGCTGTGGCGGGGGGAGGGAGGCGGAGGGGGGGCTGCGACGGGGGGAGGGGTGCTGCGGCGGTTACTGTAGCTCCTCCTCCGCCTCCTCGAGCTCTCCTCTACGACGTCCGCGAGCCATGCGACCCGGGTCTCCGGCAACCCTAACCCCTCCACCGCGTGCCTCCTCGTCCGCCGAGCTCCTCTCCGAAGCAGTTCCTCCGCGCGAGCACGAGCCCGTCGGCCGACCCCAAATCCAAAGCCCCCAGACACCGCGTGAAGACAGAACAACAGTGCAAGGACTGCAGTCCTCATCCAAAGTCCTCTTGGTGGCCCTTAGTAAACTTGTGAACTTTAGGTTGCTCTTAGTAAAAAAAACTACAAAGGCATGGTTGTCCTTAGTAGATGGGTTGTCCTTAGTAAAAATAGGGTGGCCTTTAACATTTGCCAAAAATAAAATCTGGGAATGGAGAGGCTGAGCTTTGAAAATTGATAGGCGAATATATCTTCACTTTTTTGGTGCCTTTCTTCTCAATTATATAACAAGCGCCTAGCTCAAACTGTGACATAGCATAGTAGTTCATTGAGGTCATGCAGAATCAATATATCTCCTGGAATTCATTATTACTAATTTTGTTCCAGTCTCATGGGAAGCAATTTTGCTTTCATCTCTATACTTCCTCATTTGTTGTCTGACTACAATTTATTTGAGTTGGGACATAACTGTATGTTGAAATAAATCTTCTTCTAAATTGAGACTTCTTTTTCACAATGCGAATTTTTAAGGACAAATTTAGGATGGAAAACTTTTTTATGAGAAATTATTGGGTGGTCCGAATTCACCACGTGACAATGGTGAATGGTGAAACCGTCACTAATTTGTTGACATTTAGCATAATATTTGGCATAAAAAATTCAAAAGAATGTAAAAAAAAAAAAAAAAAAAAAAAAAGATAAAATATATGGAAACTCACTTGCATATAATTAGAAAATAATAGATTTTTTCCATTGAAAAATATTTAGAAAACATGACCTAGAAAATAACAGAAATGTAGTGATATGATGTATTATGCCAAATGTCAACAAATTAGTGGTCGGGCTCACCATTCACCATTGCCACGTGGCGAGTCCGGACCACCCAATAATTTCTCCAAAGTTAGGGTGGAAAACTTATTCTCATGTTTGGTTTGACCTATAAAAAATTATATTTATTTTGTTTTTTTTTTTCCCTTTTTTATCTTTTCTTTTTCTTTTTATTTTTATTTTCATTTTTTTTCCTTCTTTTTTCCCTTTATTTTATTTTTTTGGTTTTTCCCCGTTTTTGTTTTTTTAAATATTTGTTTGTTTGGGTTGGGTCAATTTGAAATAAGGAGTAATTATTTATAAGTAAAAGAATTATTATTATTTGAATTATGTTCTCCTAAATACTAAGATATCAAGTTAACCAACTACCCTATAAAAAATCACAAACAAAGAATAACAACAATTAAATATATTTAATCATGTCATATATTTTTTTATATGAACTATATGTTCTCGGAAATATTTATACAAATATAGGAATATAAATTTTTAGGGAATTTATTCTAGATAATTTGATTTCGAAATTCCAGCTATATAGTATTCTGTGTACCAAACATCGGAACCAAAAGTCATTCTCCAGGTGAATATGGTTATATACTTGTCTACAATTACATTGCTTAAAAATGTCTAAAATTCCCCTTGGCATCATATCCTGGAAATGCAGTGAGCTAAAATTTCCTCTTATATTTTATGCCTCAAACCTGTTACACAATTGACGGTAAAATGTGAGACGGTACAGTAACAAAATGTGATATGAAAAGCTTCAATGAGGATATGGATCTCTTTAACACTGAAATTGCAGCAACATGAACTACAAACAAACCAATCCTTCAGCAACGTCCCGACATCTGCCAATCTGATCGTCGTCAGCTAGTATTGGAGCTGATGTTGTAATCTGCAAATCCTGCCGCTTTCAATCTTTCCTCCCTGGATTATTTTCTGCGTTTGGACTTGGTTCTGCCTCTGACTCCATTTTCGCACTAGCTTTGGCCTCGGCTTCATTTTCTGCTTCAGCTTCGGATTGCATGGCATCTTGACCCATGTCCATCTCTGGGCTCTGTTTTATGCCTTCTTCGGGAGTCGTGGCCCCAGCTTGTGGGGTCCCTCCAGCTGCAGCATCGGAATCCATGGGAGTTGATCCATCCTCCAGCTCAGCTCCACTGCCACCACCATCAGTCTCAACTGCTGGAGTTACCTTGAGAGATGCAACAGAACAGTTAATACTATGTAGCACTCCCTAGAAAAATAACCTGATAGTCTTTGCTATCCAATTATATATGTCGGCACACCTATCCACAGTATCACCAGATTACCCGGGCACTAAAGAATAAAGTACAGGCATTTATATTTCTGTTAGTGGAATAGCCTACATATTACCAGATCATTAGTTAAAACTTGCAAGGTTCGCAGTATCGGTATCGGACCATTCCTATGAGTATCGGTATCGGCCATATCGGTAGTATCGGCAGTTTCGGATCACAGTATCGGATTTTTTGGTATCGGAAAACAAATAATTATTAATAAATTATTAACATTTTAAAAATATATTTTATACATTTAGACATAATTTTAAGTATTTCCAGTGTTATTTCTTAGTAGTTTTGAAATTAAAAGAAATAGTAGTCACCTTTACCGATTGTTTTACATGCAATAGATCAATTTTCTTCTTTTATATGCTTTTACAACCTTATTATGCTTCAAACCTTTGTTGATTCGTCTTTTTCGTTCAATTTTCTATGCCAAATTGATCGGAAAAGAGATCCCCAATGTCGGTATCGGTCAATATCAAGTATCGGTCGGTATCGGTCGGTATCGGATCGGGGCATGCCAAACCGTATCGGTATCGGCCGATACTTTAAACTATGATTAAAAGTGATGAAAACACTCCTATCACCTTCACACTAGTGAGTCAAAATGATTCCAACCTGGGTCTTTATTTTGTATTACACGTGCAATTTATTACTTCCTGCCGAGCTAAAATTTAGTACCTGACTTTCTTCAGTCTGTGCTACAGCACCTTTTGCCCCATCTTCCTTTTTAGCTCGTTTGGCCTTTTCATTTGATTTAGCATGATACTTGTCAGAAATTCCTGGCGGTAAAAGCTCTGGAGGCACCACTCCTTCAATACCATGATCAGTGAACTGCACCAAAGGGCATGATGCTCAAGCTTGTCTGAGATATTGCTACCTTATATAAAACCTAGATGGTCCTGAAATGCAACATACCCGAGAAAATCCTTCCAAGTCCTGTCTAGCAGAAAAACGCAAGCCTTTCCAACAGTAAACCTGCAGGCCAGAGGCAATAGTAATGTACGTGAGGAAAGTTCTGCAGATATTGCGAAGTAGTAGGTAATGAAAAATTAGAAGAAAGTAGTTCAAAAATAAGCCAGGTCACAATATTATGTTATTAGGATAACAGGATGGCTTGGCAATGGATATATTACTTACGGAAAGTCTATTTTGCCCGCCTGCGGGGCTGACCTGCGCCCGCGTGGCGGGCAGCCATTGCCCCCCCCCCCCCCCCGTTAACCTGGGCCCACCCAGGCGGGGGAGCCAATGGCTGCCTGCCACACGGGCACAGGCCAGCCCCTCGGGCGGGCAACCTAGCAGCACTCTATTAGTTAATACAAGGCAACACATGATAGATTCATTACTGGGCTAACTTACACGATTATTCTTGTGGTGATATTCAGGTTCAATTCCAGCAGATTCATCCATCTGAAATTTCCAATAAAGAAATATTATTTGTGTATTCAAATGCTATAGGAATAAATAAATTATTGAAAATAATATTCCTTTTGATAAGTTTAGTGCATTATTTTCAGAAGAGGACCAAGAATACGTGTGCAATATATTAATACTTTACATATACTTAATTATAAGCGCAAAATGTTTATAAACTTACATCCTCTGCAAGGGGTTTCCAGTACTCTAAAACAGGAGGAGTCCTGACTCGCTGAGGATCGGTCAGAGCATTCTGGATACACAATGAAAATCAAATTAAGACATGAAGGGAAAGATTTCATAGCACAATATAGTATTTCGAGGAAATCAGCAAACCATATCAACAAAGGACAAAGTGCTTAAATGAATCAATAAAAAGGAGAGGCCAAATCCAAGAAAAAGCGATACACAAACCACTCGTGTCCTCCCTAAATCTTGGTATAATACTTGGGATGCTTTTGTAATCTCTGCATATAATCTTGTTATAAAACACCATAAAAATTAAAAAGGCTAACTTCCAACATAAATGGAATATGCAAGGAAATTGGTACTATCAAATAATATTACTTAGATAACCAAAACCTATATGCGGGGACAGAACAAGGACTGAATGATGAAGTTTTCTTTTTTCTTTTTTCTTTTTTTTTTTTTTTTTGGGGGGGGGGGGGGTGTGGGGGTGGGGGTGGGGTGGGTGGGTAGGCAGACTTACCTTTTATACGTCATGCAGTTTATGCTCGTGTAACCAAGGAGTGCCTCCAAGTTTACATAAGATTATAAGATTTTCTATGGAATGTTGTGTTCTTACAAATATCTCATTCTCCTGTCCTGTATTTCCTTATTTGATCAAGAGCTTCTGCATAATGATTAACTTGGAAGATCAGGCACATTCAATGACCCAAACCTTCATATATAGGCTATTTTAACTTAAACACCATGACCTTTCTTGTTCACAACTGATACCTTGAACTTTCAAAGAAATTCCACTTTGCTGCCCTCCATTAGTAAACCATCGGATTTAACAGATTTAGGACAGACCTACCCTAAAATACAAAGACGTTAGATCCGCAAATCCTAGCCCTAACCACTATCACCACCTTCTTCCTCCTTCCTAAACGTTAATATAAAGCCTAATTGTACGACACCATCTTCTTCCTCTTCCCTAAACCCTAACCTATCACTATGTTGAAGAATTAACTTGAATGGAATGAAGAGATTGGAAGAAAATTGGTAGATTAGTACTTGCATTAAATTTATTATTATAAATTTTGGGGAATTTTATTGTAGCTTTTGGATGTTAAATATGCTACTATGGTGCTATAACATCATATTGGAGAAGCAGCCACCATGCGCTTTAATACTGCAATTGCTAGATATACCGTTGCTTGCAAAGTTATGGATAATGAAATAATACCACAGTTAATGGATAATGAAATAATACCATTCTAGAAACAAGATAAAAATGGCTGCCCAATCTATCAGTTGTATATCGTCTATAAAGCACTAAATAATCGCTCCTGCCCCATTAGATTGCATCTCTCGTTGGTGTATCTTTACTTAAGAAGGGCTTCCAACCTCACATTAATGCACCCAGTTCGGGACAACTTAGTTAAATTGTCTCTACTATTAGAAGCCATGATCAAATAAACTTGCTAAAGCCAAATCTATTCAACAAAAAGAAAAGGGCTAATTAGCGTTTAGACCCTGGATTTTATAACAGTTATTTTTGTTTTCTTTTTCCCATTATACCCACCCTAACCTATATATGAAAATTTCATTATCAAATATGAAGGCAGGGTATAATAGGAAAAAGAAACAAAAAAAATAAAAATTTAGGGTCTAAACTCTCCAACTGGACATGTCAGGCCTAACTCTAAACTGGTATAAAACCCAGGGTCTAAAAACTAATTAGCCCAAAAGAAATCTTTGCAATTAAATTGTTGCCTAGAAAGAACAAACCTGTACACTGACAAATTTAGTCAAGAAGAAAATAAGGCTCTCTTGTTTAGAAAATACAAGTCTAATTTAAAGTCTGAACAATCACGAAGAAGAGAATATTTTAATTTGAGAAAGAAAATGACAAATATCACATACAGGATTTTGGTCGGCCCATTTCCATAGTTGTGACAACTCTTTGTTTCCCAATCTCCATCTCGTCTTACTGTTACAGTGAAATGGGTGGCATGAATTAATTCCAAAAGAAGAAATATCACTACGATTCAAAAGGAACATGTAGCTGCAAATAATAATAATAATGAATAGTTGTTGCAGCAAGCATTCAGTTTGTTTTTGACCAGTGTCTGCGCATCATAATTTTTGGAATGAAATAGAGTTACAAAGCATCCTCATGGGCATGGGAACTTTTCTTAAAACTACTTGGTGCTACCTGACTAATGGTTCTGACAGTCTACTGGGTCTAGTAGGTAGAAGCAGGTTAGAAAACTTCTTACTGCCAAGTTCCAATAAATACAGCTATTGTAAAGTCTGAAATTAACCAAAATTTCCATGCAGCAGCACTTTTGATGTCTCGTTGAGAAAGTAATAAAAATATAATGGGATTTTTGGCAATCAGAAGAGGTGAGTGCTCATGACATGTGAAAGGAGCTGATCAAGTCCACAGTGTTGCATCTTCAAGCATCTCAGTTGTTTATCAATAAGATATGCACCCGAGTCATGATCTTGCACATTTTCTACGGTTTCTTCTACTGCCAATGAATAGGACCAGTTCGTTTGGGCGTGATTTTTTTTGCTCAACCCTTAGGTTGGTTTTGGGATTGCTTACACTGCTCCTGCTTATATTTTGAAAAGCAGTCCTAAAAGCTGCTAGCAGGTGCTGAGTCTGCTTTCAAATTCTGCTTCCGAAAGGCGGTAATCCAAAACTAGGCCTTAAAAGAATCCACCTAAGTTCAAGGGACACGTGAACATACTTGATGCAACCTATTCCATACATTTCCTTGTCAGATTTTGAGGATATCACATGAAAGAAAATGGATGTTTATGGAGAGAATATTTTGATGGAAACATCCAACAAGAACTTGATGAAAAAGATGAATCAGAGGATAAAATCAAACAAGAAAAAGTTAGAAATAAAAAAAGAGAGATCATAACCATAATAACTAAACCTCACAAGAAAAAGAATTTTACTAAGGAATAACACCAAGATAAAATTGTTCTTTGGTATTATATAGGCCTCAAACTAAATGCCCTGATGCTCCCACTTACGCAGGGTCTGGTGTGTGTGTGTGTGTGCGCACGCAAGACACACCCAACTTACCATCATATATATTGAGAGGTGGTTTCCGTGACTCGAAGTTGCATCATCCAAGATACAAGCAACAAGCCTTACCATCGCGTCAGGCGACGCCCTCACTAATATATAAATGATACTTACAAGAAAATATTATCATAAAAAATTTATTTTACTTCCACCATTATCGTACCTCGATAAGGTAAACTATAAAGATCCTTTTGTATTTCCAAATCTATCTTATAAGTAGGATAAAAAAAATTATATTTTCATACTAAGACATTATTTTTGATCGAAATAAAACTGAGCTAAACAGAGCCGGCTCTACAATACAACCAACTTAGGCTTGTGCATAGGGCCCCGTAGCTTAAGGGGCCCCCATATTTTTATATTGTATATATATGGAGCAAAAACGAAATATATATCTCCTTAATTATTAAATTGATATAGGGTCCCATGATTTAAGGGGAACAACAATGATCCCCTTTCCTTAATTATTTAAGGCTAAATTACAACTTAATACCATCAACTATTCGAGTTTTTCAACTTGATACCCTCAACTTTGATAGGCATCAACTTAATATCCCTTAAAAAATAAAGACCAAATTACCCTTGTCTTTCTCAACCCACCCCCCCCCCCCCCCCCCGCTGCTCCCCTCCTTCCCCCTCAAGCTGACCCCCCCTCCCGCGCCCCCATCCGGCTGCTCCGCCCCCGACTGCACCCCCCTACCGCACCCCCCCTCCCTCTTCGCCCGCTAGTGTTCTCGTCGTCGTTGCACGTGGAGAGGGGGGGCAGGGTGGAGCGTCGGGGTGGTGGTGGTAGTAGGGTCAGCCGCAGTGGAGGGGGTAGAGGTAGGTGGGGCAGTCGCGTTGTGTGTGTGTGTGGGGGGGGGGGGGCTGGGGGGGGGGGGGGGGGGGGGCGAGGGGGGGAGAAGGGGGCTGTGAGGGTGGGGGTTAGAGGGAGAAGAGGGGCAATTTTGTCTTTTTTTAATTTTTAGGTATCAGATTAAAAATATTAGTTGAAGGAGGGTATTAAGTTAGTACCTATAAAAGTTGAGGGTATCAAGTTGAAAAACTCAAATAGTTGAGAGTATCAAGTTATAATTTAGCCATTATTTAATTGATCTAGGAACATAATTTAAGAGGAAGAGCAATCATCTTCTTTCCTTAATTTGCCTAGGGCCCCAAATGTCTTGAGACGACTATGGAGCTAAAAAGAGATTACCCAGCTAATGTAATTAACTCCATACGAGTGTTTTAAAAAAAACCCGCGAGGCTTGCGCCTAGGCGTACCTGAGGATGGAGGCTTACCCTTGCGCCTAATTTTCTCATTTTCTATGCAATAAGGCTCATTCACCTAAAAGGCACATGCCTTGTTTGCCCCACGCCTAGTTTTTTGATGTGCACGCTTCGTGTGCCTCATGCTTGCTTTTGATGCCTATATGAAGCGCATGAGACTCGTTAACCTAGTGTTTTTTCCTTTCCTTTTTATTTTGTTCCATCTTTCCATACTAGTTTTTTTTTTAGTTTTTTAGTGTTCATATAATAATTTAACCACTCCTATTTAGTTAATAGAGTTCTACCCTGACTTTTAGTGTTATCAAGTCGATCAAAAAAAAATATCATGGTTGAAAATATTCTCACCAACCGAATCCTAAAATAGAAAATGTATCAACTCAATCAAGTCATATTTCTAGTTTAACTAATATGTTTTATATTAGAACATTTTGATAATGTGGTGGTGCCAATGATGATAATATGGATGTTGGTGATTTTTAGGCCGGTCAATTTCTTATTATTTTGAACTTATAATAGTTTGTTTTGAATTTTGACGATTGTTAGCCGTTAATTGTTATCTTTATGATTTTATGTACTTTATTTTCTTACTATTTCAATGGTGTTATGAATTGATTAGACATAATATCACTTTGTTTATTTGAACTATATTAGTAAAGTAATTCTAAAAATGTGTAGCTTGCTTCATTGAAGCACATGCCTCGTCGTGCACCTCGTGCCTAGGCTCTAAAGGACGTTAGAGCCTCGAATGTGCCTCCCGCCTTTTACAACACTGCTCCATACTAGCCCATAAGGACGCGAGTCATGTCCTTGTTGCTTGTTATCCTCGTTCACTTCTACTACAATTGGATCCTGCACAAATGCACCTTGTAACGTCTTATTTTTTTGTACACTTGTGGATCTCCACAATACGATGAAAGGACAAACAGTCAAAAAAAAGAGTTTTAATCAAAATATGTTAATGTTAGAAATGCAGGTTTTCCTTCAGAATCATCCGGTAAACTAAAACGAACGTATTAATCATAGTATGAAGATCATCTACTCCTGCAACAAGCCTATTTTGTTCTACAGTGTGTATGACCCCAAAAGTTAGCAATGAAGGTTTTACTGTGTTGTTGAGGTTAGTCCCCATACTTATCATACTATGGCTAGACAGCTTTGCTTATATGTAGTGGCATACCTTGTTATGAGAGACATGTAGTGATATGCCATAAAGAGCGATAAGGTTTAGTTTCTGAAGATGACCCAAGTGTCAGTATCCAGAAGGGAGTACTGGAAGAAACCTAGATGTCCACATAGATATTCCTTGGCAATATATAATAGATAAATAAGGTGTCGTTCCCAAGGCCAGAATACCAAAAAAACAACCTATTAGAGCTGTCTATGCTCGAAGTGTTGCCTCTTTTAGTTTCAGCTCTAGATAAGCTTGTCTTATACAAATATAGAATTTCCGCTTGTTATCAAGAAAAGAATTTCCAGACTAGACACGAAAATGAGGTGGGGAAAAAGTCAACATGGTTAAATCCAAAAAAATGTAGATTACCAAGAGATGGAATCTTCCAAAAATCTGCAAATTACACATAATAACAGGAAAAAAAATCTAAATCACTTATTTCGTAATTAAACAATAATGATAGCAATAGATCATGATTAGTTGATTATGGGAAAGTTATTTGACTGGTGCTCTAGGGATGTTAAAATCATTTAGCCGGCTGACACTCCTAAGAACTACCATAAGTGGATCAGAGTAAACCAGTGTACAGTCTGCGGTAAGTCGTAGCTTTCTCCTATGTTCATTGGACTTCTCCGAGTTTATTTTTTAATATCAAGTGCATAAGTTAATTAGCATATTTCAGGTCTGGAGAGAAGCAGATGAAGTCTGGCGGGACTAGTGGAATAGATGCAAAAGACCTTGTAACTGAGCCCTTTAAATAGAAAAAAATATAGTATTACAAATTGATGACAACAACCCTCGATCTTCTCACAGTTCAAGAATATAGCTGAAACCTCCAATAGACACAAAATTGCTTCAGTAGAATATGGAAAATTAGAAGAAAAAGGGATGACGAGAAGGCAAATGTTGTCCAAATATAAACTTGTGGTTATGTCTGAGCCTATATTCCATATACTACTCCTTATTAAACTAAATAATGCAATAAAATCCTGATAATATGAAGAAGAAAAAAGAACCAAGAAACCCCTTTGGTCGTCGTCATCATGCATGACTTATCCCACCAGAATGGTGTCAGACATGGAACGAGAAAGCTCCAAAAATAATTGACAGTTTTTAAGATTGGCTGCCAACTTGACTCAACCATCTGCTCTAGTGCAAAATTGCCAAGGTGCTATACGCAAGAGAGGGCCTTATCATTTGAAGGGTAGGTGGATCTACATTTTCGGTCATGACATTTAAGCTCAAGCAACTAAGGAGCAATAAAGAACCATTGACGGAAAGTTAGTTCCAAATCTGAAAAGAGAACATGTAAGGGTACTACCTTCAATAAATAAATCAATCAAAAACCAAGAATGCTCATGGACAGGAATCATTCATGAATGACTCAAAAGCAAACCTAACAACGAGACATACCGTTTTTTTGCTCCATCTTGACCTACTTTTCTCTCAGCGGTCTTCTTATCGAACACTGGACAACCATCTTGTTTCCACCCAACCTTAAAAATGATCAGGCAAATGAGTCCATGTCACAAACAATTCAAACTATAAAGATTAACACCAAATTAGGAGGAACAAAAGAAGAAAACCTTACCCAATTTTTCTCCCGTTCTAATATATGCTCAATACTTTGAAGAAACTCCTTGCCTTTAGGAGGAATAATTTCTAGTAATTTCTTCACACGCTCTTCAAAGGATTTAATCTCCTCTTTCTGTTCAACAATAATGAATAAAAATATAATAAAAGCACAAAAATGAAACATATATATATATATATATATATATATATATATATATATATATATATATATATTTAAAAGATGAATTAACTGCTTCAGATACAAAGTTGAGGCACATAACAGTCACAAAATTAATCATGTAAGAGGAAGTATAAAACCGATATTACAGTAGAGGGTCGACTGTGCACTTCTAACTAACATTGGGAATGTGACGGGAGATTATGATGTACGATTTACATGGTAAATTGATAAAGTGTCAATATTTTTGAGTGAATTGGATACACATCACTTTCTAATAGGTCCAGTACATGGAGTATACAAACAGATTACAGCATACTATGGCAAGTCAAATACATATGCGGGACGGGATTCCCCTTTTTTTGCCTTTATGGGGAAGAGGGGTGAGAAGATGATCAGAAAGACTTATTCATAGTTTGTTACCAAGGAAGTCTACCACAAAGGATGCCTCTCCTTCGAAGGCGGAACTTACCACCTTGCCCCTCTTACAAAACTTTGTTCCAAGCCCTCTTGCAAGATCTACTACCATAATGCGAAAGAGATCCAGGACTAGAACCACGTCTATCTCTTTATCTAGTCCTTTGTTCAATGATCATACACTGAGATCAAGCGCCATTACACCCTCTCCCTCTTTGTCTCTCCACTTCCGTCGTTCAGGAAAAAATATTTCACCAAATTCTTTTGAGTCCCGGCCAACTTTTCTCCACTAACCCGTTTACTTTACCATGTTTTACCTTTCAAAATGGATTCACTAATCTAAAGTAAACAAAAAAGTAATTCCATTGAACAAGGCAAGCAAAGTGAAATGAACACCAGTGAGTTAAACGGTAAGGCAAATCATAGGTTTAAAGATTGACATGTTACTGGTAGGTGTAGCGAGCCACCTATCAGTTGCAACAAGGGCAACAATTGAATGGATCGTTTCTTTCCTAACGGTCGGTTGTCTTCATTTCACTCGCTAAATGAGCTCAAAAGACCCCTCAAGGGACTCATGAATAGTGCAAAAGTCTAGGGGTGAGCATTATTTGGTTTAAAACCAAAAACCGAACCGAACCGATTAAGACATTCGGTTCGGTTTAAAAATAAATCGGGTCGGTTTCGGTTTAAGAGATCCAATATTTCGGTTTTCGGGTTCGATTATTGGGTACGGGTTCGGTTTAAAACCGAAACCGAATAGGTATGTAAAATTACGTATGTACCCTCACTTCCAAACCTAACTATATAATCACCTTTTCTCTCTCCTCTCTAATTCTCTCAATTTTAGCGGCTGACTCTCCTCTCCCAATCTCAAAAAACCCTAGGTCTCCTAACCCTCACTCCCGTTCTCTGCGGCTCCTCCGCCTCTCTCAATCACTACTTCTCACTCTCTCACCGCCTATCTTCTCACTCTCTAACCGTCTCTCTTCTCACTCTCTCACCACCTCTCTTCTCACAGAGCCACCTCCGCCTCTCCTAGTCTCGCCGCCTCCGCAACTCCGGATCTGAAAGTTTATTTTAATTTTTTTGTTATATATATATATATATATATATATATATATATATAATAGATCCATCGTGTTTGTTACGATGAATTTTGTAAATATAATTTTTTGTTATTCTTTTCTTTTAATTTCTGTTATGATCCTGATATATAATAATTTTTTGTTATTTTTTTTCTTTTAGTTTCTGTTATGATCCTGCTTATATATAGATAATAGATCTTGCTTACATCGTGTTATCACTGTTTTAATATAGAAAACAAATGTGCATTACTGTTTTCTAGCTCCCAACCATCCAGGCTATCGAGAAAGTAAATTCAGGGTGGTCGACATTGGTATACTAAATATCCATCCAGAGGTTTGGCAGGGTCACTAAGATAGAAAGTAGCCAAAATGTGTTGTGATTCTGTCGGAGAGGAAGATTTGCAGGAGAGGGAGTGGATGATCCAGTGTATACCCAAATGGATGTGGTATTGACTATTGTGAAAATATAATGAACCCCTCAATTCTCTTATGAGAGTTTGGACTCATATATATAGGAGTAAGGAGTAAGAACGTTACACTTAAATATAGGTCCATACTTATTTAGATATTACATAATAGCACTAATAATTCAACACCCTCCCTCAAGCTGGAGCATAGATATCAATCATGCCTAGCTTGTTACCAAAAAAAACACGGGGACCTAAAAGAGACTTTGTAAAGATATATGTTATCTGACTCCAGTCTTCACATGGTGAAATATTATCACCGCTTTTTAGTATTCATCATGTACAAAGTGGACGTCGATCTCAATGTGTTTTATCCTTTCATGGAATATAGGATTTGTAACAATGTGAATGGCTGACTGGTTATCATACTATATAAATGCTGCTTCTGATTATGCTTCTTCTTCCAGCTCCTTTAGAAGATGTTGCAAATATAACACCTCCGTTGTGCCATGAGCAATATCTCGATATTCTGCTTCTGAACTCGATCGTGAGACCACACTCTGTTTCTTACTTTTCACGACATTAAATTTTTTGCTAATGAATACTGAATAGCCGGATGTAGACCGTCGATTTGGAAGACTCGCACCCCAATCAGCATCTGTAAAACACTCAAGACGAGTATACTCCTGATTCTCCATATAAATTCATTTCCCCGAATTCTGAGCTAGATAGCGCAATATCCTGACTACTATCTGCCAATGTGGAACTCGTGGAGAAGCAATAAACCTACCCACTACACTTACAGCAAAGGAAATGTCCAAGCGAGTCGTAACCGCTAAGTAATTGAATTTTCCGACCAACCGACAATACTGTTCAGAATTAGTCATCAATATTCTCTCGTCGGGAAATAACTTTATCCTTGAATCCATTGGTGAGGTTGCTCTCTTAGTTTGCATCATTCATGCTTCAGTTAGTATATCAAGGACGTACTTCTTCTGAGATAGTACAAAGTCTTGCTTGTCCCGTGTGATTTCGATATCCAAGAAGTAATTCAATGCTCACATATCTTTGGTCTAAAATTGTTCGCCCATAAACCTTTTCAGCTCGGTAATATCTTGACTATCGTCTCCTCCCGTAATCACGATGTCATCAACATATAACCCAATTAGTATTCATCCGACTGATGTTCGTCGATAAAATACTGAATGATCCTTCTTCAATTGGCACATATCAAACTTGAACTACATGTGAAAATCGACCAACCAAGCACGAGGTGATTGTTTGAGACCATAGAGTGCATTTCTCATATGGCACACTTTATTCTCAATTGCAACGAAACCAGGAGGTGGCATCACATACACTTTATCGTCAAGATCCCTATGGAGAAAGGCATTCTTCATATCCAACTGCAGTAAGGACCAATCGTATCAGACGACTAACAACATAAGCAATTGTACAGAGGTTAACCTACCAACTGGGGGAAAAGCCTCAAAATAATCAATGATGCAAGTCTGAGAAAACCATTTTGCTGAGCCTTTAGGCGATCAAGAGTGCGATCTAATTTCATCTTGATTATGACCATTCATTTGCAATCTGCCGCCTTCTTACCAGAAGACAAATCCACCAAGTTCCATGTATGGTTCTCCCAAAGCGCTCGCATCTCCTCTTCCGTAGCGGCACGCCAACCAGGATGTTGGAGTCCCTCCTCGGCAAATTATGGAATCTAAATCCCATCAATAGTAGCCACCAAGAACTGAGTGTAACTCGCGAGCCTCTTGTAGTTGTCAACATACAAAGGATGCATGCACGACGGAGGCGAGTCGGTATATCAGGTAGTGGTGAAGCTGGTGAATCTATGGAGCTGGAGGAGGACTCTGATGATGACACCGGCTCTACGATTATGCGCACCATCGGTGATCCTTGTTCTGGCGAAGCTGGTGTTCGCGAACCGTAGGACGGTAAGACTAACTCGGTAGGAGAGAGCACCCTTTTGGGCGGATGTTGTGGTTGAACCGGATGCAAAAAAAATTCTCATCTAGGTAAGTTTTCGGAACAGATTCTTTAACTGAAGAGGATGAGAAAAACTCAGCCTCGACAAATGTAACATTCCGAGACACAATATACCTCCTCAAAGTCAAGAACGATATCCTTTCTAATCCTTAGGATATCTAAGAAAAATACACTTGAGTGCATTCGGATCAAATTTAGAAAGTGTAGTACGATAATCACGAACAGAACACAAGCACCCAAAAATTTTGAGAGGTAGAGGAAATGGCATACGATTGGAAAATAATCTAGAAAAATGAGTAGCATCAAAGACACGAGACGGTATACGATTAATCAAATAAAAGTTGTAAGCATGGCATCCGACAAAAAATTTCTGGCTGTACTGACGTAAAACATAAGCGCTCGAGTTGTTTCCAAGAGGTGACGATTTTTACATTCTGCCACACCATTTTGTTGTGGTGTATAAGAACAGAAAGTTTGGTGGATAATCTCATGTCTCACAAGATGAAAATTGAACTTCTGAGATATATACTCACGACTATTGTCGCTCCAAACGCACTTAATGGAAACCCCAAATTGAGTTTTTATTTCAGTAAAAAAAATTACACCATATATCAAATAATTTGGAACGATTCTTCATTATGTAAGACATAAGTAACTTGTGAATGGTTATCAACAAAGGAAACAAAAAAAATGAACCCTATTACCGATTCAACGAGAGATGAACCCCATATATCATAGTTTACTAGTTAACGGCAGCTGAAACATCTTTATTCAAACTCACTGGATAAGGTGCACGATGATGTTTAGTCAAACTATATGACTAACAATCAAAAGAAATTCGAAGATCTAGTAATGGACACAATTTCTGAAGAGCTTGGATAGATGGATGACCTAGCCGACATTGCAACTCAAACAGGTTGCGGGACACGTCGGCACAGGCAACAGACGAATTCAATTCAACCAGATACAAGCCTCCACCCACATGTCCCCTGCCAATAGTCTCTCGTGTCTTCAGGTCCTGAAAAACATAACCACCATAAAATAATGTTACCGAGCAGTACAAGTCACAAGTTATCCGACTAATGGATAATAAACTGAATGAATTTTCATGTGTATGTAAAACTAAAGTGAGTGGCAGGGTGAAAAAATGCGTATTTTCTTTTCCACGAACTTCCAAAGAACTATCATTCGCAACAATAATATTTGCCACATGACCCACAGATACATAAGCACGCAACATACCTGGGTCACTTGTCATGTGATCAGATGCATCAGAATCGATCACACATTGCTTCGGTCTTACCACACACGCCGTTAAGTATCCGGCATTGGATCCAGATGTAGAAGCCCTACCCCACCAAGACGCTAACTTAGAATTCAGCAAATTCTGCATAGGTCTCTACAGTTATCGTCACAGATCGTTCTTCATTATGAACATCCGATACAATATTTTGGCAATAGTAGCTTTGGAACATTGCCACTGAAAATGTCATGATTGACCACTGTTTAAGTATTAGTAGTAGTATTAGTAGTATGGGGCTTTAGTCCTACATCGGACAGAACAATAAGGAGAGGAGTTAGCATCTCCTATACAAGGTCTAAACGGCGGTAGGCGGGTGAGCGGCGGAGAGAGTCCGCGTACCGCCTAGGCCGTCTAGGCGCCACCTAGGCGGTCGATACATTTTGAACATTTTTTACTATTTTACCATTGTTTTTTACATAATATGCATATTTTAAGGGCATTACATGCATAACTAAGTTATAGAACGATGATTTTATAAAGTTTTAGTTTTGTAAAAGTGAACCATAGGCCCATAATGCTTACAAAACCTTTTTGGCCAAAATATCTTGTTAGATATTATTCCGCCTAGGCGTCCGCCTATGCCGCCTCATCTCTGCCTATGTCGCCAACCTCTGTTGGCCACCTACTCCACCGCCTACTAAAAAGCGGTACGGAGAGAGACCGCCTACCTCCTAGGCGCCGCATAGGCGGGCTAGGCGGACGCCATTTAGAACACTGCTCATATATATATATATGTAACTCTCTCCTCAATAATAATGATCTATCAATTACCATCTACATTATATCAGAGCCAAAACTCTGAATCTTCCACACCTCTCTTCTCTTTGAAACCCTAACCTCTCCCAGACCCCCTACCTCCGTCCGACTACTAGCCCCCCCCCCCCTACCTCGCCTGCCACCGCTGCCCCCCCCCCCCTCCCCCCCTCCCCCATACACACCATCCGCCTACAAGCCCCCCTCCTTGCGGGGGGGCAGAGAGGAGGGAGAGAGCCAGCTAGGGTTAGGGTTTTTCGTTGAGAGAGAGAGGAGGGGTGGCGGCTAGGGTTAGGGTTTTTAGTTGAGAGAGAGGAGGGGTGGCGGCTAGGGTTAGAATTTTGGCTCTGATACCAAGTGGAAATATAATAAACCCCCTCAATTCTCTTATGAGGGTTTGGACTAATATATATATCTAGGAGTAAGAATATTACATTTACATACAGGTCCACACTTATTTAGATTTATATAATAGCACTAATATCTCAACAACTACCAAGGAAAAAAGTTGGTTAAACTGTGCATGTGACATAACTCAATACATGGGCTTGGGTATGGGAATAAGTACGTCTTATATCGGAGAAAAGTACTTTATCTTCAATTAGGAAGCGATTGCCATACTAAGTACAAAAACGACAACTCAAGGGCTCAACAAGTTTCATTTTTCTTCCATTTCTTACCCAACATATCTGTGAACTGGATGCACCACTTCGGGCAACCCATCACAAGCAAATTTGATCGGAGGTGGGATCAAAAATCTAACTTAAGGGACGGGCTTGGCACACTTCTTTCGTCTCCTTTACTTGAATCACCCGAAGTTCGCAAGGATAGCAGTTGGAGGTAAATGCCCAAGGGCTTGCTTGTCCTACTGGGCTTTTCTGTCACCGGAGTAGTTTGCTCTCCTTGGGACGCCTTCTCCTGCAGTTAGCTAGTCTTGCTACTCTTACTGAGTCTCCCAAGTGTGATTTAATTGTGACGAAATCAATTCTTTGCTGTTAAAAATGCTGCCCTTCTCATCATTACATTACCAAATCACATCCTCTTTAATCGATTAATGCGGACGTTAGTAGACAGATGCTATGTTTGACCATAATGATGTACATGTTCAAAATAGTCAACTTAGAGTTGTACACAAAGTCACACCGTTGAGCAAAGCACAATGTACTAAAGGAGTCACATTTCATAAAGGGAAGAAATTTTAAGCCAATAAAGGCAACAAACTGTGAAACTTCAAATAAACAATTGACTGAAATAAAAATGATGAAAGTTTCAAGTTATATGAGTCACTGACCATGCTTTCTGAAGGCCGATCCTTGTCATTCTTTCCAGGTGCCTATAGAAACATAAATATATTATGTGCCATCAGTGTACTATTTGAATAATAATTAAAAAAAGAAAAGCAGAGTAGCAACATGATTTAGCTTAGAATGCTGTATGCCAAAGTAGTAAATTTTAAAAAGCACAAAAGTAGACAATAGATAAAGTCAAAGATGTTACAAATTTACAGGACAACTGTGCAATATACAACAACAACAACAACAACAAGCATCTATTCCAAAATTTTGAGTTGGCCACTTGAAGTCTTCTCTTCCATCTGATTCCATTAAGGGACTTCCTTTCGATGGCATTAACACCGCTCAATCCATGTTTGTTAGGATCTAGCCATCTAGGCTTATGGTTCTAGCTGCTGCTCAATCAAAGTACCTTGATATCACTCCATAAGGTTTTCCAATTGAGATTACTTGAATCTCCATCTCCTCGGCATAGAATTATCAATAACTTTACAGAACTCCAGAAATTTACAAAAACATTTTCGTCGACCGAAAGGGAGAAACTGGAACTAAGCACTCAAACAAGTAATCATGAAGAGCTCGGAGAACCACTAAGCATTCCACTAAAGACATAAACTAAAAGAATTCTAAAGAGAAAGTTTAACATGAACTAATAAAACCATCTCAAGGAGCCCGGGCATATTCTATGCAATAAACGGCATACCTTAAGATAATCAAACAATATAAGGCATTGAAGCAGAATATGGCGACGAAAACTGGGATCTTTTAACTGCAAAGGAAGAAGGATATTGTCATAAGACATCTGAACGAAAAGAAAATACAGTTTAATCTTGTCAAACAATTCTGTCTGACACATTTACCTCTAACCCCATTAGTTTACTGCTTGTCAAATACTTAATGCTGAAAGCAGCTTCCTCTTGCTCGAGATTGTTTGCATTTCCATCATCGTCAGTCAGAGGTTGAGCTTCAAATGCATCCAATACAACCTAACATTTAAGGATTCCAAAATGAAAAGAAAGCAGTAATTAATATATCATATGTATACTAATATTTAACACACTTGGTAACCTCAAAGACAATTAATAAAAATTCAAGGGTTAGTGAAAAAATATTACCATTAAATTTGTCGAGAATTTCTGCCACTTGGTAGGGGGGAGGGTGGAGGAAGCTGGAGTACTAAAATGCTCCTGAAAAGTATAAAAGGTACAAATTGGTGTAACAAACAGTTATAACAAATACGCAAACCAACTGTCCCCTGAATTTTCACAGGAAAGAGAAAATAATACTATCTCAAGGTTTAAATCAAGTTTGTGAAAGCGGCAAGACAGTCCAAGGAGGCCAAGACCTCTAAATGCTAGGTGTCCAAGTGGACAGCCTTTTAATATAGGCAGTCCTTCATTGAAAAAAATCAAATAACTAGCATAAATGTGTACATCAACATGGTATGCAATAGATTTATTAAAAGTTGGTAGAATTTAGAAAATGCTTCATTGGAAACCCAAATTGAGTGAAATGCATAACAAAATAGCCAAAATAGCACAATATTGCACAGAAATCCACATATAATTAGTTAACTATTTCATCTAAGACGAATACTAGAAAAATGAGAGTTAAAACACAACATTCATAAGGGTAAGGATTGCCATAACAGATCCATCATGTAAATAACATGATCCAACACTTCGTATGTGAATCCCAGACTCGTATATGATATAAATACGGATAAATGGTTACAAAAGAGAGAAAGTTCATTTTCCATCGGAGAGCATCTAAATAAATAAAAAGTTGCATAACATCATATAAAAGAAAAGGCATAAAAGCGCTCGTGTCCATTAAACCCATTACGGATGCAGACTCTTTATGTATTGAAACCCTCCCCTATTTTTTGGGGATGAATTGACCCTTTTCATTTTTATAAACTAGATTCAGATTCTTGACTCAGAAAGGGTATTCATGTGACCATAATCTGCTCTGAAGTTGGTTATGGAACTTGCATTGATTAGATCAATGCATTGTTCTTGTACAATATGAAAAATCACATGCCTCCGCAACAACAACAAAAAATGTTCTTGTTATTTGCTACAAGTCTTGGCAGACCTGAAGGAATTTCTTATTGAGATGCCGAGCTGCACCTTGATTGTTTTCAATTTTTGGATAGGGATATGCAACAAATATACCACTAAACGACTAAATAAAAGAAATGATATTTTGTCATTTCTTCACTCTTTCCTGAGCATATAATAGGATCGCGTGAATGGTAACCCAATTTTCTAAAAGTACCTTTTTCTCTAGCAATGAAGACCCATATCTCTAAAACATTGTCACTTGTAGCAAGCCCATAATTAGGGCTTATGGCACAGCTTCAGCCCCCATATCTTCGGGGGTGCAGCCAGGCTATAGATGAATCGCAATCTGGATGAACTTGGATATGTAGAAAACGGACATGGTCATAAAGAAGACCTTCAATATTCACTTCATAACTAACTTCCTTGCAATAGTAACATCCAAAATGCCAAGTTTTCCAAAAGTGACGTTGATACTAATTGTATCTGTTAGCAAAGCCTAGACTCTTCTACACAAAAGGTTCTTAATCATCCTCTATAAAAGCAGAGTTCTACAGGAAATGATCTTTATCAGCAGCAGAAAATTTATTACATTCTAAAACTTTATCAGCAGGAGAAAATTTGTTACATCTTCGTTAAGGGCATAGGATTTTGTATGAAAGCAAGATTGTTGTAGTAATGCAGACAATTTTTGTGAATCTTCTTCTGGTATCATAGTCTCTTATGCACAAGGTTCTAAACGGCGGTAGGCGGGTGCGCGGCAGAGAGAGTCCGCCTACCGCCTAGGCGGTCGATACATTTTGAACAATTTTTACTATTTTACCACTGTTTTTTGCATAATATGCATATTTCGAGGGTGTTCCATGCATAACTAAGATGTAGAACGAAGATTTATAAAGTATTAGTTTTGTACAAGTGAACCATAGGCCATAATGCTTACAAAATCTTTTTGGTCAAAATATCTTGTTAGGTATTGCTCCGCCTAGGCGTCCGCCTACGCCACTTAACCTCTGCCTATGCCGCCAACCTCCATTGTCCGCCTACTCCACCGCCTACCGAAAAGAGGTGCGGAGAGAAACCGCCTAGGTGCCGCCTAGGCGACAGACATTTAGAACACTGTTTATGCAAAACAATCCAAGAATTTATTTATTTCCACAGTGAACCATATGGGCCATACCAAGTTAACAGCCACAATTCAGCTGGAGATAAACAGCCCATTCTGCCACTTGCTCCTCTCTCTCTCTCTCTCTCCTCTCTCTCTCTCTCTCTCTTGTTCTCCTCCTTGCAGAGGAGGGGCTGCACAGCCCCTTCAGCCTGCAACCAAAGGATCACTGGCCTTTATTTCTTCTTCAACAAGGAGAGAATCTTCTTCCCACACAAGCAGTCTTGTAACATTCTTTTTATTTCTCTTCTTAACCACATAGCCAAATTAATAGAATTAAATTATGCTAACAGATGAACAAGAACCAGTCATATCAAGGTTGTCAAAGGCGCAAGGCGCACGCAAGGCGCAAAGAGTCCATATCGTCCGAGGCGCAAGGCGCACGCAAGGCGCGCGCCCGAGCGATACGAGGCGCATATATATATATATATATATATATATATATATATATATATAAACCTGTGCACCTCTCTAGTCTTAATTCATAATTCACATTGACTCATTTATTCTGTGGAAAAAAATACATATACTGTAAAAATTTTGCACAAACAATAATAAAAAGACTGACTACATCTAGCAGCATTGTCTAGCAATATTTTTCAGTTATTGCAGTAGTGTAGCAATATTTTCAGTACAATAACAAAATACAGTGAGAAGCAGTCTGCAAAAAATTTGCATGAACAAAAAAAAGGAACGAATTGGTGCCAAAGTATTCCAGTCATCAGTATACAGTAAAAAGAATACAAAAATGAACAATAAAAAAGGCACTACTTCAGTAATCTTCACTAAAACAAATACAAGAGAGAGAGAGAGAAAGGAACAATAAAACAGATACAAGAGAGAGAGAGCAAGGAAAAGTGAAAAAGAAAGGAAAAAACAGAAGAAAAAAACACGTGAGAGAGAGAGAGAGAGGAGAGACAAGATAGATCGAGAGAGAGAGAGGGAGAGATGAGAGAGAGGGAGAGATGAGAGAGAGAGAGGAGGGGGAAACGGCAGCTAACCTAAAGATGCCTCCACCGTCAGCCAAAGTGAGCCACCGCCGTGCCGCGCCCAGGGAAGTAGGGTTCTCGACTGTGTGTGTGGGTTTTTTTTTTATCTTCGTTCTCTTTCCTTCTGTTTTTTTGTCAACTTTCTTCAGTTTTCTTCAATTGGAGTCTTCAACTGGAGCGGGCTGGATTTGTTTTCCTGTGGGCCTGCTGTGGGCTATTTTTTTCCTGTACATTTATACAAGCAAACAGCAAAATCATCGAGGCGCGCCTTAAGCACAACCTGTGCCTGGGCAAAAGGCGCGCCTTTGTCGCGCCTGTCTAACTGCGCCTCGCCTCGACCCGTGTAAGGCGCTGTCCCTGCGCCTGGAGCCAAGGCGCACCTTAGGCGCGCCTGGGGCGCGCCTTTGACAACACTGAGTCATATACATTAACACGACAAATGAATTGGAGTGACCATCATACTAACATATGAATGGCAGTACTTAGGGTTTCAGCAGTATCAATAGTATACCATTTTTACCCATGCTGTATCATAATGAGATCGCTAAAATATTATTCCCTCAACTATTTGAGTAGGGTCACTATCAAATAATGTATGTAGGTGGTAGTATTAACTATTAACCCTTAATGATATTAATGGGACACAGTTAGTCCTTAATTGCACCATCTAGGTGTCATTATCTATTACTGGTGTCATTAGCATGAAATTGTCCTTTAATGATGTTATTAGATTTCATTAGCCTATAATGATGTCTCTAGGATATATTCTACTTAGATAGGTTTTCGCTTATCCTTAATGATGTCACCTTAATTACATAACTAGGGGATTATTAATCTTTATAGAGAAACTAGGAGACTAATAGTTCCTCAATAACTTAATTATAACAATCTTATCGAGTCAGTAAGATCAAGAATCAACAATTACTTAATTATGACATATTAGCCCTTAATAACACCATTAGGAGATAAGTTTATTTGGTGGCTTGAGAAAATATTTTCTGAGAGTTAAGTTTGGTACTATCCTATAGGAACAAACACAATTTTTGATGGTGTACATAGCCCAAAAAAAGGACAAAAAAAAATCATATTAGTCCTTAATGACATCATATTATGCCATTAAATGATATTATTACTTCATTTAACACCTACTTCACCACGTACTAATGATACTAGCTTAATTGATTACAATGTATTCTGCATTCCCTACTTTATGTTCACCATATGTTGCTCCCAGCTCCAGCTTTTACTTCTCCTCTTTTTTTCTTTATGCGCATCTTTTTAATCACTTTTTATTATTTTTTCCTCTCCTCTTTCCCACCCTTCGTATTAACATGTGAGAAACCGCCCCCTCCAAACAATAGGAGACGTTACCCCTTAAAAAGTCACCTGGTGCAACAACCACTCAAGCAGAATTGTCACCAATGTGTCAAACAGAAGGTCCAAAAGGACCACCCAAACTAACCAACTGAAGAACCCAATCAATCAAAATTCAAAATACATACAACATATATATGTACATACATAACCTTTTGAAGTACATAATGAGGCCTACATTTATGTGCTCGTAATCCCAAGTCTTTTTCGTGTATATTTTAAAAAAACAGACTGGAATTTTAATAAGCTCTTTCTTGAAATCTTGTTCACTCTGACAATCCCTACAGAAACTGACCCTACTTTAGAGGCAGGGAGCCTGACCCACAATTACCCTGAAGCCAACGCATGAATACATTATACAACCATATTTGGTAATCTTAAATACGTGGCTGATGAGGTGTCATGCCATATCTTTGTCATAATATTGTGAAAAAGTATAAATCCAAGACTTCTAGCATAAAGCCATGGGCTTACACTTTACAAATGATGTTTACTTCAACAATTCAACAAATCATCCTCATAAGTAGAAAAAGTACTTGATGTAACAAACATCTATGCAGGGCAAGTAGATGTAATATACATCACACACATACAATATTACCTGTTTTATGCCGGATAGTGTCAGATATGAATACCTAAACATGCATGTGCATAGAATTACAGAGAGATTCACTAAGGTGTAGAGGTTATATTAAGAGAATTATATACTTACTACACAGGCAGCTGATCAGTGTATTTAATGCCGAGGTCTGATACTTTGACTATATATCTGGTCAAACTTTTAGAATTCAAATTCGAGCTCTTATCATCTACCATGATATATCAATATTAGTGCAGCTTATGAAAGCATATCTATGACAGTTCCGTTAATAAAGTACAAAAGTGATGAGGCAGAATATACAAACCTGTAAGCTCCAAAAGGTCTTGTAGAAGTTAAAATCAACAGCAACTCCTGGATGTCAAAATAGTTGGGTAAAAGTTCTCATTATATAGATAAAACTACATAAAAAGAAAAGTACTTGTGTTACAAATAAGAGCCAAGTTTCTTTACCATCAGAGGCATCTTTTTCATACTTAGTCTCATTGGATGTGTTGAAAACACCCTTTATATTAACAGCTGTAGATTAGATAATAATGCAAGGCCATGAGATTAGCAAAAGATTATGAGATGCTCCCAAGAGAGGCTAGAAGATACATACCAGAGCGCTCTGACAGTGGGAAAAAGTGTGCTAGAAACATAAGAATCCGGCCACAAAGTACCACGTTGTTTGCCTAGGTGATAATGATGTTGTTAGCACATACATAGAAAAATGTCATACTAGTATTATTCAGATAATTTTGTTGAAGCAAATCAGGGAAGAGGCTTTAACTGCACTAGTATTATATCAATGGACTTAAAAGGTATCGAAAATCTTAAAAATTTCTATAAAGTTTTTACATTATTCCATGGGTGAAACTGGTCATGTTGGCATGTCACTAATGTGTTTGCCAAAGTTTTGCTAGATCATGTGATGCTTAAAAAAGGTCCAGAGCTACCAGTAGGAGTCATATTGCTTTTGTACCATCTTTTAAGGATCAACTATGAACTACCAAGAATCCAGTCATGGTGTAGATCACTAAAAAAAGTCCAGACACGGTTCGTTCTAGCTTATAGGTCAATTGAACAAATATATGCCTACTTACTGTTGACAACGACATGTGCCAAAGTTTGGAGCAAACTAGAGTTCAAAAGACGATCAAGGACCTGTCAACACTTCGTATAGTACAGGAGGGATTTTCCTCCATTTATCCTCATTTTCCTTCCAACCACAGGCACCAAACTCATTCCCAAACTATACAACTACAACAGCCACTATTCTTTACTTCTCCTAACATCTACAAGGATGGTGTCAACTCCATCATCACCTACTCTGCATCTCTTTCACCTAACCAAACTCCTTACATAGTTTTCCCATTCTCTTCCACTTCCTCCTCTGACATCTTCTACCAGATACCCACAATCTGACAACCGACCTCGACAACATCTTTGTGTGTGTAAGAAGGGAGGAGGGGGGGGGGGGGTGAGTGTTCCCACCAGATAAAGAGGGAGTTTGGCTGTCAGCACAAAATTGATCATTAAGAGTCTCATTTATGCTTTGCACAGAGAAGTCAATTTAATCTACAAGAATGTAAGATATTAAGGTTTATCTTTAATATTACTTTTTAAGATAATGATGTGAAGCCAAGACTTCAATTTGTGTTAAGTATTAGTTATAAACACATTGAGATCGACATCCACTTCGTCCGTGACGAGTATCAAAAGGGGATGATAACATTTCACCACGTGAGGACCGGGGATCAGATAGATGATATCTTTACGAAGTCTCTTTTAGGCTTTTCAGTTCAGTTTCTTTGTAACAAGCTGGACATGATTGACATCTATGCTCCTGCTTGAGGGAGGGTGTTGAGTATTAGTTATTTAGTCCCACAAGGGAGGAGGCTAGTCCTCCCCTATATATATGTAATCTCCCTTTCAATAAAAGATCACTCAATTATCTCATCTAACAATTTGTGTTAGTTATATTGAACAATGGACCTTTGATTTTTCATGAGTCGACATTTGCATTTTTTATTTTGATCTTTTCAATGTAAATATATATTATCCTTCCTTTTCCAGTTTAATTATTGTTCTTTAAATCATTGATATAATAAGTTCTAGCTTGCTAGCTTCATCTCTTATCGTAAGATTGAGATATCTCAACAAGACTTGGATGAGTTTATGCTACAAATAGTCACAATCATGTCATTGGAGGGTAATATATTGTACTAGTAGTGGTCATCGTTGCCCATGTTTGGTTCGGCTCTTGACGTCAGCAATCCGTACACCATTGCTATCTTTCCATGCTTCCTATGTTGCATCACTTCCACGTTGTGGCCTATGTTGTCACTATCTTTACGATACACACTAAGTATCTTACAATACGATAAGGTACAACCTCTAAACGATACAATTTGTTGAATGATACGAGATAGACAATTCTTTTATGATACGCTTTTTTGTGTCATACAATACGATATGTTACACGTAATGTATCATCCAATTCGAGGTATCGCTCGATATGAAAATTATCAACTTAAAACCTGAATTTAGAAGGGTTTAAACTAAGATTCGCAGTATCGAAATCAGTATCGGACCCTTCCAATGAGTATCGTGATCGGCGGTTTCGGATCGGAGTATAGGATTTTTTGGTATCGGAAAGCAAATAATTATTAATAAATTATTAAAATTTTGGAAAAAATATTTCATACATTTAAGTATAAGTATTTTCTGTCTCGTTTCTTAGTAGTTTTACAATTGCATTTATGTCAATTAGAATCTTAAATTATTTGATACAAGATTTCAATTTTAGTATTTTTTTTTTATTTGGACTTAAATCGTTATCATGTATGTTAGTTGTTAATTAGTTTTAGAACATTTAGTATATGTAGAAATTAGGATTAGATAGAACATTTAGTATTTATAATATTTTAAAATGTCTCTGACATGACTCCGAAATTTGACGTCTGGTAGATCAAAAAACCCAAATCGACATGAAACCGAAGTCCGAGATACATAACCTTGCTTATGATACACGATATGATATGAGACGCAATAAGATAAGATAATCAAGTGAAACGTATCTTGACTTGAGGTTCTGGCCCCTATGATTGTTATGCTATTTGTGTTGCAAGTACTCATTCTTTGGGTGTTGCACGCTACCGTTCCTAAGTTGCTTTACTATGTTTCACCCTTAATATATGTTGTTATTATGGTAAAATTGTTGCCGAGTTGATTGCATGAAAGGTCACTAGAAAAAGGAGTTTGTTAGGTACTTTTACTAGAAGAAATACAGTAAGCCCTAAATGTGTTTGTTTCACTTTTTCATATTTATTGAACTTCAAATTCACACTCTCCTATGAGTTTTAAAAACTATGTTGCTTCATTTTTTTCATGAGTTTCCTCTGTAATAAATAGTGTACTGCACCTTTCTTTTCAGTTTTACACACTTGTAATTTAGTATGCCGCCCCGAACGTTTGAATTTTACATGCTCAAAATTGAACAGATGCGAGTTGTTAGAGCTACTGTTCTACTTTATTCCGCAGTTAGAGACAAATTTTAACGTGAGCCTGTTGACCTTGTGTTTTGCTTCAAAATGCCTGGTTCGGCCAATCAAAGTTAACCATTGACTTCTTGAAAGTTGAAATGGACCCTGAGCTGAGCCAACCATGGGCGAGACATCTTGTGCCGAGCTAGTTGACAGCACAAGTCATTCATTGTTGTCATCTTCTTCTTGCTCCCTTTGAAAACCTTGAGCAAACACAACCTAGTGCGTTGGTCTTGGGCCCGCATCAAGATCATACTATTAAGTTTTTCCTACGGTATAGGAACCAATAGGACTTCCTCGATAATGAGGGTATCAAATTGAGTTATGTGTCCCGAATAGAAGAAGAAGAAGCAACGGTCAACACTTACATGCTTAAACAGGTGGCCAAATAATAAGACATTACAAAAGCCTACAGCCAAAGTTGATAGTGTCATTAGCTCTAAAAGAAAAGTTAAAATCATACCTATATCTCTATCAATAAATTAGACACTACCAAATAAAAAACTTATTAATGGATGACATGAATATCAATCTTGGCAATGTTTATCTAGATAATTTGCAGATACTACAATCTCCAACTTTTCCATATAGTTCCCAGTCTTAAGATCTACTGCTAGTATGCGCCCTTGTGATGCAAAGAACAAAGAACTAGTTTACCTGCCAGCTAAATACTGTGTGCATTATCCAATGTAGTTAATGAAATGTTCATTCTTGACAGAATCAATTTAAATAAGCACCTTGGTGTTCAAGTGGTGTCTAGGTGCTAGTAGCAATTTTATGCTTCTTTTGATAGTGAGCAAGTTACATATATCAACCTTAAGAATATATATTTAGATGGATGCCTGTACACAATCTGTTTATGCAGTTCACAAAAAAAAAAAAAAATGCTTGCATCATCGATTACAAATGCGGTTTATATGCAATCAGAGGTCGAACATCTATTCTCAGGCTTAGTTTGGTTTGCAGTTTGGAGAACGGGTGCATGATCAAACGCCCATTTTCCAAATGCTCGCTGGACCAGCATTCCAGAAATGGCCGTTTTAGCCACCCAAATGAATAGATATGATTGGCCCAGATTGACGCGAATGGTGTCCAAACTGCCAGCCCATATTGGCTCCAAGTGGAGACTAAATGAAACACAAGTGCAACCAAACTGGCCTTTACTCATCAGATGTTCACAAGTTATACGACTAGTTTCAATTAAAAAATATTAACATTGTTAAACATTATTTCCATAATGTGAGAATACTCTTTTTATGAACTTCAATTTTTAGATAAGAGCTACCTACTGCCTATTATATGTTAAATTACCAATACAGAGTTAGTTTTTGGTGTATCATACTTTAGACAATCTTCGAAGAAGCTGATTGCATGTCCTCAACATCACAAGCTTCCCTCTCCCGAAGAGCTCTTGCTGCAAAACAGTGCAACCAGACGATCAATGAGAATAGCTATCTACAGCAGAAAACGACAAATACACAAATCAATACAGTATATCTGTAGTGACCATCTATCACAGACCTTGCCTAATATATCTTGCTTGCTCTCGATATAACCAAAAACTTCATTGCAGTCTTTCATGGTTGACATTTCGGTCAAATCCTCTAACAGCTGGAATATCATCCCACCTTCAACATGCCCTCTTTCACAAAGATACAGCACAATGTCTAACAATAAAGCAAAAGAAATAAATTCTCAGAAAGATGTGTTATTCATGTGGCACTATAGGATGTAAACAAGTATAGAACACCACATCAAGGACTAAATGATAATTCTAATCAGAAATTAACAGAGAACTGAGTGGAAACTAGAGACCAAGAAGGCGTGGTATTTGACCACGATTGTTTTCTCCATCATCAATCAGTTGCCCATATTGCATCATCCTTTCACCAGATTGAACTGCAGATGACTACACATCAAAAAAGAAGGCATGTAATCAGCACCTAAAACGAAAATGTTCAGAGGAAATCATCAAATATCAGCAGCAGCAGCAGAAAAGATTTCCTATACTGTAAGGTATATAAATAGTGGATGAACCAAACCTCTCACGCAAATTATCTTAATTTTTCATGACACGCTAGATCAGATGACTCCACAATTATCTTGCACAGACACAAATACTCACGCGACAATATAGCACAGTAGGGACATGGCACCATTTTTGGAGGTCAATACAAATACTGCCATCCCAACAGTAATCACATGTACAAAAAATTTAGGGAATAAAAAAATAGGGTGCAGATGCAACAAACCAATAATAAGATTACTGGAAATTGCTGAGAAACCCAATTTCGGGATGGGCTTTTATGAAATGCCCACCCGCTGGATGAGTTTTATGAAATGTCCAGAATTAAGTATTTTCACGTTAAATATTCCAAGATTCCCTTTTAGATGCCACCCGCTGGAAACTGCTATTTTTATAATACCGAAACTACCCCTCCGCGCGAATTGGTCATCTATATGTATTTGAATTCAAAAAACTCAGATCTGGATTGCGATTTTCGTCTTCTTCTTCTTCACGGAAAATCTGAATTCCATTGCTCTCATCTTCAACAGAGATCGTAAAGATCGTTCGTAGTTCGGTGTGCTTTTCTTCGGTCGAACTTAGATCATCGCTCGTCATCATCATCACCATCATCATCATCTTCATCGACGTCAATTGTGGAGAGAAGATCTTTCTTCTTCTTTTCCATAAGAATTATCATCGCTTTGAAAGAAGAACGAAACTCTTTATTCCTCTCTCCTACGTTTTAACACTGAAAATGACCATTCTCCGTTTTATTTAAAACGGAGAATGCCATTCTCCGTTTTATTTAAAACGGAGAATGACATTAACACGGAGAATGGCCATTTTCCTACGTTTTAACACTGAAATGACCATTCTCCGTGCTAAATTACACGGAGAATGACCATTCTCCGTTTTATTTAACACGGAGAATGACCATTCTCCGTGTAAATTAACACGGAGAATGCCATTCTCCGTTTTATTTAAAACGGAGAATGACATTCTCCGTGTTTTTAACACGGAGAATGGCCATTCTCCTGCGTTTTAACACTGAAATGACCATTCTCCGTGCTAAATTAAACGGAGAATGACCATTCTCCGTTTTATTTAACACGGAGAATGACCATTCTCCGTTTTATTTAACACGGAGAACGTCATTCTCCGTTTTATTTAACACGGAGAACGTCATTCTCCGTTTTATTTAAAACGGAGAACGCCATTCTCCATTTTATTTAAAACGGAGAATGCCATTCTCCTGCGTTTTAACACTGAAATAACCATTCTCCGTGCTAAATTACACGGAGAATGCTATTCTCCGTTTTATTTAACACGGAGAATAACATTCTCCGTTTTATTTAACATGGAGAATTGCATTCTCCGTTTTTCTAACACGGAGAATGGTCATTCTCCTGTGTTTTAACACTGAAATGACCATTCTCCATGATAAACTACACGGAGAATGGTATTCTCCGTGTAAATTAAGACGGAGAATAGTCATTCTCCGTGTAATTTAGCACGGAGAATGGTCATTCTCCGTGTAAATTAAGACGGAGAATGCCATTCTCCGTGTTAGTAACACGGAGAATGTCATTCTCCGTGTAAATTAAGACGGAGAATGACATTCTCCGTGTCACTAACACGGAGAATGACCACCCTCATGCGAAATTAACATTTTTCGTGTTCTAACACGGAGAATGACCATTCTCCTGCATTTTATGGTGAGCTGAAACTTTGGAGAGTCATAACTTTGACTGGGAGGTCGAAACGAGGTCCCGTTTGTCGCAAAATGAGTGTATCGTCGAGGAGACTGAAAGTAACAGCTTCACAGTTAGACGGCCTTACGAAATTTTAGAATCGCAAAAAAATGATGTTTAGAACTCCGTTTTAGCACTTTTGCCGTTTGCCCCGGTCTTTCCGAAATTTTCCGACGAGTTTCTGAAGATTTTTGAGGAGAAAACCTAGATTCGAAAGTGAGCAGCGTATGGAAGAAGATGAAGTATGGAAACGTTTCTTTTAAGAGCAGTTTCGTGGGTGTTTTCAATAAATTAAAAGGAAGGGCAAAATGGTCATTTGGAACCCGCTTTGGATAAGTTTCTCTAATTCTGGGCACGCGATGAAAGTTTTTTTAGCGGTGGATTTTACATAAAACTTTTTTAGTTTTTGGGCATTTCATAAATCCTCCCATAAGATTATATATGTGGATATATCAGTCATGTATATGAGCCACCATCAGATGAATCCTAAATCCAGTTCATGTTATAATAAATGAATATATCACACGAAATCCCCCTGATGTTTTAGGATTTTACAGTGGATGAACCAACCTCTCCCGTGAATTATCTTAAATTTTCATGACACGCTAGATCAGATGACTCCACAATTATCTTATACAGACACAAATACTCACGCGACAATATAACACAGTAGGGACATGGCACCATTTTTGAAGGTCAATACAAATACCGGCATCCCAGCTGTACTCACATGTACAAAAAATTTAGGGAATAAAAAATAGGATGCAGATGCAACAAACCAATAATAAGACTATCTAACACGTGGATATATCAGTCATTTATATGAGCCACCATCAGATGAATTCTAAATCCAGTTCATGTTATAATAAATTAATATATTACATGAAAGCCCCCTAGTGTTTTAGGATTTTACAGTTTTTCCCTAATGCCAAATTTTGTTCAGGCTTCCTCCATGCCGTTCAAAGTTTTTGCTCAAACAGTTAGTTTTATACTTTAAGAGGTACAAATGACAAAATACTATTAGTTTAAAAAGTACGAATGAAATATTTATAGAAACTTAGAAAACCAATAAAAATAAAGCCATTATCCCAATTTTTTGGGCACAGCTGGTTGAATCCTTTTCTTCCATCCAGCTCAATTAAGACTCATGTCCTCTGTAACACAGTAACACCAACAAAAATCCTATCCTTCCTTGCAGCTTCAATCCATCTTTTTAGCTTCAATTCATTTTGTACCAATCCATGTTCGTTTAGCCTAGCCCTAGTCATAGCTCTCCTTTAATATCTTATGGGTCCTCCTTACCGATGCATCTATTGGTCTGTGTTACACATGTTTAAACCATCTAAGATGATTTTCTATCCTCGATTGGCATTTTGGAATTCTCTCAAACTTTCCACAAATACACTCATTTTTTATCTTTTTCAATGTATTATCATACATACATCTCAGCATGTTATTTAACGCTCATTTTCTAGACACGTTTATTAATTTCCTGATACTATGACCCAATTTACAAAATAAATAAAATCATTGAGAAGTTGGCCCAACTTGAAGGAGTTAATCATTAATAATTAAAGAGTAACACATAAATAGGCAATGGGCATACTCCTCATTGAGCCTGTCCAATGTGAGACTAAACATAAGAGCCAAATAACAAAAGAGGCCATACAAAGTAGATCAAACACAATCAACACTATCTTCTACACTCCCCTGCAAGTTGGGGCATAGATGTCCAGAGCCAAACTTGGACACGAACTCACGAACAAAAGATAAAGAGGACGAGGCAAAGCTTTGGTAAGGATATAAATAATCTGAAAAGTGGTAAAAACATATTGAAGTTGAACCTCACAAAGGTTAATCGCCTCTCAATGAAGTGATAATCAACCTCAATATACTTGGTGTGCTCATGAAAAATCGTACTTTTAGCAATATAAATGGTTGCCTGGTTATCACATTAGAAATTTGACGGTAGGAAAAAAAAAGCAACATCAAGATCTATAAGTAAGCTCTTCAGCCAAGGGAGCTTGGAAACGGCATGGGCCATCGAGCAATACTCTACTTTGCTAGAGGAGCGAACAACAATTAAATGTTTCTTGCTCCGCCAAGTAACAAGGTTGTCACCAAAATAAGTACAGAAACCGCTTGTAGAACAAAAATCGTCCATAGAACCAGCATAATCAACTTATGAGTAAGTTGTCAACGAGAAAGAAGAGAAAGACCTATAAACAAGGCCCTGGAAAGGAGACTTCTTCAGGTAGCGAATTATACGCTCAACAGCCTGAAGATGAGATGTCGAGGAGAATGCATATATTGGCTTATAGTACTCACATCAAACGAAATGTTTAAACGAGTAACAGTCACTTATATCAACTTCCCCACAAAATGTCGATAGTAAACAGGATTCGGTAACAAAAAGTCTGATGCAGAACCAAGCGAGAAAAGCTTCAAGTTCACATCGATATGAGTATCAGCTGGTTTACACCTCAAATAGCCAGCATACAGAACATCCATATAATAATTTCGCTAAGATAAAATAAGGGAGTCATGATCTCTAGCAACCTCGCTCTCCAAAAAATAACGAAAAAGACCAAATCTTTTATATAAAAATGAGAGAACAGTTAATCTTTACTCATAGAAATACACTAGTATCATCATCAGTAATCAGAATAACATCAATATAAACCAAAAGAATTATTGTCCCTTGTTGCCAATGATGGGTGAATAAAGATATCAATAGTGCTCCGAGTAAACCCAATTGCCTGAAAAACCTGACTGATTTTGCCGAACCAAGCACGAGGAAACTGTTTGAGGCTCTAAATAGACTTGTGTAAATGACACACAAAGGACTCCCAACAATCTCATAACCAGGAGAAGTTTGCATATAAACAGCCCTAGTAAAATCACCGTTAAAAAAAACATTCTTAATATCCAGATTATGTAAGGGCCAACCACGGTGTACTGCAAGAGAATCAATACACGAACAGTGTTAAGTTTAGCAAAGGGGGGAAACGTATCCTCGTAATCAATCTCATATTGCTGAGAAAAACCTCACGCAACAAGACGCGCCTTCAAACGCTCAACAGAACCATCTGAATAAAACTTCACTGTAAACATCCACCGGCAACTAACACAAGAATGACTAGGTGGTTGAGGAACCAAATTCCAAGTACCATTAGCCCAAAGGGCATGCATCTCCTCATCCATGACGGCCCGTCATTACGGATACTGAAGGGCCTCTTATACAGACGAAGGTGTACAAATAGAATAAAGAGAACAAGCAAACTTGCGCGAAGGAGTAGCTAGTGATCATAAGAAACAAAATTACCATTATGATGCAGAGGTACATCATCAGTAGGGAGAGACGATCCATTAGTTTCCTGGCTAGGGTAGGTGGTATGGGAGAAAGGCTAGGTGGTGCATAGGGAATATGTGGACAACCGACAGGAAAAATGGTCGTGGAGGCAATGGTGGCGGTGGTAGAAGGGTAGGTAGAGGGGGGAAGAAAAGTCAATCCTCGAGAAATTTGACATTAGCAGAAGTAACAAGTTTCTGATCAGTTGGAGAATAACAGATAAAAATATCCCTTCTAAGTAGAAGAGTAGCAAACAAATATCCACTTAGCCTTACGGGAGCAAATTTATCAGCTGACGGTCCATGATGGTGAACATAACTTGTACAATCGGAGTCATGAGACCAAAAAGAAGGGTTTTTTTTAGTAGGAAAGAGAATGGAGAAAGGTGATTTGTTATCCAAAAACTAGGTAGACATACGGTCAATGAGACATGCAAGCCTTAGGAACATTCATCTGAATAACTATTGAGTGTGCAATAAGATAGCGATGTTACGTTTCTCTACGCCATTGTTGTGTATGGGCATGAGGTCTGATGAATGATGTCATAAGAAGTACAAGTATTCTGAAACTCCTTGCTAATGTATTCACGAGCATTATCGGATCGAATAGTTTTAATAATAGTAGAAAACGGTGTACGAGTATAAGCAATAAAATTATAGAATACTTGTAGAATTTCGGAGCAATTATGAAGAAGATATAACAATGTCATACGAGAATGATCATCAATAAATATGGATAGCGAAATCCAAACAAACTTGTCGTTTTATAAGGCCTCTGGTGTTGTTTGCCAAAAATACATGCCTCACAAAAAAAATCTTTGAAGAAAAAAAAATCTGGAAGCACTTGCCGAATTGTCGAAAAATAAACAAGGGTACATGTTCAAGTCGTCAATGAGAGTCGACTGAAGAAACATATGACATAATAGATGTAGAATATCCAAGAAGCATAAACCATTTGGCTCTCGGCTTCTGCCAATAATTGTCTGCATTTGAAGATCCCAAATCACAAATGAAAAAGTAAAGATGATGGAACAGTGAGTCGACTAACAAAAACAAGATTGAAGTATGCACCGGGAACATTAAGCACGGGTCGTAGATGTAGTGCCCCGTCCCTACATCGTGCCCAGTTTCCGTCCACGGGGTGCGCAAGAAAGGAACACTGTCACTACCGATTGAGTCGGGACCGATAGATCGGAATCGGCTGAATCGGTCGAACGGGAACGATTGAATTAAGATCCTTTTCTCGTTATGGAAAGGCTTCTTCGGAATCAAGTCACATATTCAGCGGGTTGCGCCTCAAGGATTGGCTCTGCGGCCGAGTCGGGAGAGACCTCCCGTTGCTCTGGTTTTTCATGCCGCACTTGCTTTGGCTTTGGCTTTGGTTTTCGTGAATGCGTTTTCGTGAATGTTTTTTATGGTTTTCATGGCTTGCGTTTTCGAAGTCGCATTCGTATCGAATTCCTTGAATAATACAGCGTTCTAATCAGTTGGTTATGCGATTTCAGGTGATCGCGTAGGCGACGTCAGTACAGCCAACTAGTCTCTCGCCTGAAGCAAAGACTAAGGTGAGTGGCTGACCTTCTTCGCCTCGACCCTCTGTTTCAAAATCAATATGAAACGCAAAAGAAATGCTTGTCGCCATAGTATAGAATCAATGAAATCATGGCACGATTCTTCACGTAACACTTGCTATTGAACTGCTTTGCCTGAAAACTGATGCCTGCTTTCTTATGCCTTATTTACTTAGCCTAAGCAAACCAAAGGATGAATCGATTAACGTTTATCGCAACGATACAGCTAAAGTACATAAATGACTAAGAGCAAAGAAAGGGGCAGTTTCACACCTAAAAGAGAAAGTTAAAGGTTCTAGTAAAAAGATAGAATATTTCATGAATCTGCAAAAACGGTCATTGGACAACTTATGCATAAGGTGTAGTTTCCTCGAATGGTTGCCTAGGCCAAGGAACCGATTCGGCCCGGGAGGAACGAGTTGTAGCAAGCGCCAGCTTTGAATCGGCGTGGGTGATTCGGGTACTTTCGCATAGGGCTCGCTACCCGCCGCGAAAGGGTCGCCGTCTAACCCAACTATAGTCCATTATGGCTTGACATTGCCAGTGACCTTCACACCCTTTCACGGCTTGAATCAATGCGCGTGACACGGGATAAAGTTGGATAATTGCTTGCCTCAAAACATGTTAACATGCAAATCGATCAGGACGGTTAGAAAGATCACAAAATAGCTAGCTAACATGTTCTATAAAATTGCTTGAACCAAATGCAGAGCTTGGGTTTAATTAGCCACTTGCCAGTACATATGATCGTACTGACCCTCGCTCTTTGCAGGTGACAGAAACCAGGAGGAACGCGCCAGCTAGCTAGGTGACGTTTCGTTTGAAGCTTTGACCGCACGTCGAAGACCTCGCTGCTGAGTTTTGAAGACTCTCTACAAGTCCAAGAAACATGTCTCGGCATCCCCTATTCCAGGTGGCTGGAATACTTTTGTTGTAAATGAGGGATATATGTATGGAACGGCTGTCTCATCGGCACTGCTTTTGTAATCGAGTCATGTTGTAAAGTCCGCACGGTACGATTGTAATGGAGTCTGTAAATGATGTATATTATCAATAAAAAGAAAAGTTTTTGTCTCAATGTGTTATTCAATTTGTCTGCGCTCACTCTCTTAGATGCTATGTTTTGGATTACCTTATGACTATGTTTTGTGCGATCGCAAATTAGGTTCGCACGACATCACGTCCGGAGGACGACTATCGATTCTACGGAATCGAGACGTGACATAATGGTATCAGAGCACGACTTTACGTCATTGGCCTCCAGTGTCGAGTTTCTAGTCCCAAACCGTTGACCTCGTATCGATGAGATTAGTTGTTCCATACGCTGAACCCATGATATTTTCTGAAACTAACGAGAGTTGCCTTTCTTTTTCCTGCAGTTGCGGGACCTCGGACAGAGGACGAGGCTAGCGCTTCCAAGCGGCTCGAGTAGTTCCGGGCCCGAGCATTCCGTCAACCCAACGGGGATGACGCCTACTATAGCCGGATCTTCTGGCGACCCTATGCAACGGATGTTGCAGATGCTTGAAATGCAGCAAAGGCAGGCTGAGCTCCATCGACAGCAGACGGAGGCTCGCCAGACCCAGTTTGAGAATCGATTTGAGACACAATTTAAATTGCAGCAGCAGCAGCTGAATAATCATCAACAAATAGTTCAGTCAGTCGTGGCCAACAACAATTCAACGATGATGCCTGCTGTAACTGAGCCTGCAGTTCGATCTAATGAAGCTGAACTGGAGGTACCCGTGCTCTCACCTGCGACACCGAGAAGTTCTACCTTCGACGTGTCAAAATTCACAAAAAGCTGTCGCACTTCCTTCAACGGTACAGAAGATCCCTCCGTGGCGATCGACTGGTTGGAGGAGCTGGAAGACAAATTCGAACTTCTGGGTGTCGAAGACTCGAAGAAAGTCGCGTGTGCTCAACTTCTACTTCGATTGAACGCGCATGATTGGTGGGCCGTACAGAAGCGGACAATTCGACGTAAAGACGAGACGGAGGCGATCTCATGGGCTACATTCAGAAAAGCGTTCGAGACCAAATACCTTTCTGCAGCCGTACGACAGAAAAAAGAAAATAAATTCATGCAGTTGAAGCAAGAAAATATGATTGTTCGACAGTACGCGGCCGAATTCAACAAACTGGCCAAATTTGCTGGAGTGTACATGCCTACCACTGCAAGTCGCGCTCGACGATTCGAAGTGGGCCTTCGTCCCTCTATCGCCGCCCATGTTTCGGTGCCTGAATACGAGACTATGGGCGAGTCACTCAATCACGCCCTCCGTCTACCACTACTGGCGTTGTTCATTTCAATAACAAACGTCATAGTAATGCAGGAGGCAACAATGCACATAAGCGTCCAAACCGCGGCAACGGAGGTGGCAACCAAGGAAAGAATCGGGTAGTCTGCAATTTCTGCCACAAGGTGGGGCACGCGGTTAACGAATGTTTAATGAAAAGTAAAGCATGCTTCGGGTGCGGTCGAGTAGGGCACGTCGCACGCAACTGCCGTGAAGGTGCGTCGAACCAGCGCCCGCCGTAACAGCACCACCAACATCAAAACCGGGGCCAAGCAACTCGGGCTCCACAGGCTGCACAACAAAATGGCCAAGATCGTCGCCCCAATGCTCAGGACCGCATCTATGTCGTGACTCGAGACGAAGCGTTCGCATCTGACACAGTCGTGACAGGTGTACTGCATTTCAATAACAAACCTGCTCATGTACTGTTTGATTCAGGTGCTACGCATAGCTTTATATCGACGGACTTTACCGCCGAGTACAAATTTTTCGTGACACCGCTGGACCTCGATCTTAGTGTTAATGTACCGTCGGACGCACCACTACTTGCAAATTTAATCTGCGGAGACGGAATCATCTGTATAGGTGGTCAAAGGGTGAGTCTTGATGCGATAGTTCTAGATATTAAGGACTACGATATCATTCTGGGGATGGATTGGCTCGGCCCGTGCAATGCAACCATCGACTGTGCCAGAAAGACAGTCACCTTCCGTATACCTGGAGTGCATGAATTCTGCTATTCCTGTGGTGAGGCGTCGCCGACCTGCATGGTGATCTCAGCAATATCTGCTCGACGGATGCTGCATTCCGGGTGCGAAGGCTATCTAGCGTCCGTTCGAAACATGCGACAGGATGGTGCAAACGCGGGTCAGACCAACGTTGTGGCAGAATTTCCAGATGTGTTTCCGGACGAGCTGTCCGGCATGCCACCTGATCGAGAGATCGAGTTCACCATCGACACATTTCCTGACACCCGACCGATTTCGAAGACTCCATACAGAATAGCCCCTGCAGAACTAAGGGAACTCAAGATACAGTTGCAAGAGTTGCTCGACAAGGGATTCATACGACCCAGCGTCTCGCCATAGGGAGCTCCCGTGCTATTCGTCAAAAAGAAGGATGGCTCAATGCGTCTTTGTATCGATTACAGCAAGCTAAACAAAGCCACCGTCCGGAACAAATATCCATTGCCCCGCATAGACAACTTGTTTGATCAACTGCAAGGAGCTATGGTATTCTCTAAACTTGATCTTCGCTCGGATTACCATCAACTCAAGATCAAGCCAGACGATGTGCCGAAGTCGGCCTTCCGCACTCGATACGACAATTATGAATTCCTAGTAATGTCGTTCGGCCTAACAAACGCCCCAGCTGCTTTCATGGATTTAATGAATCGGGTGTTTCGACCTTTCCTCGATAAGTTTGTAGTAGTCTTTATCGACGATATATTCGTCTACTCGAAGGATAGGCAGCAACATGCTGAGCATCTACGGACCGTGCTTCAGACCCTTCGAGAAAATCAGTTGTATGCGAAACGAAGCAAATGTGAATTTTGGTTGAGCAGCGTCGCATTCCTCGAACACATCATTTCAGTTGAAGGCATTACAGTCGACCCAAAAAAAGTTGAAACCGTTGTCGATTGGAAACGGCCAGCGTCCATCGGCGAGATTCGAAGTTTTCTTGGCTTAGCGGGATACTACCGACGCTTCGTGAAAGACTTCGTGAAGATCGCATCGCCTCTGACTCGCCTCACCCAAGAAGGAGTCGCATTTGAATGGTCAGACGACTGTGAAGTTTCCATTCAGGAATTAAAGCAACGGCTCGTCTCGGCCCCGATACTCGCACTTCCATAAGGAACTGAGGGTTTCCAGATATTCAGCGATGCGTCCGGTCAGGACTTGGGGTGTGTGCTGATGCAGCGGAACAAGGTGATATATTTTGCTTTCCGACAGCTAAAGCCGCACGAGAAGAAATACCCTACTCATGACCTGGAGTTAGCGGCGATTGTGTTCGCGTTGAAATTGTGGCGTCACTATCTTTATGGCGTGGCGTGTACAATCTATACCGATCACAAGAGCCTCAAGTATCTATTCACGCAGAAGGAACTGCACTTGCGGCAAAGGCGTTGGCTTAAACTGATCAAAAATTACGACTTGACTATTGATTATACGCCGGAAAAGGGAAATGTTGTGGCGGACGCTCTGAGTCGGAAGTATATTGCCTCGCTATCCATCGACCGCAGATTGCTACGCGACCTAGAAGAGATGGGCATCGAACTCCGAGTCAGATTCAGGAATGTACAATTGGCAAAGTTGCAGTTAGAGCCGAGCTTGCAAGAAAAGATCAAGACCGCTCAGAATGATGATCCGTACTTGAAAAAAATACGGGAGCTAATCTCGACGGGTAGGACAACCAACTTTGCGGAAGATGAAACCGGCATGCTTCGAATGAAGGGTAGGCTATGCGTTCCGGATAATTCAAAACTTAGAAAGAAAATATTGTCGGAGGCGCACTATGCGAAGTACACCTTGTATCCCGGTAGCACAAAGATGTACAAGGACCTCCGCACAAACTTCTGGTGGCACGGAATGAAAAGAGATGTGGCACTCTTCGTGTCACAATGCATGACATGTCAGCAGGTGAAAGCTGAGCATCAGAGACTGGGAGAGATGCAGAATCTGGCAATTCTGGAATTGAAGTGACAGCACATATGCATGGATTTCATTGTTGGTCTGCCGAAGACGTCGCGGGTAAATGATGTCATCTGGGTCATCGTCGATCGACTAACCAAGTCAGTGCACTTCATTGCCATTAAAGTTACTTTGAGCGTTGATCGCCTGGCTCAAATTTATCTTGACGAGATAATACGGCTGCACGGAGTCCCGGTATCCATCGTCTCTGATCGGAATGCACGATTTCTATCGCATTTCTGGAGTAGCCTTCAGTCGGCTCTAGGTACCAAGTTACAGTTTACTCAGCTTACCATCCCCAGACCGACGGCCAAACGGAGCGTGTAAATCAGATTCTCGAAGACATGTTACGACTCTGCGCAATTGCTTCAAGTCGAGTTGGGACGTTCATCTACCTCTGGCTGAATTTGCATACAACAATAGCTATCAATCCAGCATTCAGATGGCGCCGTATAAAACTTTGTACGGACGAAAATGCCGATCACCCATTTGCTGGGATGACGTCGGAGAGCGACAGATTCTCGGCCCGGAACTGGTGGAACAGACTGTGCAAAAAGTTTGGCTCATTTGGGAAAGATTAAAGACCGCACAGAGTCGACAGAATTGTTACGCGGATGTTCATCGTCGACCCCTCGAGTTTCAAGAAGGCAATCATGTATTTCTTAAAGTGTCGCTTATGCGGGAAGTTACCCGGTTTAGTGCAAAGGAAAGTTGGGTCTGAGATTCGTTGGACCGTTCGAAGTACTCGAGCGAGTCGCCCCAGTGGCCTATCAGATTGCAATGCCGCACTCAACTGCGGAAGTACGTGCATGACCCAAGCCACGTGGTAGATTTTGGTCAGCTAGAGTTAAAGGCGGACTTATCCTACGTTGAAGCACCGGTCCAAATCTTGGAACACAAGGATAAGTTGCTTCGGAATCGAACGATCCCTCTCGTCCGCGAACTTTGGAGTAACCATTCGGTTGAAGAATCGACTTGAGAGCTCAAATCAGAGATGAAAGAGAAATTTTCTTCATTGTTCTCTTAGAGGTAGGTTCTATTCTTAAGTTTCGAGGACGAAATTTTTTATTAGTTGGTTATGGTATAGTGCCCCATCCCTACATCGTGCCCCGTTTCCGTCCACGGGGTGCGCGAGAAAGGAATATTGTCGCTACCGATTGAGTCGAGACCGATAGATTGGAATCGGCTGAATCGGTCGAACGGGAACGATTGAATTAAGATCCTTTCCTCGTTATGGAAAGGCTTCAGAATCAAGTCCCATAGTCAGCGGGTTGCGCCTCAAGGATTGGCTCTGCGTTTGAGTCGGGAGAGACCTCCCGTTGCTCTGGTTTTCATGCCGCACTTGCTTTGGTTTTGGCTTTGGTTTTCGTGAATGCGTTTTCGTGAAAATTTTCGATGGTTTTTATGGCTTGCGTTTCGAAGTCGCATTCGTATCGAATTCCTTGAATAATACAGTGTTATAATTAGTTGCTTATGCGATTTCAGGTGATCGCGTAGGCGACGTCAGCGCAGCCAACCAGTCCCTCGCCTGAAGCAAAGACTAAGGTGAGTGGCTGACCTTCTTCGCCTCGACCCTCTGTTTCAAAATCAATATGAAACGCAAAAGAAATGCCTGTCGCCATAGTGTAGAATCAATGAAATTATGGCACGATTCTTCACGTAACACTTGCTATCGAAATGCTTTGCCTGAAAACTGATGCCTGCTTTCTCATGCCTTATTTACTTAGCCTATGTAAGCCAAAGCATGAATCGATTAACGTTTATCGCAACGATACAGCTAAAGTGCATAAATGACTAAGATCAAAGAAAGGGGCAGTTTCACACCTAAAAGAGAAAGTTAAAGGTTCTAGTAAAAAGATAGAATATTTCATGAATCTGCAAAAACGGTCATTGGACAACTTACGCATAAGGTGTAGTTTTTTCGAAAGGTTGCCTAGGCCAAGAAACCGATTCGGCCCGGGAGGAACGAGTTGTAGCAAGCGCCAGCCTTGAATCGGCGTGGGTGATTCGGAAACTTTCGCATAGGGCTCGCTACCCGCCGCGAAAGGGTCGTCGTCTAACCCAGCTATAGTCCATGATGGCTTGACATTGCCAGTGACCTTCACACCCTTTCACGGCTTGAATTAATGCGCGTGACACGGGATAAAGTTGGATAATTGCTTGCCTCAAAACATGTTAACCTGCAAATCGATCAGGATGGTTAGAAAGATCACAAAATAGCTAGCTAACATGTTTTATAAAATTGCTTGAACCAAATGCAGAGCTTGGGTTTAATTAGCCACTTGCCAGTACATGTGATCGTACTGGCCCTCGCTCTTTGCAGGTGACACGAACCAGGAGGAACGTGCCAGCTAGCTAGGCGACGTTTCGTTTGAAGCTTCGACCGCGCGTCGAAGACCTCGCTGCTGAATTTTGAAGACTCTCTACAAGTCCAAGAAACATGTCTCGGCATCCCCCTAATCCAGGTGGCTGGAATACTTTTGTTGTAAATAAGGGATGTATATATGGAACGGCTATCCCATCAGCACTCCTTTTGTAATCGAGTCATGTTGTAAAGCCCGTACGGCACGATTGTAATGGAGTCTGTAAATGATGTCTATTATCAATAAAAAGAAAAGTTTTTTGTCTCAACGTGTTATTCAATTTGTCTGCGCTCACTCTCTTAGATGCTGTGTTTCGGATTACATTATGACTATGTCTTATGCGATCGCAAATTAGGTTCGCACGACATCACGCCCGGGGTACGACTATCGATTCTACGGAATCGGAACGTGACAGTAGATGAAGTGTTAGAAGTAAGATTATTATCCCAGATCCACGTACTGGAACAGTATCCACAATACCTACCGTAATAAACTTGAAAATGTCGCATCTACAAATTTTACTAGTTGTGGAGTAATATGATTGGTTGTACTAAAATGAATCATCCATGAAGATCCACGAGTCGAGCATGATACACCCGTGGTCGAAGTAGAAGAGAGATATCCAGATAACTGAGAAATAAGAATGTATACTTTGTAACTCATCTCGTAAACTCTGCAACTCATTAGATATGGAGCTTGCAATATGTGAAGTAGGAGAAATAGCAGGAGTATCCACAGCCAATGCAGAATAATGGGAATCATGGGATGGCATAGTATGAGAAGCCAGAGATATAGAAGGACCCGAAGAAGTCTCCATAAGTCTCAACCAAATCGAAATTCAACAAATAATAGCCAAAAGAGCAACAAATCACAAGAAGTCCTAGAATAACCGAGAGAAGAAGTGTGTCATGCCCAAGCGCAAACCAATAACAATAAATCACCAAAGTAGTAGAATAACCATGATAAAAGAAACAAAGTAATGAGAGAACTATCAAAAGACAATAGCTCATGAGAGAGAACCAAGAGAAAACTATAACACCTCACATGTGCCAACATAATACAATCATCGATATCGTAAGGGAAGAAACAATCATAATCTCACGATCTTCACCAAAATACCTCTATCATAAGCAAAAATATCGCAATATCTCATTAGAAGTCAAAATATCACATTCTTACAATAGTAACTGAAGTATCACAATATTCACGAACAAAATACTAGATATCGCAAGAAATCACGACGGGAAGAAAATTCTCACAAGTAATGTCAATTTCTTGCAAGATAATGAAACTCACACAAGAAATTTCAAGATGTAAGAGATCTCTCAACAGGAAAGAAGGGCATAAGTGTAATTTCAAGCCCCCAATAGTTCTAGGGCATCTTGACCATCTTCTAGCGGCAATGTGGAGAAGTCGGCATCGCCTGGAGGTTGTTGTATAGCGCGAGTGGGGAGGTTGGACTGGATCTAGAAAGTAGAACTTTAATTCATGCAACTAAAGGAGGCCCAGTGAAGGTCGTCGACGAGGAGTGGGGTTAGCGGGCTCAAGGAGAAGGATGATCTCGATGAAGGTCATCAGCGTGGAGTGGGTCAACGAGCTCAAAGAGGACTATCGACTTGAACAGGGGCTGGCTAGAAATTAAGGTTAGAGAAGGCTAGAGGAAGAAGGTCATTTTTTGGGTAATAACAGAGACTAGGTTTTGGAAAAGGTAAAAAGAGTTATCGACTATGATACCATGTTGGGAGGCTGAGTCAACTAAATAAACTTAATCATTAATGATGAAAGAGTTAAATATACATAGGTAAGGGGGACATACCCCTCCTTGAGCCTATCCGAAATGGGAATAAACATAAGAGCAAAGAGACGATACAAAGTAGAACAAACACAAACAACACTAATTATCTTCTACACAAATGAAAACATCTTTCTCCACCTTCCTCCTCTCCCTTTTACCACCTAGACTCATCGAGGCTCCAATTGGACAACGATCGTCCCTACCTCTCTATCTATTATTCCTTTCCTTATCAAGATAGTCAAAGACGCAAGACGCACTCAAAATGCAAATGATCCATATCGTCCGAGGCACAAGGCACACTTAAGACGCGTGTCGAGCAAAGCGAGATGTGCTCGATGTGTATATATATATATATATGTAAGAAATAAAACCAAATAATATATTAAACCAACAAAAATATGTTAAAACATAACCAAATAAATTAACAGAGCAGCAATAATAGCAGCAGCCAACAGAACTAACAATAATATATGTTCTTCCTACCACGCTTTTAGTAAATATTAGTTCAATTATAGCCAACTTTAGCAACCGTGGAAAAAGCTACATCTCTCCCACTTGTATGAGGTAAGGACCCATTCCCTCAAAGTTTTTTCATAAAAAAACTACAAAAACATTTTTTTAAAACATAAGACGCACCTTGGTTGCGTCTTGCTGAAAGGCGTGCCTTGGGTGCATCTAGAGAAATGTGCCTCGCCTAGTGAGGTGTGAGACACAAATGTTGCGCCTTGCTACGAGACACACATTTGACTACCAAGTTCCTCATTGTGATTAAAGATTAAATATGACAAATTACCCATAACAAAATTTATTTTTCAAAATACAAATAAGTTTATAGAAAAAAATTAAAAAAAAGAAGTAGAATCTCTCTTCCCACCTACCAACCACATTTGCTACCGACAAAATCCCTTTACCCCAGTGAAAGAAGCAATTTTAATGAATTGTTATTGTCATCCAGTCATCTCTCTCTCTCTCTCTCTCTCTCTCTCACGTAAATCCTCACAATTAGCAGAAAAGGCGATGCAGGTCCTATTCGTGCATGAAACACTTCCATTGTTAGGTCATGTCACCAGCAAGTCACCACCTCCACCTTTTATGATATGTATATCAACATAGGGTTTACATGCAAGGGTGTAGGGTAAACACGAGGCCCTATGGGAGAAGCTTTCATGATATATGTATATATATATATATATATATATATATATATATATATAATGGAGACAGCAGCGGGCATGCGATCGAGAGGGGGTCCCACACCTGGGACCCCGCCAGGAGGAGGACCGGTCGGGGACGACGCGGACGTCGGCAGAAACGACGCCGACGGCGGCGAGACGGGTGCTAGGGCAGCGCGAGCTGGTGGCGGAGGCGTCGGCGGGGGCGGCACGACCACGGGCGGCGGCAAGGCTGTTGTCGGTGGTAGTGGTGGCGGTGGCAGGGGTGCGTACGACCGGTCGACGACGACAGTGCCCGGGGGAGCCCGATGGGTCCCCGACCTGACGGAAAACCCGGATTTCCAACCTGGATCCGGTTCTGGATCTCCGGATGGACAGATGGAGGGAGGTGGCTGGACGACAGTTACGAGACGGCGGGGGACCAAGACGGGGAGCAAGGTGAGTGACGTGCAGAGTCTCCAAAAGACGTGCCCTTTTCCTGGGAGGAAACCGGGCGAGGGATCGGGGCTGAGGATGTCGGCTCGTGGTCCTGCGGTGACTACTGGGAGAACAGTGGGCTGGCGCCCTAAGGCTACCATGGCGAAAAAAGGAAAGGGCAAAGTGGTGGACCGGGGAGGTCAGGGTTCAGGGTCTCTTACCCCTGGAGTTGCCACTCGCTCACAGGGAACGGCTCTCCGCCCAGCGGGGCGATCCTGGCCTGAGATCTGCACACCGGTGGGACCTAAAAGCCCCACTTCTATGGAGTATGTACTACCGAAGAAGGTCGGAAGCGGCTTCCGGACCTCATTCCATGCAGAGGAGATTGAGAAGGTGACTGCCTTCTGGAAAAACACGCTGGTGCTGTACGTCCTGAGCAACAAGTCATTCTATGGGCAGATCAGGGGGTATGCGGCACGCGTCTGGCAGCCTAAAGGTAGTATGGAGATATTTGCTAGAAAAAATGGCTTCTACTATGTGAAGTTTGGGCTGGCAGAAGATGTTACCAGGATCCTGCAAGGTGGTCCGTAGACATTTGATGGCAGGTTGATCATCCTGAAGGAGTGGATCCCAGATTTGCGCTGTGAGAGGAAAGTCTTGAATGCTATCCCGGTTTGGATACGCTTCCCTGAGTTCCCCGTTCGGTTCTGGAGTATCCCATTGCTGATGCGACTTGCCAGCTTGGTGGGCACCCCGATCAAGGCTGATGATGCTACAGCCTTTCGGACGAGGCTGATGTATGCTCGGATATTCGTTGAGATCCGGACTGGAGGGGAGTTACCGAGTCTACTGGAGTATGAAGTGCCTTCTGGAGAGGTTCTTACCCAGAAGGTGGAGTATGAATGGGTTCCCCCAACCTGTTCTCAGTGTGCGTGTTTCGGACATCTGGACAGTTCATATCCGGCAGGAGGATCTCAGCCGGCGCCTTCTGCTTCACCTCTTGAGGTGCCTGGCCCACCACGGGCAATGGAGTCTATATCCAGGGATGACGGAGCGGAGGATATCATGCAGGAGGAGAACCGACCGATGGAGGAGACCGGGGGGCTGTGCCTCACTATCTCGTCCCAGCCGGCTCCTACTAGTGGGGCTATGATCACCTTCTCAGCGCAGAGGAGTATGGTCACCAGAGGGATGGTGTCCTTGGGGAGCGAGAAGCGGGTTGATGGCGGTTCTCCTGAGAAGATAGTCTATAGCAGGAAGAGACGTGTTGGACCACTGCGAGATGGGCCCTCCAGTGTGGGGGGTCATTCTCCTGCTAGGGATGAGGTGCTCTGTGTGGACAACCCGGCCTGGGCTCTGGTGCTCTCCCAGGCAGCGACCCGACAGCCTCCTACTGCTGGGATGGAGGAAGATATGACAGCGACGGATGTAGTACCACCCCCGGGTGCCAGTCCAGATGATATTCAAGGGAACCTCTCTCTAAATAATTAATGACGATTATCGCCTGGAACGTGCGGGGCACGTGTTCGTTAGGGAGATAGAGGGAGATTTGTGGGGTCTTACACAGAGAGAAGTGTGACATCTCTATCCTGCTGGAGACGAAGATTAAAGGGGAGAAGACTTTAGCTCGCCGAACCCCATCTCATTGGGTCCAACTCCACAACCTGGCACTATGCGACATGGCTAGGATATGGGTCAGATGGAATTCTACCTGCTGGAATGGGGACTTGATTTTGATGACGGATCAGCTGATTACCATCTCTTTTGAGAACAATGTTGGTTTCCGGTTCTTACTGGGAGTGGTGTACGGCCACAACGACAGGTGACGACGAAAGACCCTGTGGAACGACATATCCAGGGTGGCCTCCGTTGCTGTTTCTTCGCACCTACCGCTTCTACTGATGGGGGACTTCAATGTCCTACTACACAGAGGGGAGAAGGTGGGTGGCAGGCCGGTTCCTGAACTGGTCCTATATGACTTCCAGAGATGCCTACTTCATGCGGGACTTCAGGGGCTGTCGCGCTCGAAATTTATCTGGACCTGGCATAACAAAGAAGTCCGTAACAGGGTTGCTTGCCAGCTAAATAGAGCCATGGACAACGGGGAGTGGTTTCGACGCTTCCCCAACTCTTCGGCTGAGGGTCTGGCCGTCGGGACGAGTAATCACTCCCCCATCAGGGTTGGCTTCACAGACCGGCCTTTTGTGAGGTCGCATCCCTTCCGGACAACAACAGCGGGTATCTCTCCGAGGGCTACTTGGAAGTTGTTACGGAGGGCCTCTCTAGCAGACAGGATGGTACGGCTCAGTTCCGTAATGTGCACCAGCTCAAGGCCACGAAGAGATCCTTACGAAGCTGGGTGCAGGGTTTGCCCAAAACTTCGCTAGAAGACAAGGAGGCAGAGCTCCGGTCCATCCAGCAGGATATGCAATCTGACATGATAAACGGGGATCTGGCGGCGAGAGAGAAGGATCTGATAGGAGAAGTCAACATCCTGCGTCTCCAGAAGGAGGTTAGTGCGGCACAGCGCGCTAAATGCTCCTGGCTGAAGGATGGTGACCGTTGCACCAAGTTCTTCTATGATGTCATTCGAACCATACAGCACCGGAACAACATCTCCCAGCTGCTTGATGCGGAGGGTAATCTGGTGGGGGAGCCGGCAAAGATCCAAGAGGAGGCAGTTAGGTACTACTCTGAGTTATATTTTCAGACTGACTATCTGTCTGTGTTTCCGGATGTAGTTACGAAGAAGTTGGTGACTCCTTATGGGAATAGCCTACTGTTTGCCCCTGTTACTATGGAGGAGGTGGAGACTATTATCTCGATGGCGGATCCCAACAAAGCTCCTGGTCCGGATGGCTTTAGCAGCGGGTTCTACAAACGACACTGGGACATTCTGAAGTTCCAGGTCCTTGAGGTGGTCCAGGAGTTCTTCACCAAAGGAAAGTTGTTGAAGGAGCTGAACCACACTTTCCTGACACTTGTGCCTAAGGAGGAAGCGACATCGCTGGCAAATTTCAGACCTATTGCGTGTTATAATTATCTGTATAAGATAATTACGCACCTCATGTGCCGGCGGATGGAGGGGATCATGCAGGACTTAGTCTCTCCGAACCAGGCTGCGTTCATCAAGGGGAGGTCGATCGCGGAGCACAGCCTGCTGGCACATGAGATGTTGAGGGACTTCGGTAAGCCTGACGGGGAGAAGGCATGTGTGAAAGTGGATCTGAGGAAGGCCTATGGCATGGTCAATAGGAATTTTATTTGTCATCTGATGTCTGCCATGGGTTTTGATGACGGCTGGGTTGCGAGGATTCGGGAATGTATCACGACTCCCACTTTCTCTGTCCTCATTCGGGGAACCCTGTTTGGGTATTTCCAGAGTAATCGTGGACTTAGGCAAGGCGATCCTCTGTCCCCTTACCTATTCACGCTTGTCATGGAATACTTCACATGCTTGATGGACATGGCAGTGCATCGTGGGAGACTGGTTACATTGTTCAGAAGGATTGATCCCCCGGTTACCCACCTTATTTATGCAGACGATCTCATGGTGTTCATCCAGCCATCTACGGAGGGTATGCACACGATTGCGAAGATTATGGGAGAGTTGGAATCCCTTTCAGGCCTGCAAATGAACAGAGAGAAGGGCATGGTGTATTTCAGCTACCTCTGTTCCCAGAAGGAGGAGTTGGCCGACGCGCTGGGAGTTGAGAGGAGCGAGTTACCGGTGAAGTATCTAGGGGTCCCTCTCACAGTCAACTATGCGCGGGATCAGGACTGCCATAGTCTTGTGGAGTACGTCCAGAGGAGGGTTGATGGATGGCAAGCTGCTGGTTTATCCTTTGGAGGACGTATCGAGCTGGTTAGATCGGTGATATCAGCTGTGGCCCATTTATGGCTGCAATCCATCTTACTTCCTATTGCAACTATTAGGAAAGTGGAGCAGATTTGTGCAGACTTCATATGGAGGGGTGGTATGCATGTGATCTCCTGGGAGCAGCTTTGTCGTCCCAGAAAGGAGGGAGGAGTGGGGCTATGGTCATTGTTGGAGATCAGGGAGGCCTCGGCACTGAAGCTGGCATGGAGATTCATCAATAGGGGATCCCTCTGGGCTAATTGGATGCATAACAGATATGTGAAACATGATAACCTATGGGACTGTGCCATGGACAATAACCATTCAGTCACTTTCAAGACTATTTTGAGACATAGGGGGTACTCAAATCTGCAATCCGAAGGATCATGAAGGATGGAGCTGGCACAGACCTCTGGCGGGATCCTTGGCTTGATCGTCAATCTCTGTTAGAGATCAGGGGAGCACCGTCGCATCAGGAGGACAGAAGGGGTCTGACTTGCCAACGGATTATCCGAGATGGAGAGTGGAGCCCTGAGTCTTACCGCTACACCGAGGAGCTTGGTGAGATTATCAGGGCAGTCACCTTGGACCCAGTATTGTCGGCTGATCGACGGGTCTGGGACCCGCCTGGAGTTTCTACGGGGACTGGACAGTTCCAGTTCTGAAGCTGTTATAATCTCGTTAGGCGCACTTTCCCTCTGAGTACTGATTATGAGTTCGTATGGTGTAAGAGACTTGCAAGGAAGATGCAATTGTGTGTTTACCGACTTCTTCTTGGTCGTCTTCTGACGAGAGATCGACTTGGTACTTTTGGGGTTCAGGTCCCTGACCCTAAGTATGTGCTATGCAATATGGAGAATGAATCTATAAGTCACATTTTCTTTGAGTGTGACCTGTCATGGCAGATCTGGTCTGAGAAAAGCAGGGTGTTGGGTGGATGTGATTCCGGAAAGGAGGTTGGGGACATCATCTCTGTGCTCCGAGATAGCAGAGGAAGATGGCAGGACTGGTTCCGGACCGCCAGAGTCCGACTGGCTGCCGCTGTTTGGCATGTATGGAGGGAACGAAACCGTCGTATCTTCGAGGGGTTAATCGCCCCTCCTGTAGGCATCCTCCATAACATTGAATTCGATGTACATGCTATGGAGAACTGAAGTGTGGGAGTCCCACCTTGATTGTATGTTGTAAGATTATTGCGTTGCATTTGGAATAAAATTTACCCTTTTTCCATATATATATATATATATATATAAAATAGAAATAAGTTTTGGCTAGGGCGTGGGCGATCGGGCGATCCAGCGGCTAGGGCATCCAGCGGCTAGGGCATCTACGCTTCCACCGTCCCCTCCCTCCCGACCCCCCGATCCGCTCGCGGGGAGGGGTCTGCTCCGGCCGGGAGGGGCGGGAGTGGGCGGGCGTCCCACGGGCGGCCCAGCCGACCGGAGAAACGAGGGTCGGGAGGCGGTGGCAAGACCCCCCCAGGCGGGGGGGGATCAGGGGGCGGCGGCATCGGGTCACCCCCAGGCAGTGGGGGGTCAGGAGGAGGCGACATCGGGAACCCCCTAGGCGGGTGGGGGAGGGGGGGGTGCTGGCGGCAGCGGGGGCAGCGGCCTCCGAGCGGGCAGCAGCAGCGGCGACCCCCCACGAGGGGGGTCGGGTGTCGGGAGTGGCGCGGATTCAATTCTAAGCCCCCCGGTTTTCGAATTCGGGGCTGGCCTTAGTTCGCAGGGGAATAAGGAGGATGGAGGAGGGTGGACAACGGTGTCGCGGCGTCGGACGGCGAAGACAGGGGGGGCAGGAGGTGGTCAGGGACATGTTCGGGATCGACATCCGGATCGTCATCCGGATGACGGTCGTCAGATCGGATCAGGAGCGAGGTCCTTGGCTCGGGGCTCGGTGGGGTCCGCGGGGGGATCGGTGGGCTGGCGGCCAAAAGCGACTGCGACTGACAAAGGGAAGGGTAAGGTGGGGGATCCCGCTGTGCTGAGATCTGCTCCTCCCAGGCCGGGGGTTACACCCCGGCCACATGGGACGACTACTCGGCCGGTTGGAAGATCCTGGGCAGACATCTGCAAACCGGTAGGGTCGAAAAACCCACATCGATGGAGTATGTTCCGCCGATCAAGGTGGGGAGGGGTTTCCGGGCCTCGTTCCCCGCGGAGGAGATTGAGAAGGTGTCCGCTTACTGGGAGAACACCCTTGTCCTTTATGTCCTAGGCAACAAACCTTTTTACGGACAGACTCGGGGGTACGCGGCGCGTGTCTGGCAGCCTAAGGGAAGCATGGAATTCTTTGCCCGCGAGAACGGCTTCTACTATGTGAAGTTCGGTCTCGCGGAGGATGTTGCTAGGATCCTTCAAGGCGGCCCCTGGACGTTTGACGGCCGGCTTATCATTTTTAAGGAGTGGACTCCGGAGCTTCGCTGTGAGCGGGAAGTACTGAATGCCATCCCTGTTTGGATTCGCTTCCCTGAGTTCCCTGTCCGGTTTTGGAGCATTCCTTTATTGATGCGACTGACGAGCTTGGTAGGCACCCCGATCAAGGCTGACGAAGCCACTGCTTTTCGGTCGAGGTTGATGTACGCCAGGATTTTTGTAGAGATCCATGCTGGGAGGGAGTTACCGGCGGTGCTGGAGTACGAGATTCCGTCTGGAGAGATACTTACCTAGAAGGTAGAATATGAATGGGTCCCCCCTACCTGTTCACGGTGTTCTTGTTTCGGACACCTGGCCAGTGCATGCTCGGCGGCCGGACATCATGAGGAGCCTTCTATCTCACAGGGTGAGACTCTAGACTCTCCCTGTGATATGGATATTAGAGTTGACTGCGGAGAGGAGGCCTTGGTGGGCGAAGATACGCTTCTAGTGAGTGAGGGCGGGACGTGCCTCGTTGTATCTACCCAGCTGGCTTCCACGAGCGGGGTGTTGCCTACTCCCCAGGGACAGAGTAGCATTGTTACGAGGGGCATGGCGGCGTCGGGGATCGAGGTGCGAGGGGGTGGAGGTTCGGCTGAGGGGCAGGTTTACTGCAGGAAGAGACGTGCTGTCGGACCGCTAAGTGACAGCTCCTCCAGGGAGGAGATGCATACTGTGGACAGAGAGGAGGAGGTGTGTGTTAACAATCCTTCCTGGGCTTTGATTCTCTCTCAGGACACCCCACGACAGTCCGTCTCGTCTGGGATGGAGGAGGATCTTGTAGTGACGGATGCGGCACCTTCCCCAGGTGCCAATCCGGGTGATTTGTCGGGGGCCCCCTCCTCTAATTAAATTAATGGCCATTATAGCCTGGAATGTGAGGGGGGCGTGTTCGCTCGGTAGGTGGAGAGAGATCTGTAGGGTGTTGCACAGAGAGAAATGTGACATCTCTATTCTGTTAGAAACGAAGATTAAGGGGGACAAGACTCTTGCTCGTAGGACCCCAGCTCATTGGGCCCAACTTCATAACCTGGCCCTATGTGACATGGCCAGAATCTGGGTTCGATGGAACTCGAAGAGCTGGGATGGAGATCTGATTGTGATGACGGAGCAGTTGATTGCTATTTCCTTCTCCAACAAGGGAGGCTTCCGGTTTTTATTGGGGGCTGTCTACGGCCACAACGATAGACGGAGGAGGGAATCTCTTTGGAGTGACATCTCCCGGGTCGCAGCTGCAGCTGATTCGGCGTCTCTTCCTCTCCTGTTGATCGGGGACTTCAATGCCCTTCTTCACCGTGGGGAGAAGGTGGGAGGTAGACCAGTTCCAGATCCAATCCTATATGATTCTCAGCGATGTCTCCTTCAGGCAGGGCTCCAGGGACTTTCTCGCTCGGGCTTCATCTGGACTTGGCATAACAAAGCTATTCGGAATAGGGTTGCATGCCAACTTGATAGAGCTCTGGGTAATGGGGAATGGTTCCGTCATTTCCCTAACACTTCGGTGGAGGGTTTGGCTGCTGGGACGAGTGACCATTCCCCCATCCGGGTTGGATTCTCTTGTCGTACTCCTGGAAAGGCCCGTCCTTTTAGGTACAACAATAGTTGGTACCTCTCTGAGGGCTACCTGGAGGCTGTCGCAGAGGGGCTTGATAGTGGTCAGCAGGGGACGGCCCAGTTCCGATTGGTTCGTCGGCTCAAGGCCACGAAGCAGGCTCTTCGGAGTTAGGTGAAGGGGTTGCCGAAGACCTCTTTGGAAGATAAGGATGTGGAGTTGCGAGCCATCCAGGAAGACATGCAGGCTGACATGCTTAATAGGGACTTGGCGGCTAGAGAGAAGGAGCTGATTGCTGAAGTTAACATCTTGCGGTTGCAGAAGGAGATCAGCTCGGCTCAACGGGCCAAATGCTCCTGGCTCAAAGACGGCGACCGGTGCTCCAAGTTCTTCTATGATGTCATCCGGACCAGGCAGCATAGGAATCACATCTCCCGGCTTCTGGATGTGGATGGCAATCTTGTGGGGGAGCCGGCTGTGATTCAGGGCGAGACGGTCAGGTACTACTCTGAGTTGTATTTCCAGACTGACTACTTGTCTGTGTTCCCAGAGATCATTACGAAGAGATTGGTGACTCCGTACGGAAATAGTATTCTTCTTGCGCCCGTTACATTGGAGGAGGTAGAAGCTATTGTCAAGCTGGCGGATCCCAACAAGGCTCCAGGCCCGGATGGTTTTAGCAGTGGTTTCTACAAACGCCACTGGGATACTCTGAAACACCAAGTCGTGGAGGTGGTTCAGGAATTCTTCACCAACGGCAAGCAGCTAAAAGAGCTGAATCACACCTTCCTGACCTTGGTGCCTAAGAAGGAGGGAGCAACTGCGCTGGCGGACTTCAGACCTATTGCGTGCTGTAATTATCTTTATAAGATGTCACGCCCCAGAACCAGAATATTGGAGAGCGGGGGAATGACTCAGCCAGCTACGTATTACGGGTAGATGAATACCGTATAATACGATCAATGCTGTCTAAAAGACAAGGGGGTGCATAGTACATGAAAGTCTTACTATGGTCACTTCACATCTATTGTCTCAATCATTCGAACAAGAAACAGTAATAGAGAACATGTAAGATAAAGCAGTAAGGCGTCCCAAACGCTCTGTCAAAATGTTCTTGATATCTGGCTTTACAAAATATAGCCAGATTGATGTAGCAAAAGTATACACAATTGTTATCAGCTGCAGCCTGACTTTAGTTACAATTATGTAAAAAGTAAGTACGAGACGATCCGACTAACATGTCGGTGCTAAACGGCAAAGTATAAAGTAGATAACAAAACGAGCGGGGAAGTAAGAAACCCACTCGAGTCCTCCTGCGATCATCCCTCTAGTGTTGACCATCTTGGAGGTAGAAGTAAGCTGGATCCTCGGGGACCGGCTCTAAATCTGGCCATGCAAAACCAGAGAGGTTAAACCTCTAATAGCAAGTACCACAAGGAAGCACGACATGAGAACTAAAACCAGTAATGAGAAATATAATAATAGATCTCTACTTTCCACTAGGATTCACATCACATCACGACACTTCGAACCAACCTCCCAACCAAACAAGGACAGAAGTTGGCCCGTCATGTCCTGACATTCTGATCATCCCAGTTAGGTAACAGAGTAGGTACAGTACACAAACAAATCATCTTGAACGGCCAATCAACTACTATGGCTTGCTATTGTGAGTCCCAAGTTATCCTGGAATAATGCAATTAGGGATTCCTCAGTTCTTACTATGTGCAAGCAAGGCTAGTCTATCCAATCAATCAATTGCGCCAATCATGTAGTTAGACGAGTCCCAGCGGGACGCCCGCCGTTAATATAGCATGTACAATAATATAAGCAGATACTGTTCCCTGCCCGTGTGACAGATTTACAGTATCTGTGGGAACCAGCCGGCCCGTCGGGCACTTAATAGTCCCAAGGGGGCTGCCATGTAAGAACTCGGGAATCCATTCTCTCCATGCCATCATTATTTTATTTAACTTAATAGTCTCTATGTTGAGTGAAGTTCCATGCCGTGGATCATGGTCATTCAAATGAGTACTTTCGTACGGGGTACGATATGCGCAACTCTACAACGATACCCGTGCGACTAGGTTGTAGGTTTTACATAGCGTGATGCAACAATCAAATCTGACCACGGAGTAATCATGCCTTGACCATAAAGTACACATGCTGTTTTTGTAAAATATATAAATAATTTGAAGCCTGCATGTGCATGTATGCCAATATTCGGGATTGGCTAATCGAGTACAATAGTTCATTACATGAACGTGTCTCATTCATTTCATTCAATAAGACGACTAGCCAGTCTCTTAGTTCCAACTAGGAATGCATGATCAATTTTAGTCAAGATAACCATTATCATCAATGGTGACAAGGCATGAAAGTCAAATAGTATTCAGTGGAGTCGAGTCTACGACTCTCAGGGTTTAATTCCAGTCAATCGGGGTATCTATAGCTCAATTCATGACACATGGTACATCTCACGTAACAATCTATATTTAACAGGAATATTAACATGTCATGATTATATCAAGTTTATGCAAAAAGGCGTAAGGATATAAAATAGACGTTAAACATCTAATAAGATATCAATATACAGGGCTATAGAAGATCCAGGGTAAGCAGGCTACTCTCATGTCAGCCTACGCTCATGTCAGCGTACGCTCAGGTCAAGCTACGCTCAAGCCAGCGTACGCTCAGGTCAAGCTAGCGTATGCAAGTCATACGCTTCCAAAAGGCAGCGTATGAACTTCATACGACTCCTCTCTATCCAAGCCAGCGTACGCAAGTCATACGCTTCCAAAAGGCAGCGTATGAACTCCATACGACTCCTGACCATCCAAGTCAGCGTATGCATGTCATACGCTCCCAAAAGGTAGCGTATGAACTCCATACGACTCCTGACCATCCAAGTCAGCGTATGCATGTCATACGCTCCCAAAAGGTAGCGTATGAACTCCATACGACTCCTGACCATCCAAGTCAGCGTATGCAAGTCATACGCTCCCAAAAGGCAGCGTATGGACTCCATACGACTCCTGACCATCCAAGTCAGCGTATGCAAGTCATACGCTCCCAAAAGGCAGCGTATGGACTCCATACGACATACGCTTCCAAAAGGCAGCGTATGCAAGACACACGCTTCCTAAAAAGGTAGCGTATGCAAGACAAACGCTTCCTAAAAAGGCAGCGTATGGACTCCATACTGCGCTGCGCTAAAGAGCGCGCACAGCTCAGTGACGCAAGCTAAAAAGCTAGCATACACTGCTCACTGTCTTCTCCAAACAGCAAGAACTCCATGGTTGCACCCTAAAGCTTCAAAAGTCCATAACTTGGTCAAAATAAGTCCGAATCCAACTTTGCAAAGGTCAAAATTGGGTAGAATGAAATCCTCTACAACATGGAACCATCAAAACTTGAAAACACAGAAGTTTAATAGATCAAAACCCCCAAAATCCGAAAATAACTCATATCTAGATCTACAAAGATTAAGACTTCGAAATGAAAAATGTCAAGTTCTAAACTCTCTTAGAATCACGAGGGAAAGAGAATGAAGTCATAAAAATGGGTCCTCATGAAGAAGCAAGATGTACTTGCCTATGGGTTGGTAGGTAGAGAGAGTAATGAAGAAGAAGAAGAGTAATGGTGAGAATGTGAGTTTATGAGGAGAGAGAAAGAGATGTAAGCTTTAAATAGAAAAGGGGTGGTAGGTGGGAGCTAATGGGCCGGGTCCAATGGGTCGGATTGTAGGGGATCCAACCAAAGCCAACCCGAACCCAAAGCCTAGCTAAAGCAGGGAATAAAAGCAGGAATTAAAGTGCAGAAATAAAATTGCATAAATATAATTGCAGGAAATAAATTAACATGAAAATTTAAAGAGCAGATTAATTGATTAACAAGAAATTAAAGGAATTTAAATACAGGATAATACATGATAAATATTAAATAAATACACATGAGTTGTACATGTATAAAAATACACATTCTGGGAACGGGGAGTGACATAAGATAATTACGCACCTTATGTGCCGGCGTATGGAGGGGATCATGCAGGGCTTAATATCCCCGAACCAGGCTGCATTTATTAAGGGGAGATCGATTGCTGAGCACAGCCTCCTGGCTCATGAGATGGTGAGAGGTTTTAACAAACCTGGAGGTGAGAAGGCTTGCGTGAAACTGGATCTGCGGAAGGCGTATGACATGGTCAACCGCGACTTCCTGTGCCATCTGATGTCTGCCATGGGTTTTGGGGACCATTGGGTAGACCTGATACGGGAATGTATCACGACCCCCACTTTCTCGGTCCTCATACAGGGCATCCCCTACGGGTATTTCCAGAGTAATCGTGGGCTTCGGCAAGGCGACCCCATGTCCCCTTACCTGTTCACGATTGTTATGGAATATTTCACTTGCCTGATGGACTTAGCAGCACACCGAGGGAGGCTGGTTCCGCTTTTCCGGAGGGTGAATCCCCCTGTCACCCACCTCATCTATGATGATGATCTATTGGTGTTCCTCCGACCTTCGATGGAGGGTATGTAGACGCTTGCAGAGATTATGGGAGAGTTGCATTCCTTATCGGGACTTCAGCTGAACAGGGAGAAGAGCCGGGTGTACTTCAGCTCCTTATGTCTCCAGAAGGAGGAGCGGGCTTATGTGCTGGGTATCGAGAGGAGTGATCTTCCGGTGCGGTATTTAGGAGTGTCCCTCACGGTCAACTATGCCCGGGATCATGATTGCCATAGTTTGGTAGAGCACGTCCAGAGGAGGGTGGAAGGTTGGCAAGCCTCGGGATTGTCTTTTGGAGGTCGCATTGAGTTGGTTCGGTCAGTGATTACAGCTGTTGCTCACTTCTGGCTACAATCCATCCTCCTTCCTGTCGCTACTGTTAGGAAAGTGGATCGGATTTGTGCCGATTTTATCTGGAGGGGGGGTTTGCATGCGATCTCTTGGGATCAGCTCTGCCGTCCCAGGGAGGAGGGAGGAGTGGGGCTTCGGCCTCTGCTGGAGATTCGGGAGGCCTCCGCGCTTAAGCTGGCATGAAAATTCCTAAATGGGGGGTCTCTCTGGGCTGCCTGGATGCATAGCAGATATGTGAAGCAGGGGAACTTTTGGACGTGCACTTCTGACAACAATCATTCCGTCACGTTCAAGACTGTCCTGAGACACAGGGGGACTCTCAAGTCTGCTATCAGGAAGGTCATGAAGGATGGGGCTGGAACGACCTCTGGCGAGATCCCTGGATAGATCGGAGATCGTTATTGGACATCAGAGGGGCTCAAACTCACCGGGAGGAAAGGCGGGGACTGACGTGTAGTCGGATCATTCGTGACGGCGAGTGGAGGCCGGAGTCCTATCGATTTACCATGGAGCTGGGAGAGATCATTAGTACTGTTGCCATTGATCCGGACTTGCCTGCAGATCGGTGGATTTGGGAGCCGGCGGGTGCGTCCACGGGTTCTGGGGAATTCCAATTCAAGAGTTGCTACAATCTCATCAGGCGCGCTTCCCCTCAGAGTCCTGACTACGATTTTGTTTGGTGCAAGGGCCTGGCAAGGAAGATGCAGCTCTGTCTTTACAAGCTCCTTTTGGGTCGTCTGCTTACTCGAGATCGGCTGTGTTCTTTCGGAGTGCCGGTTCCGGATCCCAAGTGTGTGTTGTGCGGGGTGGATAGAATCTATCCGCCACATCTTCTTCGAGTGTGTCCTGACTTGGCAGATCTGGAAGGAGCAAAGTAGAATTTTAGGAGGTTGTGGTTCCGGGAAGAGTACTGGGGACATCATTACGGTGATCCGAGATAGTAGAGGTCGAGGGGAGGACTGGTTCCGAACTGCTAGGGTTCGTCTGGCTGCCTCAGTTTGGCATGTCTGGCGGGAGCGAAACCGTCGGATATTCGAGGGTCTGGTTACACCTCTTGTGGGCTTGCTTCATAACATCGAATTTGATGTAAATGTTATGAGGTCTTGATGAGTGGGATTCTCCACTTCGATTGTATGTTGTACGATTACTGTGTTTCTTTGGAATAAAATTTACCCTTTTCCAATATATATATATATATATATATATATATATATATATATATATATATATATATATATATATAGGGTTGACAAGCAATGGTGTAGGGTAAATACGAGGCGCTATGGGAGAAAAGGGTTTTCGCGTAGGAATAGAACCATTGACGTTGTGTCGTCATTGTTGGTTGTGAGGATTCATGAGGGAGGTAAGAGAAGGGTGAGAGAGATAGGGAGGGAGGAGAAAGGGGGAGGGAGGGTTGGGGGGATGATTTTCTAATGGCCATATTGGACGATGCCATGATCATATTGGGCGATGTTGTAGCAGGGAGAGAAGGCTTTTGTCGGTAGTAAACATGGGTGGTAGGAGGGGGAGGGGGAAGGTAGAGAGAGATTATATTTTAACTTCTCAAACTTTCTATTTATTGTTATTTGTACTTTTAAAAATAAAATTCATTAAAAATAAGGGAAACTTGTCGTGTTTTATTTCTAAACTAACAAATTAGCAAAAATGGGCCTCAATGGGGAAGTCTGAAAAACTTAACATTGGGGGGCATGTAATTTACTTCTAGCTGAAGCCAAAACTCTGGCTGAAGTAATACAAGTTGCAGTGGAAGCATATTTTATAGTTAAAGGAATGCATTGTCAACTATCGGTAGCAAATTTGCATTTGGTTTATGTGCTAGAAGTAATGCTTCTACCATAGAGTTTTATAGAACGGTAACTGACAGTTCTATGCCAAGCTCTTGCCTTAGATCAAGTAAAATAACAAATAGCTCTAACTGACAGTTCTATGCCAAGCTCTTGTCTTAGATCAAGAAGAATAACATATAGCTCTGCACAGGTGGGCCAATTAAATTTGCATACAGGACCTCAAAATTTTCTTCAGAAATAAACAAAGTTCAATAAAAACAAGAAAGTTTCCCCCATCATGTTTACATGTTCAAAAGCCAAAGGAATCTTGATAGGAGATTCATGATATAGCAATTCACCAAATGCAATTTGCATATAAGACCTCAAGTTTCTCCTTGAAAACCAAACATTGTTTAATAAAAACAAGAAAGCCACCTCATCATGTTTACATGTCCAAAAGCTCTAGTAATCTTGATAAGAGATTCACGACATAGCAGCTTACCACTAACTCCTGAAGTAATGTTCGAAGAGCATTCTCTAGAGACTGATTCTCATCTTGGACCAGTACAGTTTGTTTCTGTTCATAAAATCAATCACCTTCTTTAGTCGGATAAAATAATACCCTAATCAATTGATGAAGCAACAGCTTAGTAATAAAGTTGAATGTAGCTATGTTAATAAAGCACAAAGAAGTAGTATTGTCAACTTTGGACCAGTTTGTACAAAGTCAAATATTGCTCGAGCTTGAAGTAGTTACAGTTCATTATAGCACAAGTAATAGGACGCACCCTCCCATGAAAGGACCATTTGAATAGTCTTTTCTGTGTATATCCATAAATTAGTGCAGCATTAGTCAAAGCAGATAGTCTATCCAGACTTCTACAACTATAGAACCTGGATAACAGATATGATCAACAACAGTCTAGAACGACAAGGATATGGAAAGAATTGTATACTGCAATATGTAAGGAAATATAAGTGCATGTGTACGCATATAAAACAAGGTTCACAGTATCTGTCGATATCAGTACATATCGGCTGTATCGTATCTTTTTTATAATGTCCAAACCAATACTCGCCGACACCAAGACCTCTGTTCTAAAAGGCGTCCGCCTAGGCGTCAGGTGCCCGCCCAATGTCCCTTTAGGCGCCTGCCCAGTCCCTCCGACGTCCGATTATGAATGTTTTTGGGTTTTATGGATTTTTTTTTCCTACAATTTTTAGTATATTTTTTTGAATTTTGTGAACCGCCTAGATCTAGGCAGACACCTAGGCACCCGCCCGACTAGCGCCTAGCGCTTTTCATAACCTTGACCAAGATTGTGGGTCTCCTTCCCGGTCACTTTAGCAAAGGAAAAAAAATTGAAAGAAAAAGAGAGAAGTATGGCAAAAAACAATGTTGCACAATAATTTGATCGTGCTGAAAACCAACATGCTCATACATCTTAATATTATTGCATAGAACTATTTCTTCTGTGGGTAAGCAAGTAATAAACAACATCTAGTGTGCATGAATAATTCAATACTTCCATACAAAACTAATGGGAAACAACAAATAATACATAAGATTATTCCTAAATTTACCAAATACTTTTAAAGTTTTTAAATAATTCCTTATTATTTTTTGGCTTTCCAAAACTAAGAACTCCGATCCAAAACTACCAAAACCACTTATAGTGATACTCTAAGAAGAGTCTGAAACCGATACTTGGAACCATGATATAAACACATGCCATACGCATATGATCAATCACATTTAAGTTAAAACAGATAACCAATTTCTTTGCAGTGAAGTATAAGCTCAAATTGTAGATACCTGAGGTTCTATAGCTTCCTGCACTGCCTGAAGGGCACAGTTTTCTGGGGATGCAGGCTGCAATATGACATTTCTAAATACTTCCTGCAGAAGAGAAAACTTGCATTTATCTTTTCAAATTAATAGATTAAGAATGGGATAAATTTGGAATAAAGTTAATGCATGCATAAAATATTTGAATAAGCACCCAAGGCAATAATTGAAGGACTACAGTATTTTCAAAATTAATTCTAACAATTTAACTTTTGGCTCCCTGGCACACAACCGAAATAGTACTATTTCCACTGTGAAGTAAGCTTATCTTTTGGCTCGAGGATCCAATTTTAGGAGTTCATTTTGTAAGAAATACAATCTTCTTTGTTGCACGTCCTAGAAGAGTACAATGTTCACAGGTACACTTTGCTAACTACGAAAAACACTTTCTTACACTTTAAGTATTAAGTCTATAACCAAAAAATATAAGGGTTGAGATACGCACTTCCATAGGAGACAAAAAAAAAACTTAGAATTAAACAAATCTTCCAGTCCAAATCTGCAACATGCACTTCTATGAAGTGAAAATTTACCGCTTCTTGGACTTGCTGATCAAACAGCCCCTAGAGAGCAGACTAAACATATTTTTTGCTAAACCCCCTTAATTTAAGCCCCCTTTTTCAATGTGTTCAAATCTTCATCATTCAACTTAATTGATATTTTTCCTCTCTTTAGGTGAATTTAGCAGAATAAAAAAATGTAATTTTGGATGAGGATCTATACTCGTTCACCATTTGTATGGCAAAACACATTAAATTTAAGCACTTTATGCAAAGTGCTTGTATCTCCATTATTCAACTGAAGTACAAAATTCTTCCTAACCAATTTTGGATGAGGCCCATAACTCTTTCACCCCTTTTATGGCTAGAAAGTGAAAACCCTAACTAATTAAATTGAATTGAATAAAAAAAATTTGAGTTGGAATTTAGAAGAAAATTACTAATTTTGGATGCAGCTCTACACTCTTTCACACATATCTATAACAAAAAAAAGGTAATTTACGTACACAAATATGAAACAACGAGGAACATGTTTTGGCACGTCCTATTGTCTCTTTGAGTGTATGTGCTTTTGTGTCTCCAACACGTGTCTGACACAAACAACTCGACAAGGACACGGCACCAATTTTTGGTGTTAGTACTTTTGGCAACACCCCCTAAATCTAAACCCTTCTGTGCAGTGTCTAAATGTCTTTCACCCCCTAACTTCAAATGTAATTGAAATATTCTTCTTTTTAGCTAATAAGAAAAGCCTAATTTTGGATGAGGCTATACAGTCTTTCACCCCTATCTATAGCAAAAATAAAAAAAAAAATACCTATAATGCACATGCACAAATACGACACAACCTTAAGAGACATATTTTGGCACGTCCTAGCGCATGTTGGAGCTGGAGTGCCCATTTTGTATCAATATGTGTCGACAAAACATGACATGCACACTTCACCGTGTTTCGGAATGTCAGTCTTTTTTAGCAATAAGCTCTAAATTAAGTTCTTTTTAGCAAAGTATTCATACCTCCATCATTCAATTTAACTATAATTTTCTTTTTAGTTGGAATTTAGCAGAAATAAGACTACTCCGGGATGAGGCTCTACGCACTCATATTTGCGGCGAAAAACCTATATTTCACATGCACAATACAAGGCGATGACAAGGCACATATTTTGAAGTGCCCTAGTGTATGTTTTAGTATTTATGTCGTGTACATTCTTTCAGACCTGATGCGATATGGACATGCGACACTTTTGGAGTGTCCTTACTTTTAGCAAATACACTCTAAATTAGGTCAGTTATGTGTCTAATATGCCCCCATCTTCTTTTTAGCTAGAATGTAATAGGAAAACCCCTAATTTTTGGATTAGGCAAAAAACATATATTGGATGGACACAAATAAGATGGAAAAACAAGTAGTTTTGAGTGCCTGCAGCGTGTCCAATATGTATCCGACATGACATGGAAACGATGCCAAACTATTGGAGTATCCGTACTGCTTAGAAAGAATAAAACCCTAAATCCAATACCTTTCTAGCAAAGTTCAATTCAACTGAAATTTTCTTCTTTGTAGCTGGAATGTAGCAGGAAAAAAGCCTAATTTTGAAAGAGATGTACATAGATAAGAACGCAACAAACATGTCGGAGTGCCTGTGCCGTGTCCAATATGTGTTCGATACGACAAGACACGAGACGACACCAAAATTTGAAGTGTCAGTAACTTATAGGAAAAACACCCTAAAATTAAGCCATTTTTATTCCTCTTAGCAAAAAAAAAAAAGTCCGTACTTCATATCTCGATCATTCAGTTAAACCGAAATTTTGTTCCGTTTAGCTGGAACGTAGCAAGAACGAAAAAAAAAAAAAAAAAAACCTAATTTTGGATGAGGCAAAAACCAATATCGCACTGACAAGAATAAGAACGAACCAAACAAGCACGTCGGAGTGCCTGTGCCGTGTCCGACACGATGCGACGCCGAGAAGACACAAAAATGTGAATTTTCCGTGATTTAAGCGGAAAAAACCTATAATAAGCATTCCTTGCAGAGTGTTCATATCTGCACCATTTGGTTTCGAACATGGAAGAATGAGTGGGATGGGAGAGCTTACAATGATGCGGTCTCGATCGGCGTGGCTAGATACGTGCACCGGAGCTCGGTCCTTAACGGGTTGGGAGAGGAGAATCCGTAGACCCGACGGAGCTTCCGCCATTAGGGAGAGAGAGAGAGAGAGACGGGGGAAGGGTCGGTCTTCTCTTTTCTTTGCGCCTGTCTCTCCAATAGGTAGTAAATTTCCCTAAAGGTTTTTTCTATGGGCACTACCAAAATTGCTAGGGGCTAGTCCAAAATTTTTCAAGTTTATTACAAGTTTGTCATCCAAAAATTTTGCTAGGGGCTAGCCCAAGCACAACTATAAATACCAATTTTCATTTTCTCTCTCCTTCTTCTCTTTTCTTTTCTCCCTCAACTATTTTCTTCCCTCCTTCTCTTCTCTTAGGTCAAAGAATTAAAACCCTAATTTTTTTCTTTTCTCCCTACATTTTTGGCAAATTGTTCTCTCCCTCAACTCTAGGTCATTGACTTCTCCAAATTTTTGGTAAGTCATCGAACTATAATATGTTTCATGTTTTAAACAAGAATTTCACATATTAAAGTTGAATTATGTGTTAAATATAGAAAAATATTGAACATGGATCAACCGGGATCATCAAACGTTCCCGCCACGTCCGAAGAACACGTTCCCGCCACGTCCGAAGACAACTTTGATGCACCGGAAACTCTTTTGGTAACTACATTTGAACTTGAGCTCGGACCTAAACTCGTGCTGTGACACAGAGGACTGCCAACACTCAGGCAGTCCCGATCATAGACTAGGACTGCCAGAGTGGTGGCAGTCCTTCACAAAAGAAGGACTGCCAGGACCCTGGCAGTCCTACAAATAGGTAGGACTGTCAGGGTCCTGGCAGTCCTTCTTTTGTGAAGGACTGCCACCACTCTGGCAGTCCTAGACTATAATACTAGAATGCAGAGTTTTATTGCAGTCCTTCACAGAAGACAGTCTTGCTATTAACACAATTTGCTATTTATGGACACCAATCTTATGCACGGGCCTAATCTATGAAACCTATTTACTTTAGGATTTTGTCTAATTGTACTAACCGAAGAACATTTATTGTAGGACTTGAGATCTTCCGATTTTGCGGTACCGGCTCCAATTGCAGTCAATGTAGCCCATTTATTTTGGATCGATCTATGTTTTGAATCAAGCGAGGGTGCGGTACATTGGTGTCGAGAAGTCGGACGGGAAAACAACATTGTTCTAGTGATATCCAGATCGGCCCGAAATCGACCGGGACGACAAACTGTGGTGGTGCGCTGTGAAAGAGGTGGTGTGTTCAGGACGCACAAGAAAAACACAGTAGAAGTTATCCAAAGTAAAGTTCGAAGAAGAAATGTTGGAACGAGGAAATGTGGTTGTCCATTCACGATACATATCAGAAACGAAGAAGAGGAGAAATGGACAGTAGAAGTGAAGAATGGAACCCACAACCACGAGTTTGCCGAGACACTATTGGGTCATCCGTATGTCGGACGGTTGAACGATACGGAGAAGAAGATAGTCGAAGACTTGACCACCTCCGGAGTTGCACCGAGACAAATATATTCCGTCATACGACATGAAGATAAGAAGAACATGTCTACAATGAAGACAATATACAACGCCCTAACTTCTTCAAACGATGTCCGGACGAAATCAAGAATGGCGATGCAAGAAGTGCTCAAGTTGCTTGCCGATAATCATTATGTTGAGTTCCATAGAAGACATCCCCAGAGTAATGAAGTATTATCACTCTTTTGGGCTCATCCTGATTGCACAAATTTGGCCAGGTCCTTTGCCGACGTGTTAGTCCTTGATTGCACGTACAAGACAAATAAGTTCAAGATGCCTCTCTTTCATGTTGTCGGGTTCACCTCTACTTGGAAAACATTTCCAGTGGCATTTTGCTTCATGAAGAGTGAGAAGCTTGAAGACTACACATGGGCGTTGGAGAAACTGAAAACACTTTACACTGGTCATACAGAGCCGTCAGTATTTGTTACCGACAGAGAGTACGCCCTCATTAATGCTATTCGTATTGTTTTTTCTCAAGCGGATACATTGCTATGCACTTGGCATGTCAATCGTAATATTCAAGCCCAATGTAAGTTGAAGTTTCGGAAAGAGGATGGTAAAATCGACATGCAAATTTTTGACGAATTCTACAATGATTGGAATTGTGTGTGGCGAGCATCTACGATTGCCATTTACGATGTCGCATGGTACTTGTTCAAGCAAAAGTGGGAGGCGAGGAAGCCGGCATGCATTTCTTACATCAAAGATACATGGCTTGAATCGTACAAAGAACAATTCGTCTTAGCATGGTCGAATGTGGTGAAGCATTACGGCACGACAACTACCAACCGTGTCGAAGGAGCACACTCTTTATTGAAGAGGCACCTAAAATTATCTCTCGGCAACTTCGTCTCTGTTTGGCAAGCTATACATTTATCAGTAGACCGGACAGTGAATGAAATTAAGGCATCATTTGAGATGAGTTTGAATATAGTCAAGCATGAGCATAGAAAGGAAGTACTCTTAGATGCTTTAATGCGCGTGGTATCTCACAAGGCGTTGGCCTTAATAGTTGATGAGATTGAAAGATCAAAGTTTGTCGAACTTGATCCCGAGGTTTGCGGGTGTGTACATCGACATACACTGGGCCTCCCTTGTGCACATCAGATTAATGAATATCGCCGTGAATCCATTCCTATTCCAGTTGAAGCAGTCGATCAACGTTGGAGGCAGTTGTCTATGATGCCTGTGGTGAAGACGGACGATGATTTCTTCTCTTTGCCACAACTGAAACTTCTCCACGCAAGGTGGTTAGCCTCAGTAGCAGCGGAGCGGCAGTCCATTGAGCTTAAAATGCAAGAAATTGCATGTCCGGTCACTGCTACAATGCATGAGCCGACCGTTGTTTCCAATCCTAAAGGCAGGCTTCACACAAGATTGACTAGTTCACAGAAGAGAAGGCTGGGGTCAACTAGGAGAGATCCATCGCACTTTGAGCATGTTGAACGAAGCTTACAACAACCTTCGCCTGCACGGAAGGGCAAGCTTGTCGTTCGCAGAAAAATGGAGAAAATGGATCTCCCAAGAAAAGATACAGTTACAAGCCAAACAACGAGTTTGTATATTGACAAATTTTAACCTGCGCTTCGAATTTACATTTGGTCTATTGTCGATGTCCCCGATGATGGCTATTGCGGATTTCATGCCCTTGCAATGCATCTTGGTTATGATGACAAAGACGGATGGAGACGGGTGAGGCAGGAGATGTACGAGGAGTTAGAGACTCGTCTTCCATTCTACTCCCGCATCCTAAGCGAAGAAACGGTTACAAGTTTGTTGTTAAGTATCCCTTGCACCGACAGTGTTACCGGGACAGACCACTACATGTCAGTCCCGTCTGCCGGCTATTTATTTGCTAATAGGTACATGATACATGTTGTAATTATCTCGCCGGATATTAACAATACATTCTTTCCGATGTGCGCTCCTTCGACGGACCACCGAGTGTCTAACCTATGTACTATAGGTCTGATCGGGGATCACTTTGTTGTACTAAAGATGATCGCTCATTCTTCGATTCCTCCACCTTCAACAGTTTGGTACAAAAGAGCACCGGGCGAAGCCATCGCTTGGACCACACCTTTCGTTGAGCAGATCAACCATTGTAAGAGATTGTTGAAGATTGAGGAGCCAAGAGACTTACCTGCTGACCACTACGACGTCGAAATCGACTAAGTATAGATATATTTACAGTCTAACATTTTGTATATGGAGGACCACTTTTGTATACAGTGAAATATGAAGTCCAGTAATATATATAGAGTAAATTTTTAGTTATATGTGTTTGATTTTGCCTACCTGTGTTATATGTGCCTGCCTGTGTTATATGTGTCTGCCTGTGTTATATGTGTTTACCTGTGTCTACCTGTGTTATATGTACTTACCTGTGTCTTATATGTGTAATTTATGTGTTACAGTCCTATCTATGAATCTCTGTTTTTATTTTCTGTGTGAATCAAATTCACACAGAGTTTCAGTATCAGGACTGCTACACCCTTGGCAGTCCTACACTGAAGTAGGACTGCCAGGGTGAAGGCAGTCCTACTCAAAACTTACTGACAGCAAGTTTTGTGTAGGACTACCAGCACCCTGGTAGTCCTACTTCAGTGTAGGACTGCCAAGGGTGTGGCAGTCCTATCTAAAAAGCTCTGTGATGAATTTCTGTGTGAATCAAATTCACACAGAGGTTCATAGATAGGACTGCCACACCCTTGGCAGTCCTACACTGAAGTAGGACTGCCAGAGGGCTGGCAGTCCTACACAAAACTTGCTGCCAGAGGGCTGGCAGTCCTACACTGAAGTAGGACTGCCAGAGGGCTGCCAGAGGGCTGGCAGTCCTACTCAAAACTTACTGTCACAGCAAGTTTTGAGTAGGACTGCCAGCACCCTGGCAGTCCTACTTCAGTGTAGGACTGCCAATGGTGTGGCAGTCCTATCTAAATAGCTCTGTGATGAATTTCTGTGTGAATCAAATTCACACAGAGATTCATAGATAGGACTGCCACACCCTTGGCAGTCCTGATACTGAAACTCTGTGTGAATTTATGTGTGAATCAAATTCACACAGAGAGTCATAGATAGGAGTTCAAATTGCCACACAGAGTCAAATTGCCACACAGAGTCAAATTGCCACAGAATCAAATTGCCACAGAGTTCAAATCATCACAAGCACAGAGTCAAATTTCCACAGAGTTCAAATTGTCAAATTGCCACACAGAGTTTAAATTGTCAAATTGCCACAGAGTCAAATTGCCACAGAGTCAAATTGCCACAGAGAGTCATAGATAGGAGTTCAAATTGCCACACAGAGTCAAATTGTCAAATTGCCACAGAGTCAAATTGCCACAGAATCAAATTGCCACAGAGTTCAAATCATCACAACCACAGAGTCAAATTGCCACAGAGTTCAAATTGTCAAATTGCCACACAGAGTTAAAATTGTCAAATTGCCACACAGAGTCAAATTAAGTTTCAAAATAATCCATCTACATATCATGCCGGGCCTTGGAACGAGACTCCCTATTGTTCATGAAGGGAAAGTCGACCACGTCCTCGATGCGCTCAAGCTCGTTGGCGACGGCGACACACTCATCACTTTGACAACCTCTCCGGAGTGTCTGCGCCAACTCCTTGACCCTTTGAGACTGAAAATGAAAGTATAAATGAATTAAGTCTACAAACATTAAATTCTCAGTTTTATTACAAATACGGAACTCACCATTCTCACCAACCCAGCATATAAGGCATTCTTGGAAGGAAGAGCTCCAACTGCTCCGACGGCCACGTGACCCGGGTTGGTAGGGTTCGACAATTTAGGATGTCCGACCCCCAGGAAGTACTGCATGTAGTCCTCGCTGCAGTCGGCCATCTCGGTGACCGGTCGTCTCTCAGATTCCCGAAGTACATGTCATTGCCACTCCGAGTAAAAGTCGATCACCCAGTCGAATTCCGTCGGTTTGTAACTTAAAGGTTGGGTTCCGCGCGGAGGCTCCACCAGCCGTAATGTGCGCTTCGGTACAGTTTGCACGAACCCTGTCACTCCCCGTTCCCAGAATGCGTATTTTTATACATGTACAACTCATGAGTATTTATTTAATATTTATCATGTATTATCCTGTATTTAAATTCCTTTAATTTCATGTTAATCAATTAATCTGCTCTTTAAATTTTCATGTTAATTTATTTCCTGCAATTATATTTCTACAATTTTATTTCTGCACTTTATTTCCTGCTTTTATTCTCTGCTTTAGCTAGGCTTTGGGTTCGGGTTGGCTTTGGTTGGATCCCCTACAACCCGACCCATTGGACCCATTGGACCCGGCCCAACTCCCACATACCACCCCCTTTTCTATTTAAAGCTTACATCTCTTTCCCTCTCCTTATAAACTCACATTCTCACCATTACTCCTCTTCTTCTTCTTCATTACTCTCTCCACCTACCAAACCGTAGGCAAGTACAACTTGCTCCACATGAGAACCCATGTTTTTATGGTTCATTTATCTTCCTCGCAAGATCCTAAGAGAGTTTAGAACTTGGCATTTTTCATTTCGCAGTCTTAATTTTTGTAGATCTAGAAATAAGTTATTTTTAGAGTTTGGTGGTTTGATCTATCAAACTTCTTTGTTTTCAAGTTTTGATGGTTCTATGTTGTAGAGAGTTTTATTCTACCCAATTTTGACCTTTGGAAAGTTGGATTTGGACTTGTTTTGACCAAGTTATGGACCTTTGAAGCTTTGGAGTGCAACCATGGAGTTCTTGCTGTTTGGAGAAGACAGTGAGCAGTGTACACTATCTTTTTAGCTTGCGTCACTGAGCTGTGCCCGCTCTTTAGCGCAGCGCAGTCTGGAGTCCATACGCTACCTTTTTAGGAAGCGTGTGTCTTGCATACGCTACCTTTTTAGGAAGCGTGTGTCTTGCATACGCTACCTTTTGGAAGCGTATATCGTATGGAGTCCATACGCTACCTTTTGGGAGCGTATGACTTGCATACGCTGACTTGAATGGTCAGGAGTCGTATGGGGTTCATACGCTACCTTTTGGGAGCGAATGACTTGCATATGCTGACTTGAATGGTCAGGAGTCGTATGGAGTTCATACGCTACCTTTTGGGAGCGTATGACTTGCATACGCTGACTTGAATGGTCAGGAGTCGTATGGAGTCCATACGCTGCCTTTGGGGAGCGTATGACTTGCATACGCTCACTTGGATGGTGAGGAGTCGTATGGAGCCCATACGCTGCCTCTTTGACATGAGCGTAGGCTGACATAAGAGTAGCCTATTTACCCTGGATCTTCTATAACCCTGTATATTGATATCTTATTAGATATTTAACGTTCTTTTTATATTCTTACGCCTTTTGGCATAAACTCGATAAATCATGATATGATAATATTGTTAATATCAATTGTTATGTGGAATGTGCCTTGTGTCCCGATTGATTCTTGGGATACCCAGTATGACTGGGACTTGACCATGAGAGTTATAGACTCGACCCCCGTTTAATGCTAATTGACTTTCATGCCTTGTCACCATTGATAATAATGGTTATCTTGACTAAATTGATCATGCGTTCCTAGTTGGAACTAAGAGACTGGCTAGTCGTCTTATTGAATTAAATGAATGAGACACGTTCATGTTATGAACTACTGTAATCGACTGGCTGATCCCGAATATTGACTTACATGCACATGCAGGCTTCAATCTATTTATTTATTTATTTACTTATTTATTTTCTACAAAAGAAGCATGTGTACTTTATGGTCAAGGCATGATTACCGTGGTTAGATTTGATTGTTGTATTACGCTATGTAAGACCTGCAACCTAACCGCACTGGTATCGTTGTAGAGTTGTGCATATCGTACCCCGTACGAAAGTACTCATTTGAATGACCATGATCCACGGCATGGGATTTCACTCAACGTAGGGACTATTAAGTTAAATAAAATAATGATGGCATGGAGAGAATGGATTCCCGAGTTCTTACATGGCAGCCCCCTTGGGACAAGTAATACCCGACGGGCCGGCTGGTTCCCACAGATACTGTAAAACTGCCACACGGGCAGGGAACAGTATCTGCTATTATTATTATTGTATATTGTATATTGACGGGCGTCCTGCTAGGACTCGTCTAATTCATGCATGGCGCACATGATTGACTGGATAGACTAGCCTTGCTCGCACATGGTAAGAACTGAGGAATCCCTAATTGCATTATTCCAGGATAACTTGGGACTCACAATAGCAAGCCGTAGTAGTTGAATGGTCGTTTAAATTGATTTGTTTGTGCACTGTACCTACTCTGTTACCTAACTGGGATGATCAGAATGTCAGGACATGACGGGCCAACTTCTGTCCTTGTTTGGTTGGGAGGTTGGTTCGAAGTGTCGTGATGTGATGTGAATCCTAGTGAAAAGCAGAGATCTATTATTATATTCTCTTACTTACTGGTTTTAGTTCTCATGTCGTGCTTCCTTGTGGTACTTGCTATTAGAGGTCTAACCTCTCTGGTTTTGCATGGCCAGATTTAGAGCCGGTCCCCGAGGATCCAGCTTACTTCTACCTCCAAGATGGTCAACACTAGAGGGATGATCGCAGGAGGACTCGAGTGGGTTTCTTATTTCACCACTCGTTTTGTCACTTACTTTATACTTAGCCGTTTGGCACCGACATGTTAGTCGGATTGTCTTGTACTTACTTTTACATAATTATAATTAAAGTCAGACTGCAGCTGATAACAATTGTGTATACTTTTGCTACATCAATCTGGCTATGTTTTGTAAAGCCAGATATCAAGAACATTTTGACAGAGCGTTTGGGACGCCTTACTGCTTTATCTTACATGTTCTCTATTACTGTTTCTTGTTTGAATGATTGAGACAATAGATGTGAAGAGACCATAGTGAGACTTTCATGTAGTATGCACCCCCTCGTCTTTTAGACAGCATTGATCGTATTATACGGTATTCATCTACCCGTAATACGTAGCTGGCTGAGTCATCCCCCCGCTCTCCAGAATTCTGGTTCTGGGGCGTGACAAGGTTTTAGTGGTGGCCCATGCAGGTCTGATTTCAGACTTGTGGGGTGTTTTGATTTATAGGATGTCTCAATCACACATGTTCCCCCTTGATCTCATGATTTGTTGATTCTCAACTCCAGCTTGACATTCCAGTATCCCTTGACTTCATTGATCCTTCATGTCCGGTCGTTTGATTGTTCTCTTGTCCCTTTTCTTAGGGGCACCTCGTCCGTATCTGTCAGAGCTGGACAACAACAACATGGACAGCAGCATGGACAACCTGACCAGGTTGGTCAGCAACAAGGGTCAGAACCACTTCATGAGGCTATTCAAGAAGAGGTGATAGTGGAACCAGTGGTCGGACCGCAGTATCCGGAGGTTCCAACACCACCAATAGTTCCACCTACCCCTGTGAAATTGGACACACCAGTCCTTCTGGAGATCATGAGAGGGATGATGGCTACTCAGCAACACCAGATGTTAGCCCAGCAGCGCATGCACGCTCAGTTGCAAGAGCAGAATGTACTACTCAACCAAGGATTACAGACGGCATTGGAAAGAGGGCACGGAGGATGCCATCTCAGCAGATGCATGGCTTAAGGATATTGAGGCTATTCTGACAGCCGCTAAGGTGCCGGCAGAAGAACGTGTGGATCTAGTGAAGTTGTTACTTCAGGATCTCGCACGTGATTGGTCGGAAGCAGAGGAAGTAGGCATCAGACGTCCTGTTGCATGGGACGATTTTACTGCAAGGTTCAAGACGAAGTATTATGGAGTTGTGGCGCAGTTTGAGCTACAACAGAAGTTTATAAACCTCAGACAGGCTGGCAAGACTGTAGATGCTTATGCAGCGGAGTTCTGCAGATTGAGTAGGTTCGCCCCAGAGATGGTGGCGACGGAGCGCCAGAGGGCGATGAGGTTCCAGCAAGGGTTTCATCTTGAGCTCTTGCAATTGATAGAGGGGCACAATTACCAGACTTTTGATGAGATATTGACGGCAACCCGAAGGCATGAGATCACCATTCAGAGGCTTGCGGCAAGGACTGGGGGTCAGAAGAGATCCCACAGTCAGATTGAAGGAGGAGGGGGAGCAGCGCCCCGAACAACATCACCATCCCCTGGCATTCGTATCCACGATGTGGCGATACGGGGGCCAGCACCACCACCCAGGCAGCAACAACAGAAGAAGAACCAGCAACCCCCAGCGGGCTGCACTTATTATGGGAAAATGGGACACACTAGAGATGTGTGTCGGATATTGAATGGACTATGTCTGATATGTGGAAATCCAGACCATCGGGTTACCATATGTCCCATGAATTCGAGGTCAGGAGGACCAGTGCAGCAGTTTCCTGCTCTGCCAGCACCAGGGGCAGGACAGTATCGAGGACCAGCGGTAGCAGTAAGGCCGTTGGCACAGCGCCCGTTAATGCCGCAGGCTCAGATATTTCGGCAGCAGGGACCGCCGATGCAGCAACACCAGCATAGACCACCCCAGCATCATCAAGGAAGGGGCCAGCAGCAGCACCAGGCTAGGCCGCAACATGGGAACCAGCAAGGAGGTCGAGGACATGCATTCACTCTATCCTTGGAAGAGGCATTAGCATCGGGAGATGTTGTGGCAGGTAACATTCTCGTCGCCTCATATCCCGCAGTAGCATTGTTTGATTCGGGAGCATCGCACTCATTTATATCTGCACGATTTGCGACACGGCTAGGAATGGAGTTCGAGGCATTGCCAGGGAGGTTGAATATACTCACCGGTAATAGGCTCGTAGGAGTTAGTAGAGTTATTCTAGCGTGTAGTGTTGTAGTTTGCGGGCATTCCTTACCCGCCCAGTTGATAGAATTTCCTGTTGGAAATTTCGACGTTATCTTAGGTATGGACTGGCTGAAAGACAGTCATGCGACAATAGATTATCGTTGTCACGCCCTAGAACCAGAATACTGGAGAGCGGGGGCAGACATAGCCAGCTACGTATATTGAAATAGAATGCATCTCAACTATACGGTCACGGCTGTCTAGATATGAGGGTTTACTACAAGCCAGCAGTCTCTTAAGGTCAAGCCTATTGTCTCAATCTCAAGCAATTAACAGAGTTACAAGATATTAGAGCATCAAATATATATATAAGGCGTCCTAAATATTACATATTGGATGATCATGAAGCTAGTCGTACAAAATGATGGGACTAGCAAGAGTTCAGTCATACATGATCAACCCTAGGATTTGTTAATCATGTTTACAGCCCGTAGGCAGACAGTAAGTAAATGTGCATCGAGCAAACAGGTGCTCGTCGGCTAAACGCCTCAAAAGAATAAATTTACATATAAGTGGGTGAAACAAAAAGGAAAACCCACTATTGGCCCAGGTTCCGTCTAGTTGTCACCATTGGGCTGGAAGCTTGGTAGATCCTCGGGAGCTGCTCTGAAATCTGGCCACACAAAACCAGCTGGGTCAAACCCCAGAAAGAGCAAGTGCCACAAGGAGGCCACAAATAAGAACAAAAGCCAGTATATCAAAACATAAAGAATAAAAGAAAGTACAAGTAGTAAAGTACACAGGGCGATAAACGACTAGGGACATGGAACCATTCCGGGAGCCAGGTTACAATCCTTAAACCAAACAAGGACCGGGATTGTACCCCTTCGCCTGAATAGCTCACTGTCTCTACCCATTTATCGTTAGAGATAAGTAAAACAAACATGCTCAGGAGATAGCAGGCACGGGAGCTAGACAAGACTTAGACAAGGCTGGACACCATCCATTCGCAATCGGCCAAACAAATACTATGGCTTACTACTTTAACTAACTAGGGTTATCACAATCCTAATTACTAACAAGATGCAAGTGAGAAACTCCCAGTCCCAAGCCCTGCAGACTATCCAGTTATCCTTCCGCGGGTTGAGAGTTATAGGTGGGTACATTGCCCGGGAGACAAATGTACCCTTAGGTGACTTAGAGGGTGCAACACATGACAGTGTGCTGGAAATGTGCTCTACTCGTCGGCAAGCTACAAGTCCATTAAAGCGCCCAGATAACGAGATTGCCTGTGACTGGGAATTCTCCATGTTCTAGTTTGATCTAATCATTAGCCTAATCCAATTTAGCACGAGTCCCTGGCCGTGGTACCCAGGAAGTCACGTCCTAGACATGATGCGAGACAAGACAAGTGGATTGTACAAGCAAGCAAGCAGGAGCACCCACGGTGTCAAGTTGATTATACGAGTCAAGTTACAAGTTACAAGTCAAGTCAGGAGTGCGCCGCCACGGGCCACTATCAAGTTATCAAGATAAATTATGTCAGGGTACTGTCAGGAGTGCGCCACTACGGGCCACTATCAAGTCAGGTTGGTCATGTCAGGAGTGCACCACTACGGGTCACTGTCGTGTTATGCTAGTTCCTTGTCATGCCATGCCATGTACAATAGTCATTCCAAACATATTAAGTAAAATCAAGTTCATGACAAAAGGCGTAAGGATATAAAATGGACGTAAAATCTCTAATAAAATACTAATATATATAGGACTATAGAAGAGCCAAGCTTAAAGAAATAACCAAAACTCCAAAAGCCAATGGATTGCGCAAGGGGTCAGGGAGTTGGATTGTGCAGGTGTCAGATGCGCAGGGTGCCAAGTGCGCAGGGGCACAGGGCACAGGGGCAGATTGCGCATGAACAGACTGCGCAGAAGTAAACTGCGCATGGGTGGATTGCGCAGGAACAGACTGCGCAGAAGTCAACTGTGCATGGGTGGATTACGCAGGAACAGACTGCGCAGAAGTCAACTGCGCATGGGTGGATTGCGCAGGGGTTACTTTGCGCATGGCTAGCTTGCGCATGGATGGCTTGCGCCAGCGCAATCCAGCGCAGCGCAAAGCACTGGCTGAGGTCATGCGCAATCGGCCCTGCGCTAAAGAGCACAGGCCGAGGGTGCGCAATCGGCTATGCGCTAAAGAGCGCAAGGCAGATGGATGTTCTTCCTGGCCGAGAGCAGGTCCAAGAACACCAAGAACTTCAATTCTTCATAACTTTATCAAATCAAAACCAAATCTAGATTTTTAAAGTTCTAACTTGAGTAAAATCGAATTCTCTTCCACATGGAAGCATCAAAACATGCAAAAATCAAAGTTTAATAGATCAAAACCCAGGATTTTTGAAATTGGTTAAAACCTAGATCTAGAAGAATGAAAGCTCCAAATCACAAAATGTCAAGTTCTAAAGTTGTTCTTCATGGCCTAATCTAGTTAATGGACAAATAAAAAGTGGTGCTTATTTGATGGCAAGGTGCACTTACCTATAGGTTGGGGAGTTGTGTGGAAGAAGGAAGAAGATGGAGAAGTTAATGGAGAATAAAGAGGAGAGAGAAAGGTTGGTGGAGATATAATGAGGGTGGGTGTGTTGTGTTGAGGGTAGAGTGTAGGTTAAAGTGTACCAATTCATATTAAACCAAACCTAATCAAACCAACCCAATTCCATAAAATAAAACCAAGCCATGGTCCAAACCCATTTACGAGAAACCAAAATCCGCAAGTCGAGAAAATAAAATACGTGCCAAAATCAAATTACGAGTACAAATACGAAATACAGGAAATGGGGGTGACAACTCTACCCACCTTCAAAGAATTCCGTCCTCGGAATTTAATCAAGGAGCTAGAGATTGTCACGACAAGCTATACTAAGCACAGACAAGCTACACTAAGCAGTTCAATCATACAATCATACAATGCAAGCAAGGAAGGGAAAGCGTAAGGCATAAGAAAGACATTATACCTCACGAGTCAAACAGGTAGGGATATCACGATCGGATGTCGTCCTCACGCTCCCACGTTGACTCACCTAGAGAGTGATGACCCCAAGCAACACGGACTAAGTTAATAGTCTTGTTCTTGAGCGTCTTTTCTCTCCGGTCCAATATAGACACGGGCCTCTCCTCATACGAAAGGTTGGTACCAACAACCAATTCCGAATGATCTAGGATATGGCTCGGGTCCGGGATGTACCGTCTTAATTGGGATACATGGAATACATCATGTATCTCACTTAGCGACGACGGAAGAGCGAGACGATAGGACACATCGTCTACTCGTTCTAGAATATCGAACGGCCCTATATACCTAGGACTAAGCTTTCTCCGTATGCCAAAACGAATGACGCCGTGGGTAGGCGAGATCCTAAGGAATACATGGTCGCCGACGGCAAATTCTAAGGGACGCTGATGAGCATCGGCCCAATGGCGCTGGCGATCCTGAGCAACTCGGAGGTGATCTCTGACTTTCCTGACCACTTCAACCGTCTGAGAAATCAGTTCTGGACCGAGCATCTGTCTCTCTCCGACATCGTTCCATGCTAACGGAGATCTGCACTTCCTGCCATACAGAGCCTCGAAGGATGCCATCTGGATATTGGCCTGGAAACTATTGTTGTACGAGAATTCTACTAGGTGTAGGTGATCCTTCCACGAACCACCGAAGTCAAGGGTACATGACCGCAACATATCTTCGAGAGTTTGTATAGTACGCTCTGACTGCCCATCTGTCTGCGGATGATACGCTGAGCTGAACTTGAGACGAGTCCCCAAACTTTGATGAAGACTGTGCCAGAAGTGCGATGTGAATCTCGTATCCCTGTCTGATACTATGCTGACTGGCACTCCGTGAAGTCTGACGATCTGCCTGAGATACATCTCTGCTAGCTGTGCCGTCGACTGTCCAACTCTAAATGAAAGAAAGTGTGCCACCTTGGTAAGCATGTCTACAATGACCCAAATAGCATCTCTGCCTGTCGGAGATCTGGGTAACCTAGTCACGAAATCCATGGTTATGTGTTCCCATTTCCATTCTGGGATCGATAAAGGTTGAAGAAGTCCAGCTGGCCTCTGATGTTCAGCCTTGACCTGTTGGCAAACCAAACATCGAGAGACATACCGGGCTATCTCCCTCTTCATACCATTCCACTAAAAGTGTTGACAAATATCTCTGTATATCTTCGTGCTGCCTGGGTGGATAGAATACTACGAACTGTGAGCCTCTGCCATGACTTCCTGTTTGATATCTCCACTGGGTACACAAAGACGCGTGCCGTGTCGAAGTATACCATCCTCATGAATACATAACTCTGGCCTTCTTCCTGCTTCACACTCTGCTCTGAGCTGCTGAATCTTGGAATCGGTTAACTGTGCTGTCCGGATCCTCTCAACTATGGTGGACTGAATCTGTAGGCTGGCCATCAAGGCCATATTGGAAGGAAGAACCACTTCAATTCCTATCTTCTGAAGATCCGACAATAACTCTGGTTGCGCCGTCAGGAAATAAACTCCGGCTCTCCGGCTCAACGCATCTGCTACAACGTTGGTCTTCCCTGGATGATACTGTAAATCCACATCGTAGTCCACCAGTAGCTCGAGCCATCTTCTCTGCCGCATATTAAGATCCTTCTGGGTGAAAACATACTTCAGGCTCTTATGATCAGTAAAGATCTCCACTCTATCTCCGTACAAGTAGTGCCTCCACAACTTAAGTGCAAACACTACTGCTGCTAGCTCCAAGTCGTAGGTCGAATAATTCTTCTCATGATCACGGAGTTGACGCGACGCATAAGCAATTACCTTCCCATGCTGCATCAAAATACATCCCAATCCTCTGCCTGAAGCGTCGCAATAAACTGTGAATCCTCCGGTCCCATCTGGAAGGGTGAGAATGGGAGCCGTTATCAAACCTTGCTTCAATTTCTCAAATGATTCCTGACATTCTGCTGTCCAAACGAACGGCACATCCTTGCGGGTCAACTGGGTCATCGGTGCTGAAATCCTCGCAAAATCAGAGACGAACCGCCGGTAGTAGCCGGCCAATCCAAGAAAGCTGCGAACTTCTGCCACTGAGCTGGGTACTGGCCATGCCTCGATAGCCACAATTTTCTGGGGATCCACTTCCACTCCTCCTCTGGTAATGATGTGACCCAAGTAAGAAATACGATCGAGCCAGAACTCGTATTTACTGAACTTGGCGTACAACTGGTGCTCTCTGAGAATCTGGAGGACAATTCTGAGATGCTGCTCGTGCTCTGCTTCACTCTTGCTGTAGACCAGGATGTCATCAAGGAACACTATCACAAACTGATCCAAGTAAGGCATGAAAATACGGTTCATGAGGTCCATGAACACTGCCGGCGCATTGGTCGCTCCAAAGGGCATAACTAGAAACTTCCAATGCCCGTACCTAGATCTGAACGCCGTCTTCGGGATGTCCTGCTCTCTGACTCTGATCTGGTGGTATCCTGACCGCAAGTCTATCTTCGAGAAAACTGAAGCCCCCTTGAGTTGATCAAACAAGTCATCTATCCTCGGGAGAGGGTATCTGTTCTTGATTGTCACTGAGTTCAAGGTACGATAATCAACACATAGCCTGGACGTACCATCCTTCTTTTTCACAAGAAGCATCGGGGCTCCCCAAGGCGATCCACTTGCACGAATGAATCCCTTGGTCCTGAGTTCTTCAATCATCTTGTACAAAATCTCCAACTCTGAAGGCGCCATTCTGTAGACTCGCTCTGATACTGGTGCTGTCCCGGGAATCAAGTCGATGGTGAACTCGATCTCCTGCTCTGGTGGCATCCCTGGAAGTTCCTCTGGGAAGACATCTGGAAACTCTTCAACTATCCGGGGCAACTGCACTGCTGCTACTGCCATCCGCAATACTGGAGGAGATGGCTCTACTGTGCCTCTAGAAAATGAAAACTCTGGCTCTCCGGGAATACTAAAGACAACTCTGCCAACATGGCAGTCTATCCTAGCATAATGGTTCCTCAACCAATCTATGCCTAGGACTACATCATAGTCTGCCATAGGGAACTCTATGAGCCTAGCGGGGAACTCTCTATCGCTAACTACGATCCGACACGAGGAAAACACTCGATCTACCCCTATAAGACCATTACCAGTAAGTATATTGAGCCTCACTGATAATGACTCGGGCTTCAATTCTATCCGTGTCGCGAATCGTGTAGACATGAATGAATGCGATGTACCAGAATCAAATAATACAGATGCTGGAAAGGTGTTGACGAGAATAGTACCTGCCACTACCTCACATGGTGTAACTTATTCTTCCATGGTCATCATCATAGCCTGACCTCTAGCTGCGGGTCCTCTCTGCTAGAAACCCCTCTGTCGGTTCTGTGCTGGAGCCTGGGTGAACTGCTGCTGGAAGGCCTGGGCCTGGGGCAACAATGGCCTCGGGTACTGCTGTTGCTGCTGCTGCTGGACTGGAACTGGGGCTGGTCCTCTCACCGAAGAACTAGAAAGGTTGGATGATGATGGACCTCCCCTATTCGGGCAGGTCCCTATCTGGTGGTCTGCTCCTCCACAAGCCAGGTACAATTCCTGTGCCCTACGACACTCTGCCACTACATGGCCCGGCTTTCCGCAATGAGAACATCCCACCGCGGAAGACTGCTTCTGCTTCTGCTGCTGCGGATACGTCGGGGTTGAATGTTGAACCGACGTCACTGAGGCCGCCCGCCTCGGAGTTCCAATGGTCAATCCCCTAGCTGCCGGGGCTGGAGCTGATGATTGGTGCATCTGACTGTGGGACCGCTTCCTGCCTCCGGTCCTGTCCACAATTCTCTGGGAGGTATACTCATGCCTCCTTGCTGCCTTCAATACTGCATCGAACGTCTGGTGCTTGAACTGCTCCACAACCAATAATATCTCTAAGTGTAGCCCCTGCTGGAACTGCTGGGCCCGATCAAACTCGGTCGCCACCAAGGTGGAGGCAAACCTACTGCGTCTAGAAAACTCAGTCGCATAACCGTCGACCGTCCTGCCTCCTTGCTTCAAGTTGGTAAATCTGGTCTGCAGGTCGTACCGTGCCACCGCATCGAAGTACTTTGTCTGGAACCTCTCTCTGAACGTCGCCCAAGTGACTGGTACCGCTAACCCTATGGCCTGAGCTGCCCACCAATCGCGAGCCAAGTCTAACAACTGTAGGCGTACCACCGCCACCTTCTCATTCTCAGGTGTCCTAGCTGCTTCTAGAACCACCTCGGTATCCTGAAGCCAAGCGTCCGCGGCAATCGCATCTTCACTGCCGTCAAAGAAGGGAGGGTTCAAGCGCTTGAAACTATTGGCCGCCTGATTCCCTTGGGGACCTCCTCGGTTTAGTGCATCATGAACTTCCTGGTGCAAGGCGTCGCCTCGACGATCTTGGGATGCAAGCAGTTCTCTGATAAGCCCTACCAAAGGTCCCTCATTCTGTCTAGCTGGTTGAACGGGCGGAGCTGCCTGAACTGGAGGTTCTGAGCCTCCGAAAAGCATAACTCGGGAGGCTACTCCAGAGTGCTGAGCTTGATCTTCCTGGCGCTGGGGTGCTTGTCGAGCTTCCTCTGGCTGGTTGGCAGGTCCGGGAGTAATGCCGCTGAAGAAGACGACATAGGGAACAATAAGAAAAGGACCAGGACAGATCAATGATACAAGCAATGTGATCAGGTCGAGATTCTCAGGAATTTGAAGATACGAGCAGAGATCAAGGACGAATATTGATTGAGACATCTATTCGGTAAACCCTCACATTTCTTGAATGCCAAGACCTGCATGGGCCACCACTTAAACCGTGTCACGCCCCAGAACCAGAATACTGGAGAGCGGGGGCAGACATAGCCAGCTACGTATATTGAAATAGAATGCATCTCAACTATACGGTCACGGCTGTCTAGATATGAGGGTTTACTACAAGCCAGCAGTCTCTTAAGGTCAAGCCTATTGTCTCAATTTTAAGCAATTAACAGAGTTACAAAATATTAGAGCATCAAATATATATATATAAGGCGTCCCAAATATTACATATTGGATGATCATGAAGCTAGTCGTAGAAAATGATGGGACTAGCAAGAGTTCAGTCATACATGATCAACCCTAGGATTTGTTAATCATGTTTACAGCCCGTAGGCAGACAGTAAGTAAATATGCATCGAGCAAACAGGTGCTCGTCGGCTAAACGCCTTAAAAGAATAAATTTACATATAAGTGGGTGAAACAAAAAGAAAAACCCACTCTTGGCCCAGGTTCCGTCTAGTTGTCACCATTGGGCTGGAAGCTTGGTAGATCCTCGGGAGCTGCTCCGAAATCTGGCCACACAAAACCAGCTGGGTCAAACCCCAGAAAGAGCAAGTGCCACAAGGAGGCCACAAATAAGAACAAAAGCCAGCATATCAAAACATAAAGAATAAAAGAAAGTACAAGTAGTAAAGTACACAGGGCGATAAACGACTAGGGACGTGGAACCATTTCGGGAGCCAGGTTACAATCCTTAAACCAAACAAGGACCGGGATTGTACCCCTTCGCCTGAATAGCTCACTGTCTCTACCCATTTATCGTTAGAGATAAGTAAAACAAACATGCTCAGGAGATAGCAGGCACGGGAGCTAGACAAGACTTAGACAAGGCTGGACACCATCCATTCGCAATCGGCCAAACAAATACTATAGCTTACTACTTTAACTAACTAGGGTTATCACAATCCTAATTACTAACAAGATGCAAGTGAGAAACTCCCAGTCCCAAGCCCTGCAGACTATCCAGTTATCCTTCCGCGGGTTGAGAGTTATAGGTGGGTACATTGCCCGGGAGACAAATGTACCCTTAGGTGACTTAGAGGGTGCAACACATGACAGTGTGCTGGAAATGTGCTCTACTCGTCGGCAAGCTACAAGTCCATTAAAGTGCCCAGATAACGAGATTGCCTGTGACTGGGAATTCTCCATATTCTAGTTTGATCTAATCATTAGCCTAATCCAATTTAGCGCGAGTCCCTGGCCGTGGTACCCAGGAAGTCACGTCCTAGACATGATGCGAGACAAGACAAGTGGATTGTACAAGCAAGCAAGCAGGAGCACCCACGGTGTCAAGTTGATTATACGAGTCAAGTTACAAGTTACAAGTCAAGTCAGGAGTGCGCCGCCACGGGCTACTATCAAGTTATCAAGATAAATCATGTCAGGGTACTGTCAGGAGTGCGCCACTACGGGCCACTATCAAGTCAGGTTGGTCATGTCAGGAGTGCACCACTACGGGTCACTGTCGTGTTATGCTAGTTCCTTGTCATGCCATGCCATGTACAATAGTCATTCCAAATATATTAAGTAAAATCAAGTTCATGACAAAAGGCGTAAGGATATAAAATGGACGTAAAATATCTAATAAAATACCAATATATATAGGACTATAGAAGAGCCAAGCTTAAAGAAATAACCAAAACTCTAAAAGCCAATAGATTGCACAAGGGGTCAGGGAGTTGGATTGCGCAGGTGTCAGATGCGCAGGGTGCCAAGTGCGCAGGGGCACAGGGCACAGGGGCAGATTGCGCATGAACAGACTGCGCAGAAGTGAACTGCGCATGGGTGGATTGTGCAGGAACAGACTGCACAGAAGTCAACTGCGCATGGGTGGATTGCGCAGGAACAGACTGCGCAGAAGTTAACTGCGCATGGGTGGATTGCGCAGGGGTTACTTTGCGCATGGCTGGCTTGCGCATGGATGGCTTGCGCCAGCGCAATCCAGCGCAGCGCAAAGCACTGGCTGAGGTCATGCGCAATCGGCCCTGCGCTAAAGAGCACAGGCCGGGGGTGCGCAATCGGCTATGCGCTAAAGAGCGCAAGGCAGAGGGATGTTCTTCCTGGCCGAGAGCAGGTCCAAGAACACCAAGAACTTCAATTCTTCATAACTTTGTCAAATCAAAACCAAATCTAGATTTTCAAAGTTCTAACTTGAGTAAAATCGAATTCTCTTCCACATGGAAGCATCAAAACATGCAAAAATCGAAGTTTAATAGATCAAAACCCAGGATTTTTGAAATTGGTTAAAACCTAGATCTAGAAGAATGAAAGCTCCAAATCACAAAATGTCAAGTTCTAAAGTTATTCTTTATGGCCTAATCTAGTTAATAGACAAATAAAAAGTGGTACTTATTTGATGGCAAGGTGCACTTGCCTATAGGTTGGAGAGTTGTGTGGAAGAAGGAAGAAGATGGAGAAGTTAATGGAGAATAAAGAGGAGAGAGAAAGGTTGGTGGAGATATAATAAGGGCGGGTGTGTTGTGTTGAGGGTAGAGTGTAGGTTAAAGTATACCAATTCATATTAAACCAAACCTAATCAAACCAACCCAATTTCACAAAATAAAACCAAGCCGTGGTCCAAACCCATTTACGAGAAACCAAAATCCGCAAGTCGAGAAAATAAAATATGTGCCAAAATCAAATTACGAGTACAAATACGAAATACAGGAAATGGGGGTGACAGTCGTAGTGGGGGTGTATCTTTCGATATTCCAGGCATGAAGAGATTCACCTTAGTCAGATCAGAGCCAACTCAGCAAGAGCAGGGAGTAGTAACGGCAATGGAAGAAGTTCAGGTTCCGAAGGTAGTTGAAGAATTTTTAGACGTGTTTCCCGAAGAACTTCCCGGTCTGCCACCGGTTAGAGATATTGAGTTCAGTATAGAATTGGCACCAGGAACTAAACCGATATTAGATCGGGTTTACAGAATGGCGGATTCGGAGCAGGCCAAGGTATATCAGCATATAGAGGAATTGAAAGAGAAGAAGTTTATCCAAGCTAGCGTATCGTCGTGGGCAGTACCAGTGGTACTTGTGGAGAAGAAGGATGGATCATCCAGATTGTGCATCAATTACAGAAAGCTTAACGCGGCAACAGTAAAGAACAAGTACCCATTACCCAGGATCGACGACTTATTTGATCAGTTGAGCAAGGCTAGAGTTTTCTCCAAGATAGATCTTCGTTCAGGGTATCACCAAGTGAGGGTTCGGAAAGAAGACATTCCCAAGACAGCATTCAGGTCGAAGTATGGGCATTATGAATTCTTGGTAATGCCGTTTGGTTTGACCAATGCTCCAGCAATATTCATGGATTTGATGAACCGCATCTTTATGCCGTATTTAGATCAATTTGTCGTAGTATTTCTCGACGATATTCTTGTGTACTCTGCTAGTAAAGAGGAGCATGAAGACCACCTCAGGAAAGTGTTACAGGTTCTGAGAGAGAACCAGTTGTATGCCAAGCTCAGCAAGTATGAGTTCTGGACGGATCATATTTCATTTTTAGGTCATATTATATCAGGAGCTGGAGTAGCAGTGGATCCCAAGAAGGTAGAAGCAGTAGAGAGTTGGCCAGTACCCAAGACCGTAGCTGATGTACGGAGTTTCTTGGGATTGGCAGGATATTACAGAAGATTTGTGTCAGATTTTGCAAGACTTTCAGCACCCATGACCCGCTTGACACGGAAGGATGTGCCATTTGTTTGGTCAGCAGAATGTCAGGCATCATTTGAGAATTTGAAGCAGAAGTTGATATCAGCGCCTATCCTTACATTGCCAGTTGGACCCGGAGGTTTTACTGTATATTGTGATGCGTCAGGTAAAGGACTTGGATGTGTCCTCATGCAGCACGGGAAGGTAATAGCGTATGCATCTAGGCAGCTTCGGGACCACGAGAAGAATTACCCAACTCATGATTTAGAGTTGGCGGCAGTAGTATTTGCTTTGAAGCTATGGAGGCATTACTTATATGGTGACCGAGTAGACATGTATACAGACCACAAAAGTCTGAAGTACATCTTTACTCAGAAGGAGCTGAACATGAGGCAGAGAAGATGGTTGGAGTTGATCAAGGATTATGACATGGAGCTTCAATATCATCCAGGCAAGGCTAATGTGGTAGCAGACGCTCTCAGCAGAAGGGGCGGCGCATTTATGTTGACAATGCAGAAGCATATCTTAGAAGACCTTCAGGAGATGGGCATCGAGATTATACTTCCTAGCGATGTAGAAGTTCTGGCAAGTCTACAAGTCCAATCTGACTTGGTAGATAGGATCAAGGCAGCTCAGGCACAAGACCCAAGGATTCAGAAGCTTAGGGCAGAATGTGAGTCAGGACTCAGAAAAGAGATACAAATTCACGAAGATGGTACGCTTAGGTTTGGATCACGTCTATGTGTGCCTAGTAGAGATATCAGACCTGAAGTTATGGCAGAAGCTTACAGTTCCCAGTATTCTGTACATCCTGGAGGGACCAAGATGTACCAAGATATCAAGCAGCACTTCTGGTGGAACGGAATGAAGAGAGAGATAGCTAGATTTGTTTCCCATTACTTGGTATGTCAGCAAGTAAAGGCAGAACAGCAGAGGCCAGCTGGATTATTGCAACCACTTCCTATCCCAGAATGGAAATGGGAGCATATTACAATGGACTTTGTGACCGGTTTACCGAGATCACCAAGTGGTAAAGATGCTATTTGGGTGATAGTGGACCGACTTACGAAGGTAGCACACTTTCTTCCTTTCAGAGTAGGGCAATCTACAGAAAAGTTGGCAGAGTTGTATATGCAACAGATAGTCAGGCAGCATGGAGTTCCTGTCAGTATTGTGTCAGACCGAGATACCCGTTTCATATCACATTTCTGGAAGAGCTTGCATCATAGTCTGGGTACCAAGTTAAGATTTAGCACGGCTTACCATCCACAGACGGATGGGCAATCAGAAAGAACAATTCAGACTTTGGAAGATATGTTGCGAGCTTGCACTCTAGATTTTAGAAGATCTTGGGAAAGCCACCTGCACTTAGTTGAGTTCTCATACAACAACAGTTATCATGCCAGTATCCAGATGGCGCCATTTGAGGCACTATATGGTAAGAAGTGTAGATCGCCACTAGCATGGAATGATATCGGAGAAAGGAAGATGCTAGGCCCAGAAATGATTATTCAGACGGTTGAAGTGATTAAGGGAATTAGAGAGCGACTTCGTGTTGCGCAGGATCGGCATCGTCATTGGGCGGACCAGCATCGTAGGCCGCTAGAGTTTTCTGTTGGGGACCACGTGTTCTTGCGGATCTCACCTACCCGTGGGGTCATTAGATTTGGCGTTCGCGGGAAGTTGAGTCCGCGATACGTAGGCCCATTTGCTATTCTTGATAGGGTAGACGATGTTGCTTATCGTTTATCCCTTCCACCTTCGTTACGAGAGGTGCATGACGTGTTTCATGTATCTCAATTGCGAAGGTATGTATCGGACCCCAGCCATATCCTCGATCATTCAGAACTGGTTGTTGGTACCAACCTGTCTTACGAGGAACAACCTGTGTCCATCTTGGACCGAAGAGAGAAGATACTCAAGAACCGAACAATTAACCTTGTCTGGGTTGCTTGGGGTCATCACTCTTTGGGAGAGTCAACGTAGGAACGTGAGGATGATATCCGATCACGGTATCCACATCTGTTTGACTCACAAGGTATATCTTTTTCTGTGTAACTGATTGTCTTGATTCCTCATGCTTATCACCTTATGGGTAGAATTGCTTGATATCGTAAATTGATGGATTTACATATATGTTACTTGCTATGGACATTGTAAAATGATTGCTTGATTAAATTGCTTGTACTTAGATTTGTTTAGCCCCGATATTTCTATCCGGCTTAGGGTTTGAAATTCCGAGGACGAAATTTTTCTAAGGAGGGTAGAGATGTCACTCCCCGTTTCCAGAATACGTATTTTTATACATGTACAACTCATGAGTATTTATTTAATATTTATCATGTATTATCCTGTATTTAAATTCCTTTAATTTTATGTTAATCAATTAATCTGCTCTTTAAATTTTTATGTTAATTTATTTTCTGCAATTATATTTCTACAATTTTATTTCTGCACTTTATTTCCTGCTTTTATTCTCTGCTTTAGCTAGGCTTTGGGTTCGGGTTGGCTTTGGTTGGATCCCCTACAACCCGACCCATTGGACCCATTGGACCCATTGGACCCGGCCCAACTCCCACCTACCACCCCCTTTTCTATTTAAAGCTTACATCTCTTTCTCTCTCCTCATAAACTCACATTCTCACCATTACTCCTCTTCTTCTTCTTCATTACTCTCTCCACCTACCAAACCGTAGGCAAGTACAACTTGCTCCACATGAGAACCCATGTTTTTATGGTTCATTTATCTTCCTCGTAAGATCCTAAGAGAGTTTAGAACTTGGCATTTTTCATTTCGCAGTCTTAATTTTTGTAGATCTAGAAATGAGTTATTTTCGGAGTTTGGTGGTTTGATCTATTAAACTTCTTTGTTTTCAAGTTTTAACGGTTCTATGTTGTAGAGAGTTTTATTCTACCCAATTTTAACCTTTGGAAAGTTGGATTTGGACTTGTTTTGACCAAGTTATGGACCTTTGAAGCTTTGGGGTGCAACTATGGAGTTCTTGCTGTTTGGAGAAGACAGTGAGCAGTGTACACTAGCTTTTTAGCTTGCGTCACTGAGCTGTGCGCGCTCTTTAGCGCAACGCAGTCTGGAGTCCATGCGCTACCTTTTTAGGAAGCGTGTGTCTTGCATACGCTACCTTTTTAGGAAGCGTATGTCTTGCATACGCTACCTTTTGGAAGCGTATATCGTATGGAGTCCATACGCTACCTTTTGGGAGCGTATGACTTGCATACGCTGACTTGAATGGTCAGGAGTCGTATGGAGTTCATACGCTACCTTTTGGGAGCGTATGACTTGCATACGCTGACTTGAATGGTCAGGAGTCGTATGGAGTTCATACGCTACCTTTTGGGAGCGTATGACTTGCATACGCTGACTTGAATGGTCAGGAGTTGTATGGAGTTCATACGCTACCTTTTGGGAGCGTATGACTTGCATACGCTGACTTGAATGGTCAGGAGTCGTATGGAGTTCATACGCTACCTTTTGGGAGCGTATGACTTGCATACGCTGACTTGAATGGTCAGGAGTCGTATGGAGTCCATACGCTGCCTTTGGGGAGCGTATGACTTGCATACGCTCACTTGGATGGTGAGGAGTCGTATGGAGCCCATACGCTGCCTCTTTGACATGAGCGTAGGCTGACATGAGAGTAGCCTATTTACCCTGGATCTTCTATAACCCTGTATATTGATATCTTATTAGATATTTAACATCCATTTTATATTCTTACGCCTTTTAGCATAAACTCGATAAATCATGATATGATAATATTGTTAATATCAATTGTTATGTGGAATGTGCCTTGTATCCCGATTGATTCTTGGGATACCCAGTATGACTGGGACTTGACCATGAGAGTTATAGACTCGACCCCCGTTTAATGCTAATTGACTTTCATGCCTTGTCACCATTGATAATAATGGTTATCTTGACTAAATTGATCATGCGTTCCTAGTTGGAACTAAGAGACTGGCTAGTCGTCTTATTGAATTAAATGAATGAGACACGTTCATGTTATGAACTATTGTAATCGACTGGCTGATCCCGAATATTGACTTACATGCACATGCAGGCTTCAATCTATTTATTTATTTATTTACTTATTTATTTTCTACAAAAGAAGCATACGTACTTTATGGTCAAGGCATGATTACCGTGGTTAGATTTGATTGTTGTATTACGCTATGTAAGACCTGTAACCTAACCGCACTGGTATCGTTGTAGAGTTGTGCATATCGTACCCCGTACGAAAGTACTCATTTGAATGACTATGATCTACGGCATGGGATTTCACTCAACGTAGGGACTATTAAGTTAAATAAAATAATAATGGCATGGAGAGAATGGATTCCCGAGTTCTTACATGGCAGCCCCCTTGGGACAAGTAATACCTGACGGGCCGGCTGGTTCCCACAGATACTGTAAAACTGCCACACGGGCAGGGAACAGTATCTGCTATTATTATTATTATATATTGTATATTGACGGGCGTCCTGCTAGGACTCGTCTAATTCATGCATGGCGCACATGATTGACTGGATAGACTAGCCTTGCTCGCACATGGTAAGAACTGAGGAATCCCTAATTGCATTATTCCAGGATAACTTGGGACTCACAATAGCAAGCCGTAGTAGTTGAATGGCCGTTTAAATTGATTTGTTTGTGCACTGTACCTACTCTGTTACCTAACTGGGATGATCAGAATGTCAGGACATGACGGGCCAACTTCTGTCCTTGTTTGGTTGGGAGGTTGGTTCGAAGTGTCGTGATGTGATGTGAATCCTAGTGGAAAGCAGAGATCTATTATTATATTCTCTTACTTACTGGTTTTAGTTCTCATGTCGTGCTTCCTTGTGGTACTTGCTATTAGAGGTCTAACCTCTCTGGTTTTGTATGGCCAGATTTAGAGCCGGTCCCCGAGGATCCAGCTTACTTCTACCTCCAAGATGGTCAATACTAGAGGGATAATCGCAGGAGGACTCGAGTGGGTTTCTTACTTCACCGCTCGTTTTGTCACTTACTTTATACTTAGCCGTTTAGCACCGACATGTTAGTCGGATTATCTTGTACTTACTTTTACATAATTGTAATTAAAGTCAGACTGCAGCTGATAACAATTGTGTATACTTTTGCTACATCAATCTGGCTATGTTTTGTAAAGCCAGATATCAAGAACATTTTGACAGAGCGTTTGGGACGCCTTACTGCTTTATCTTACATGTTCTCTATTACTGTTTCTTGTTTGAATGATTGAGACAATAGATGTGAAGAGACCATAGTGAGACTTTCATGTAGTATGCACCCCCTCGTCTTTTAGACAGCATTGATCATATTATACGGTATTCATCTACCCGTAATACGTAGCTGGCTGAGTCATTCCCTCGCTCTCCAGTATTCTGGTTCTGGGGCGTGACAAACCCGAACTGACGAAGTACTCTGTCGGGCATGTACGGCTCCGTGATTTCATAGCATGTGATCATGCCATGAAATAAAGAAACCGGTTGGACCTCACGATTCAAGTCACGTAAATCCCGGTATGGATTCCAAAAAATCTGTAGGAATAAAGTTAACAACAATACAAAATTAACATGAAAAAGTTAGTCAAACAATAGTACCTCTTCTGGCACCAATCTGTCTAATACTTCACGAATAGAAGCCAGTGTTTGCCAATTTTTTGTTTCCAGCTGGGATGGCCTCCATCGACACACTCGGGGAAAGTGTTCAAGATACGCTGGGTTTTCGTCAGCCCGTCTAAGCATCGGAAAGTGCTCGTATATCCATGCCTATTCAAACAACAAATAGTAAAAATTAAAACAACAAATTTAAGTATACAAGATTAAATTGTTAGAAGTTTTCTTACATGTAGCAGAGTCTGACAGCCGGCCATAGTCTTAGTCCCGACACGGGATGCGATGCCGAGCTCGCGGTAAAGGTTGGCCAGGATACCGCTTCCCCAGGATATCTCCATGAAGTCATCCACTTCAGATAAGTTTAGCATGTACCGAGCATGTATCGACGTACCAGACTTGTCCGGAATACCGACCGTTCCCAGGACGAGCAACATATACGCACGAGCCACCGTGTCGACCGTCTCTTCGTCATCGTCATCCACCTCCATATTCATGAACTGGTCCACCAGAAATGATAGAGGAATTCCGTACGACTTCTTGAAGCCTGGTAGAGTTGTAAAACTCGTAGCCGTAACTCCAAGGTGATCTGAGATGAACTTGACGATATTCTCGTACCATTTCACGAATTTCTCGTTCGTGTAATGTTCTTTGGTCATTACACGCCCGGTCACTGGCAGCTCCAATATCTGGTAGACGTCGTCGAGCGTAATGGTCATCTTCCCTACTGGGAGATGAAATGTGTTCGTCTCCGGGTGCCATCTCTCCACGAAGGCGGATATTAGGGCACTATCCATTGTTCGGTAGGCATTTTGTGCCCAATTGTGCAAGCCGCTCGGTATGATTTTGCTCCGGACGGCCTCGGATAAGCTTGTAAACTGCCAGGACACGGTTTTCTTCCCGTGACTCACAGCCCTAAGGATACGATATGTCCTCTGTATACAACAAAACACATATCAATTATGAAATACATATTTGAAAAGTATACTACCGTTTACAAACGTCATTTACATACCGGGTTCTTCCATATTTCGTACGCAATGTGGTTCTCAAAATAAACCAACATTGAGCAACCGGGCGGACGGACAGGCGGCTCAGAAGGACCGACCTCCTCAGAAGGACCGCCCTCCTCAAATGGCGCAGAACCCTCTTGCCGTGATAGGAGTTGGGCAATTGGCAGGTCGTCGTCGTCGTCGTCGGAAGGAGGCGTAGGAGTATGAGCTCGTTGCTTCGACCGAGCTTGACGTGCCGACGGCGATGTCCGAGACCAAGCTTCGGGCGCCGGTTCGGTAATTGTTATCGGACGCTCGCGAGGACGCTCCGCACGTTCCTTCCGCTTTGACGCGGTGGGCCATATTCTTTTGTTCGGTGGACTACATGACAACATACAATACTTATTAAGTAATAGAAAAAACATGCACTTACCCAACTACTATCTCATAATAAGTAGGACTGCCAGGAATGTGGCAGTCCTAATGAAAATTAGGACTGCCACATTCCTGGCAGTCCTATTTCAGAACAGGACTGCCAGGACTGTGGCAGTCCTAATTTTTATTAGGACTGCCACATTCCTGGCAGTCCTACTGTCGTGAATCCGAACTCCATTAACGAAATCCTATTTTGTCGTGTTCTAGGGTTAGGGTTTCAACATAAATTTCGGGTTTTATGTGTTCGAAAATAAGGGAAGAGAACGTGCAAGAGATTATAAACCTATTTTACAAAAAAAATTTCAAGAATTAAACCAATTCTAGGGTTTCGAATATAATCTAAAAAATTTCGAAGAAATTAGGGAAGAACGTACCTGGATTCCGGTTGCTTTGACTTCCGTGTCATATCTTCGAGAATCTTCGTGGAGGGATTGAGAATGGAGTAATGGAGAAGAAGAAATTAGGGTTTAGGAGATGGAGAGGGAGAGGGAGAGAGCTTTCTTTCTTTTCTTCTTGAGGAGAGAGAGTCAATAATGAAAATGAAATGAAATTTTTGGGTTTGGGGGGGTTGGGTTGCCCCTAGCAATTTTTGGGTGCCCCCTAGCAATTTCTCCACATTCATGGGCTGCCCCCTAGCAATTGATGCCCCCTAGCAATTTTGGTAGTGCCCATAGAAAAAACCTTCCCTAAACTCACATTTTGCTACGGACTAGCTCAAAAAAATTTCAAATATTTACAAGTTTGTCACTTATTTTTTTGCTTGGAACTAGTCCACATATGAGTATAAATACCAACTTTTTTCTTTTCTCGTCTCCTTTTTCTTTTTGTGAAGATTCTAGGTGAAAATTCTAGTTATAGTTTCATCGAATTATACCGTCATTTGAAAAGATGCTCTCTAAACAATAAGAAACATATGCTCTCTGAACAGTAACAGTTCTTGAACTACCCTCTTCATAAGATTGGAGATTGTCATCTGTCTGATTGTTTCCACATGACGAAAGGAGTCCGATAGGCTATTATCATCAGCATATTTTGATTTACTCAAGCCTTCCTTTGCGTTAGATTTATCCTGAACCGTAAGAATCATTCCTTCATTTGCAACAAAGTCATTTGCCAATACTTGATCCACCATGACTTCCTTAATTTCCTTTGAAACTGTAGGAAATTGGGTGACAGGTAGATGGTTTGGAGAACTCCTTAACTTCCTTCGGCTCCGAGCAGTAAGACAGAGAACCAGTATTGCAAGAACAAAAAATATTAAGACTCCAACAAGTATTCCAATTTTAACCCAAATAATTATGACTGCCAACTAGTTGGACTTGTTAGCAGTCCACTCTTTATTTAGGACTGCCTTCATGTTTACAGTCCAAGTTGACACTCTCCAAACAGAGAGTTTGGACTTGGACTGCCAACTTGTTGTGTCACGACCCGCATGTCAGACTCGCTTCCCGTTATACGTATTTTTTAGGATACGTATACGGATTTCTGATATTTGACAGGTGGCCTGTATTTTGACTTGTCTTGCTTGGCTTAGCCTTGGTTTAATCTTGACTTGATTTTGGTTCAACTTGGTTCAACATGGCTTGTTTGGTTCATTTTAGTTTGAGATGAGAAGGGGTTGATATATAAGTCAACTCCACTCTCTCTCCTTCATAACTTCTTCATTTATTTCTTTCTTCTTCTCCATAACTCCTTCCCACCTACAAAGAAATTCTAGGCAAGTGCAACTTGCTTTATGATGGATCTCAATTTTTATTGTTCCATTCTCTTCTCTACTTGATTCTAAGGCTCTATAGAACTTGACATTTTCGATTTTGATGGTTAGATTCTTGTAGATCTAAGTTTGTAGCTTTTTTCAGTTTTTATTAGTTTTGATCTCTTAAACTTTGTTATTTCCAAAATCTAATTGTCATATGTTGTAGAAAATTTGATTCTACCCAATTTAGACCCTTGAAAGTCCTGATTCCGACTTATTTTGAGTGATTTATGCCCTTTTGAGTTCATGGGTTTCCATAAACATTTGGGAGCTGTTTGGAGAAGATGAGCAGGAGGCATATTGGCTGGCGCATGCTGGCTGACGCATGTCGGTGCATGTTGGAGCATGCTGGCGCATGCAGGCGCATGTTGGCGCATGTTGGTGCATGTTGGAGCATACTGGCGCATGCTGACCCATCCTGGTCCTGGCGCCTCTTGGCCCAGGCGTACTCTACTCGCCCTGGCGCCTCTTGGACCAGGCACACTCTGCTCGCCCTGGCGCCTCTTAGCCCAGGTGCACCCTGCTCGTCTTGACGCCTCTTGGCCCAGGCGCACCCTGTTCGCCCTGGCGCCCTTTGGTCTGGCGCCTTTCCGGCCTTGCGCCTTTTGGTCCAGCGCCATCTGGTCCCGCGCCAGTTGGTGGCTGGCGCCTTTTGGTCCAACACCTGTCACTTTCCTGGCGCCACCTGACCAGCGCCACTTGTTGGCCTCGATACCCGCTTGCCCTTATCCCCATGCATGTTCTCCTATTTTTTGTTGTATATGCTTGTGATCTTACATATGTCTTGTATTTTGCCTAACTTGCGATGACCCAACTTGATAGCTTAATACTATTGAACTTGACTTGGACATGAGCTTTAACCTTGACTTGAACATGATAATATAAATTCTTCTTGATAATCTTGATAGTGGCCCGTCGAGGCGCACTCCTGACAAGCAACAAGCAAACTTGGCATAACATGTATAATCTTGATAGTAGCCTATCGAGGCGCACTTCTGACGAGTAATCCTGACAGGTAACAAGTAACCTGACATGACATGATAATCTTGAAAGGCTGTTGCGACAGCTACCCTAACTTACTAAGTAACTCTTGTCTTGACACCATGGTTGACTTTCTTGATTGTGCCTGTACAAGCTACATGTCTCGTCTTGCATCATGTCTAGGATATGGATTCCTGGTTACCACGGTCAGGAATTCACAGTGAATCTGACTAAGTTAATGACTATATTGATCAAGTAGTTCATATAGAGAGATATTTTCTAGTTACAGGCGATTCCGTTATCCCGGCCACACCTGAGGGACTTGTAGCTTGCCGATGAGTATGGCACATTTCCAGCCCATTGTCATGTGGGACACTTCTTGAAAACATAAGTACTGAAAGTACACCAGTAATCTTGATAACTCTTGTAACTCTTGTAAATCATCTCGCCTGGATAACCTGGATAGCTGTAGGGCTTGTGACTGCGAGAACATCTCATTACATCTTGCTAGTAACTAGGCCTGTGATAACCCTAGTTAGCTAATGATAGCAAGCCGTAGGACATGATTGGCCGTGCCTGAATGCTTGCTCATGATTAGCATGGAAATTATATTTTGTCTCTTAATGCAAGCTATTATTTTATTCTAACCCCATCTTCTTATCATTTAAGCATGTTCATTTATTTATTCTTCTATTTTATTATCTGCTGGCTTTAGTTCCTTAATGAAGCCTTTCTTGTAGCACTTGCTCTTTCTGGGGTCTGACCCAGCTGGTTTTGTATGGCCAAATTTCGGAGTGATACCCGAGGATCTTCCTGCTTATCAGCCAGATGGTGAACACCAGACGTAATCGTGGCAATGAGTGGGTTTCTATTTTGCTCTTCCACTCTACTGTAAATTATTCTTTTGAGGCATTTAGCCGCCGAACAAGTGTTAGCTCATGTTGAAACTCAATTTCTATTTGCCTAAGGGCTGTAACATGATTGACAAATCCTAGGGTTAATCATGTATGACTTAACTCTTGCTAGTCTTCACATTTTGTATGACTAGCTTCATGATCATCTGAATATGTAATGTTTGGGATGCCTTACTTTGTATGTCTGATGATCTAACATCTTGTAATATTTACTTGCTTGCTTGAGATTGAGACACTAGATTTGTTCTTGACCATAAGGGACTAATGGATTGTAGTTAAACCCTCAGGCATCTAGACAGACGTGACCGTATTACGAGGTGTGTTGTACTTCAAAGTACATAGCTGGCTATGTCTGTCCCACGCTCTCCAGTATTCTTGTTCTGGGGCATGACACGGTTTAAGTGGTGGCCCATACAGATCTTGTAAATCAAGATGTGTGAGAATTTTACCGAATAGATGTCTCAATCAGCATTCGTCCTTAATCTCTACTCGTGCTTTTTAATCTTCCTGAATCTTGGCTTGATAAGGTGCTTTATCCTTGATTTATCTTGGTCCTTCCTTATTATTCCTCATGTCATTTTCTTCAGTGGCATTGTTCCTGGTTGTAATGCCTGTGGTTCGTATTACGTATTTCTGGAATACGTGTACGTAATTATTCTTGTATTGCGTGATTTTCTTGTTTAATTTTCTCCCTGGGCTTGGTTTATTCTTGGTTTGGGTTGGCTTGGTTCGGTTTGGGATTGCTCTTGGTTCATCATGAACCAAGGGGTGAACCCTACCTACCACCACCACTCATATTTATTACCTATTCTTCTTCTCTCTCTTCATTAATCTCTTCTTCTTCTTCTTCCATTTACTCCCTTCACCTACCAAAGAGAGAGAAGAGAGAGGTCTAGGCAAGTGCAACTTGCTTCCACAAGAGAGCCCATTTTATTGTTCCATTAACTTTTCCTCATGTTTCTAAGACACATTGGAACTTGTCATTTTCCATTTTGAGGCTTTAATTTTTATAGATCTAGAAATTAGTTATTTTCGAATTGTGGTGGTTTTGATCTATCAAACTTCTTTGTTTTTAAGTTTTGATGGTTCCATGTTGTAGAGAATTTTATTCTACCCAATTTTGACCTTTGAAAAGTTGGATTTGGACTTATTTTGACCAAGTTATGGACTTTTGAAGCTTTGGGTTCAAACCACGGAGTTCTTGCTGATTTGGAGAAGACAGTGAGCAGTGCGCGAGCTTTTTAGCTTACGCCACTGAGTTGCGCACGCTCTTTAGCGCAGCGCAGTCCGACTCATACGCTGCCTTGGTAAGGAGTCGTATGGACCTCATACGCTGCCTTGATGAGGAGTCGTATGGACCTCATACGCTGCCTTTTGGAGGCGTATGTCTTGCATACGCTACCTTGGCAAGGAGTCGTATGGACCTCATATGCTGCCTTGATGAGGAGTCGTATGGACCTCATACGCTGCCTTGAAGAGGAGTCGTATGGAGTACATACGCTGCCTTTTGGAAGCGTATGTCTTGAGCGTAGACTGACCTAGCGTAGCCTGGCCTGAGCATAGCCTGACCTGAGCGTAGCCTGGCCTGAGCATAGCTTGACCTGAGCGTAGCCTGGCCTGAGCGTAGCCTGGCTTGAGCGTAGCCTGATTACCCTGGATCTTCTATAGCCCTGTATATTGATATTTTATTAGATATTTAACGTCCATTTTATATCATTACGCCTTTTGTCCTGAACTTGATAATCACGAATTTACTTGATATGTTTGTAATTGATAATTGAGCATGATGGGATAGTGACCCGTAGTGGTGCACTCCTGACATAATAACCTGATATGACCAGATAGTGGCCCGTCGTGGCACACTCCTGACAAGTACACTTGGCATGATAACCTGACATGATTATCTCGAATAGGTGTTGCGACGGCTACCTGACATGACATGACCTGTATAATTAATCTGGACACCGTGGGCGATTGTGTTTGTATAAATAAACCAGTCCTGTCTTGCATCATGTCTAGGACAGGGACTCCTGAGTACCACGGTCAGGAGTACCTACTAAAATGGACTAAGGCTAATAACTAGATTAATACATTAGTCATGACGAGATTTTCCAGCTACAGGCAATCCCGTTAACTGGGCACGCCTTGGGATCTGTAGCCTGCCGTCGAGTAGGGCACATTTCCAGCACACTGTCATGTGTTGCACCCTTCAAGCTACCTAAGGGTACATTCGTTTCCTGGACGATGTACCCACCTGAATTTAACTTTAATCTTTTAACCCGGGTAACCTGGATGGTCTGCAGGGCTTGTGGCTGTGGAATAATCTCACTGCATCTTGTTAGTAATTAGGCTTGTGACAACCCTAGTTAGTTAAAGTATCAAGCCGTAATTCTTGCATGGCCGTGAAGTGATTGGACGGAGTCTAACCAGTCTAGTTTTGTCCTGATCCTGTTCCAGATTATTGAATGACCAGAATGCTTGTATTTATTTTACCGATAAATGGTAAGAATTCCAAGTTCTGTTCAGACGAAGGGTTACAACCCCGATCCTTGTTTGGTTTACGGGCTGTAACCTGGTTATCTGAATAGTTCCATGGTTATCTCGTCGTATATCATCCTAGTGTATTTTCTTTATTTCCAGTTCTTACTTTTATTTATATCTTGTGCTGATTGCTGGTTTTGGTTCTTAAGTGAAGCCTCCTTTGTGGCGCTTGCTCTTTCTGGGGTCTGACCCAGCTGGTTTTGTGTGGCCAGATTTCGGAGCAGCTCCAGAGGATCTACCGACCTTCTAGCCAGATGGTGGCCACTAGACGAAACCATGACAACTAGTGGGTTATTTTTGGCTCTTCCACTCTATTGTAAAAATATTCTTTTGAGACGTTTAGCCGACGAGCACCTGTTTAGCTCGGTTGCACTTACTTACTGTCTGCCTACGGGCTGTAACATGATTAACAGATCCTAGGGTTGATCATGTATGACTAAACTCTTGCTAGTCCTGACATTTTGTAACGACTAGCTTCATGATCAACTGAATATGTAATGTTTGGGACGCCTTACTATTGTATATTTAATGATCATACATCTTGTGACTTTTACTTACTTGCTTGTGATTGAGACACTAGGCTTGTTCATGACCTTAAGAAACTGTTGGCTTATAGATAAACCCTCATGTATCTAGACAACTGTGACCGTATAGCGAGATGGATTCCATTTCATATACGTAGCTGGCTATGTCTGCCCCCGCTCTCCAGTATTCTGGTTTTGGGGCGTGACACTGGTCCTACCGATCAGCCGGATGGAGCACAACAAGTAAACCAGCAGCAACCTGGGGTGCAAACCCAGCACTCCGAGGCAGCATCCCGAGTCATGCCTTCTGGGAGCAAGAGCCGCTAGTTCAGCCAGCCCAGCCTGCAGAGCCTGACAATAGAACCTTGATGGGTGTCATGCCCCGCTCCCGTAGGAACGATCCTCCTCGCTAAGGCGTGATGCCGCACGAGCCTAGACTGTGCTCGTGCAAGACGGGTTCCATAACGGTCGATTTCAGTGGCTGCGACGTGATCGTAGCACAGAAGTCCCATGCAAAGACATTGAATACTAACAGCGAAAATTTAAAGCAAAACACAAGTCATTCAAAAGATGATCTTTATTGATATTGAAACAAAAGTTACAATAGGGCACCAGGCCAAGATTACAATCACTCAAGCTCACTCTTCTCACATTACAAGTTCACTCTGCTCTCTCTCATCTCTCAATACATGTCGTGATCCAGCGGAAGCTTCGGAAGGCGACGCCCATATATTATGTCCCGTATAAGTCTTGACTCCATGCGGCCGCACGCTTCGAATCTCCAAGGAACTCCGTGCCTCGATGCATCCAAGCGAGCTTCGCACCACGAGCTTCTACCTGTACCTGCACATGAAAACTATGTGGGTGTCAGTACTCAGCTGTACTGGTGGAATGAGCTCCTCGTCCACCCATACAAAACCAACACGCTTGATATACTTTGTGCAACATAGTCCATTCTTATCAATTGTCTAGTCGTGTCTTAGGATCAGTTTTATGACGGACGCCTTGGCATACTTGTGTCTGAGGACCATCCCGTGCTTGCACAACGACATTAACTCATACTTTGCCTTAGACCCTTCTCGTGCCAATAACGTTAACCTATCAAGTTGTGTTTGCCTTACGGCCATAATCAGAGACGCAACTACTCGGGAGACTCCATTTCCACGTGACCGTGCTACAAATCCTCTCATGCCGTGCCTCGTACTTCAGTGAGACTAAACCACATTGCCGCCTCACGGCCCTTGCTACTTTGATCACCAACTGACCCAATCAAGACTTGCGAACTTAGTGTCACTCGACCAACTTTGCCTTGCGACGTTTCCTGACTTAAACTCAAGTCGACTCAGTACCTCGCCACTTACTAACTTTACCCATACTTGTGTTATGACAGCACGGCCGTGCCTCATATTTTGAGGTCGTGCCCTGAAACTCAACGTAACTTCACCAACTTGCCCTACGGCCCTTCTCGTCTTAACTCGTAACAGCTCAAGCCTAACTCATGCAACTCTATGCCAACGACTTAACACTCGACGCCACATCTCGTGCCGAAGCACGTCGCCTTCGTTGTAGCCAAATCTTAGGCCCAAACATTATGTCTTCTAACTGCATACACATTCAACTCAACTCAATCCAAAGGCACACACGCGGATTGTCGCCCGTGCCGACACATCTATATGAATGTTCACTGGCATTAACTAGCCATCCTGGACATAGCCTGGCATTCGGGACCCTTGTACCGCAGGTGGCGATACCCGATGCAAGTCCCCGACCTACCGGTTGCTTCATACCCAGCTCGGCTATAACCTGTTTCTTCCTACGTCGAGTCGGTCCCGTGGCCCAGGGTTGCCGCTCGAAGAAACCATCGCCCTTGTCGACAAGTTGTCCATGACCACGCGCCTACGCTAACTTCTAGACTTAACGTAATACATGGTCTCATCATCATCACTTAGTTCTTTTGCTTTGCTTCTTCCACTTTTTACACTTCTTTGCAGAGCCCAAACCAGGGTTACCTCGGCGACTGAACTACAGTCCCGACATACTTTCTCTCGGCGACTAACCATCGCTTAGACTTAACATTTCCTTGAAATCAGGGAACGACTACTGCATAGCCTTCCAACTTAACTTGAACATAACGTATTTTCTTAAGTATCGACCGACCATGGCTAACTTTCCACTGAACCAACCGTGGCTCGTGCCTTAAACCGACTCGTGTTCTACGCAACGCTATCGCCCAAGTCATACCTCATATGACTGTAGGAGCGTAAAAAAGTGCTTTATGGACTAAGTCAAAGAAATTGAAAACTCTACGCAAGCAACTCTCTACGCGAGCTATTTTACGCCAGGGCTATTTTCATTGAACTTTACGCGAGCTACTTTACGCTAAGGCTATTTATTGAATTTTATGCCCGAGGACAGACTGTCAGGCCGCATTTAATGCAGAAGATTTGATCTGACAGAATGATTTTTCTGACAGCATGCAGCACAACAGTCGAGAAGATTGGATTTTCACCAAACCCAATACGCGTCGTATGGTGTGCAGAGGAGGCTACTTTACGCTCAATAAAACTACTTCTTTTACGTGCGATAGTTATTCGAGCTTTTACGCTCAAGGCTATTGTGGGCGTAAAGTCTATTTGGGCTAAGTTTTACGCTCAAGGCCATTTTAGCCATTTTATGCTAGGAAGTTTATTTTGAGCTATTTTTATGCCAGTTTGCCACTTTACGCTCGGAGCATATTTTGGGTCATTTTTACGCCCAATCCTTCCTGACTACTTTAGAACGTGGTTTGCTTACGTGGCTTTCATGCCACACTTATCGAGGAACGTGTATACATGCTCCCTATTTTTGTTGAAATAACGGGACACGTGTCAATGTGCATAGAGGGTGGCTTCCATCGTGGATGACAGTTACTAGCGTAAAGACAGGATTTTGCTACTTTTTACGCACAAAGGGATAAGTCTATAAATAGACTTATTTTTCATATAGACAGGAGGAAGTGAAATCAACAGAGAATACATAGAGATCAGAGCCCAGAGACTTTGATTTTCCAGAGCATTCTTCTTCAACTTTTCTTCAAGAACAGAGTAAAGCAAAGCAGGAAAGCATTCGACCTCGCCATCAGTGCCCAAGTGCGTCGATACCTTTCTGGTGACTTAGTTCTTCCGGCTGTTCATCTTCCGGCAGTACTCTTCATCATCATCGTATGGTCCAAGGAACAAAGTGATCGTCTTTCAGATCAGACTTCCATAGCAATACTTTCCAGAACAATTTGTACTTTCTGTACTTTTTCTTTCTTTCAAAAGCCAATTTTAGGCATTTTGTTAAGTGAAACAAAATGACGATTCTGCTGGGGACGACCTTCTTCTCTGACGAGAAGGCAATTGCTCAATATGATGATGTGTCAGTCGGATCGACAAAGAAGACTCTGGTTGTGCACTTCGACCAGACTGCCTACGAAGAAATGCTCCGAACTGGGGTAGTACTCGTTACTCCAATGTTCAGAAATGGCGGAAGGCGCAAAACGTTTGGATTCCCAAGTCCAAAGCATCCTCATATCTTCCTGCTGTCTCTGAAGGCAAAGGAATCCTTCCTACTCCTGTTGTGGAGGCTCCCGTTTGTGATGAGGCAGTCTCTACTCCGGTGATACGCCATGGACGTAAAAATCAGTCTCCCGTTTGTAACGTGGCAGACTCTCCAGTTTTACGATCCGAGTGTAAAAATCAAGTTTTACGCTCTTAGCGTAAAAATCAAGTTTTACGCCCTGCACGTAAAAATATGTCTCCCGTCAGTGACGTGGTATACTTCAAAGCTTTACGCCCTGTGCGTAAAAATATGTCTCCCGTCTGTGACGTGGTAGACACACAAAACACTTTAGATTTTCCTTTACGCCATGTGCGTAAAAATATGTCTCCCGTCTGTGCGTGGTAGACACACAAAATTTACGCTCCACGCGTAAAGAAAAATCTCCCGTCTGTGACGTGGCAGATACTCATGTTTTGCGTTCTACGCGTAAAGGTAAATCTCATGTCTCTGACAGTGTAGATAAAATTCATAATGATGTTTTTACATCTAAAGTGAATTTACCTTGTCACGACCCGCTCCCGCTATAAGGGCACGTGACGCGACAACGCCCAGCCCTCACCGAAAAATCGACGTAGAACGCTGTAGATTTTTCTACTCTAAACAGTTTATATATATAACAAAACCTGTCGAGAATATGGTCAACTCTGAACGGAGGACAAGCAGTAAATATATATAAGTACTCAATCACAACTCTAAGATGACAAAGTAAAGACTGAAAGATAAAGACAACAAGACGATAATAAAATAATAACCTGTCAAGTCCAAATACCAAATAATATATACAAGTCCAAGTCTCTAATACAGTCCATAATAATAACTGTCTCAAAAGTAGCTGGAGACAAAGTCCAGTATAAAAGACCTACTCTAACTAAGCAATAGGTAGGGTCTCATCAGGCGGGGCTAACCCCTGCTGGACCAAAGTCTCCAAGTCTAAGCCCACTACGTCATCCGGACCGTAGTAGGTACTGTAGTCTCCCTCATCTGCATCTGTAATATTTTCAACATATCCTGTTAGGATAGAATGAGTACAATCTACTAACAGCAGTCCACAAGATATGATAAAAGCTACAAGACTATAAATAGATAGTATATACAAGAAAATCATGGAATGTACATGTGAATATCATGGTAAGGTAAGCTGTAAAACTAGAGCTAGAACAAGGCAAGTAAACTGATCATGGCATGTACGAGAATCAAGAATCATATCTCTAGGTGTGTGCGAATACTAGCTACAATATGTGGCCGGCTTGGGAACTGCACAATAGTAACAGGCCTGGCTAATCATACATGGGGTGTATGATCAACACTCACAATCAATAGGTGCACAATGGGTGCACAATAGGCTTTGACCACATATCTACACTAATACTCCCCGCCTCCGACTGGTAGAGTGGATCCAAGCAAGACACGTTACGACACGGGATTCTACGAGAAGGGAGCAAGTCTCCTCGAGAATCGGTGTCCATATACTGCACAAGAACTACAAGGGGCTTGCACAGGATATACCAAGATAACGAGGAATAACATCTCATGTCAGGATCCATGAATACCAATCCGTGTGACCAATGTGTCGAGAATAAGCATATCTACACTAATCACATAAATTATAACAGTTATCATAAATTGGAAAAGTGTCAGAGAATGTACTCGCCTGTAGTATAATATGGTATGTCAACCGGAGCAAATGCAGCGTCTCGAGGACCTATAGAGAATAAGACGTATCAATACTATGTTTAGGAAATAAAATCAAATCAATTTGAATCCTATTAAGTCATTCTAGGTCAAGGCATGTCAAACTAGGTTGTACAGGGTCAAACTAAGTCATATTAGGTCTAACTGGGTCAAACTGGGTCAATACAAGTCAAACGGAATCAATCGGGATCGATTTGAGTCAACAGTTGACTTTTTGGTCAACCGATCAACTCTGGTCAACCGTGGTCAACTGTGGTCAACCCTGGTCAACCCTAGGTCAACTCTAGGTCACTGGTGACTAACAGTTGACTTTCGGTCAACTGCACAAGTCTAATGGAATTTGGAACTAAATTGGGTAAAGTGTTAACCCATAGTTGACTTTTGGCCTAAAAAGTCAACCGAGGTCAATCGGGGTCAAGACTAGGTCTAGACGGCTATTTCTAACTATTACCAACCTCTACAACCCATATCCAAGTCCATCTCGGACTTCGAAACTCAAATCTTGGCCGTAGGCCAATATCCTATTTTACCCTTAAAAAGGGTAAAATTCTACCTTCGACGATTTTCAAGTTAGCCTACCTACGCTTGATATTTTGACCCGATCTCCCCAAGGTAGTATGATACTAGCCTATACATATATTATCTACCATAATACCTAGGTAACGTGGACATCCGGTCCATGATACGGCCCGTTGCCAAAATCTTGAATATTTCAAGATACGCACTGATACGGCGCGATACCGGCGCCCTACGACCCCGATTTCCACTCGGGAGCCTACCCGCAGAATCTAAATCACGTATTTGAACTCCATGCCAAGTTTCATCGCGTTCCGATACTCCGGGCTCCGTTTCACCCTCTAACTCGATTTTCTCCTATTTCCTATTCTAGCTTTCTTCCTATTCTTCCAACTTCTTCCAATCTTTCCTTCTAACTTCTAATTCTTTTCTAACTTCTAATTCCATAAACTTCTTCTACTCTTCTTTACGAATCTATCCATATATATATATATATATATATATATATATATATATATATATATATACATATACATATAGGTAAAGGGGGGGGGGGGGGGGGGGGTTTAATAGGCTTAAAGCCATAGGGGGGGTTTTAATACCTGGCAGCAGCCAGGTGCTGCTGCTGCTGCTGCTGCTGGGCTGTTCTTCTTCTTCTACTTCATCTCTTTCTACTATCTTCCTTTATATATATACTCCACATATATATATATATATATATATATATATATATATATATATATATATATATATATATATATATATAAATATATATATATCTATCTATCCATCTAAATATATATAAAACACACACACACACACACACACACACATATATATATATATATATATATATATATATATATATATATATATATATATATATATATATATATATATATATATATATATATATATATATGTGTGTGTAGAGAGTGGTGGTGGTGGTATTGTGAGAGAGTGTGTGTCATGAGAGTGGTGGTGAGAGTTTGTGAGTGTGTGTGTGTGTCATATATATACACACACTCTCTCACAATACCACCACCACCACTCTCTACACACACACACAAATACATATATATATATATATATATATATATATATATATATATATATATATATATATATATATATATATATATATATATATATATATAAATACATACACACATAGATATATATATAAATACACACACACACATTCTCTCTACCACACTAACACACACAAGCACACTCTCACACAACACCACCCTCATGACAACAACACCACCACTTTCATTCCTCTACACACACAAAAATTTAAATATAAATATATAATACATCCACATAAATATATATATATATATATATATATATATATATATATATATATATATATATATATATATATATATATATACATACATATATATATATATATATATATATATATATATATATATATATATATATATATATATATATATATATATATATATATACCATTTAAATAGAAAACTCCCAAATTATCCCTAACCTAGATTTCTAGGGAATCTTACAAAGTTTGTGGGCAAAGTGTAGAGAATCTCCCCCTCTACAATAATGGTGAAGACAATAAATGGAAAAGAGTAATAAATAGAGGAATAATGACATACCTAAAATTGATTTTCTTGGAGGAAAGAAAGCTTGGGAAGAAGAAGGAAATTTTAGAGAGAGAGAGAGAGAGACTTAATGAAGAAGAAAGAGGGGGGGGGGAGCCTTGTCATGGCCGGCCATGTGGGGGCTAATGGGATTGGGTTGGGGATCCAATAAGCCCCCAACCCATTAGACTTGGTTTAGGCTCAAATTGAATTCGGTTTGGTTTGGTTTGTTCCTAATGAACCAATTAAGCTCTAAAATGACTAATTAAGCCATGAAAAATAGGGTTTATGATTTCTAACCTAATTATAATGGTATGTGGGCCAAGCCCATCTAGTATGGGGGTCCCACTAGGGTCCAGGCTACCCGGGTCTCCAATTTGAGTCTGAATTGGATAAAATCCAAACCAATCCAAATAAATCCTAAAAAATCACATAAAATCAAATAAAATTCCTAAAAATTATAAAACCTGAAAAATGACAAAAATACCCCTAATTTGAAAACTGGGGGTGATAAATCTATCCTCCTTAAAAAAATTTCGTCCTCGAAATTGAATGAGAACTAAAATAGCAACCATGAATAGAACAAGGAAAGAAAAAGATAGAATTTTACCTCAAGGCTCGAAGAGATATGGGAATCGCTCCCGCATGTCATCCTCCCTCTCCCAGGTGGACTCACCTGGAGAGTGGTATCTCCATACAACGCGAACCATGGGAATGACTGGTTCCGGAGCACCTTCTCTCTTCGGTCCAAGATCTCGACCGGCTTCTCTGGATAGCTGAGTGTCGGTCCCACTACGATCTCTGAGTGGTCCAAGACGTGACTGGGATCTGCCACGTACCGTGTCAGCTGCGACACGTGGAACACACTGTGCACTCCCTCTAGTACGGGCGGTAACTCCAGTCGGTAAGCCACTGCACCGACCCTGTCCAAGATACGTAATGGTCCGATGTATCGTGGGCTAAGCTTCCCACCGCCACCAAAACGAATCGTACCACGCGTCGGAGAAATCCGCAGAAAGACAAGATCATCAACCTAGAACAAAACACAAGACTTAGAGCTTGATCTAAAACAATCACAATCAGACTCAAATACTAGAAAAATCTAAACTATACCTCAAACTCCAATGGCCTCCGGTGGCTATCGGCCCAATGCCGCTGCCTATCCTGCGCCACCCGAAGTCGATCTCTGATAACCCTGACCTTCTTCGCAGCATCCACTACCATCTCAGGGCCAAGCAAAACCCTCTCGCCGACATCATCCCAAGACAAGGAAGTACGGCACCTCCGTCCGTATAGAGCCTCGAAAGGTGACATCTCTATACTGGCTTGGTAGCTGTTGTTGTAAGCAAACTCTACCAAGTGAAGGTGGTCCTCCCAAGATCCCTCGAAGTCCAAGACACAGGTACGCAGCATATCCTCGAGGGTCTGAATCATCCTCTCCGACTGCCCGTCTGTCTGGGGGTGGTATGCGGTACTGAACTTGAGCGATGTGCCCAAGCTAAGCTGCAAACTCCGCCAGAAGTGGGAAGTGAATCGGCTGTCCCGATCCGAGACTATACTTACTGGCACCCCGTGTAATCGGACTATCTGCCGCACGTACATCTCGGCCAACCTCTCCGTCGATAATCCCACTTTGAAAGGCAAAAAGTGGACCGACTTGGTCAATCGATCAACAATGACCCAAATTGCATCCTTCCCTCCTGGAGAGCGCGGAAGCCCAGATACAAAGTCCATAGTGATATGCTCCCACTTCCACTCAGGAATGGGTAGTGGCTGGAGCAATCCACCGGGTCTCTGCCTCCCGGCCTTCACCTGCTGGCACACCAAACATCTCGACACGAACTGAGCCATCTCTCGTTTCATGCCATACCACCAAACATGCTGTCTCAAGTCTCTATACATCTTGTTGGCTCCTGGATGCATAGAGTACTGAGAACGGTGTGCCTCCTGAAGAACCTCCTCCCGAAGTCCTCCGCTCGGCACGCACAATCTGGTACCATGCCTCAACGACCCATCCCCTGCTAAAGAGAACTCATCCAACAGCCCTATCTGGACCTGCTCCCTGATGACCCTCAGAGCCTCATCCTCAAACTGAGCTGCCCTGACTCTCTCTATCAGCTCTGACTGTACCTGCAGACCCCATATCTGCGCCTCGAACCCAGGAACTATCACCTCTATGCCCAAGCTCTCCAGATCTGCCAGAAGGTGACGATCCATCGTCAAACACATGGCCACGGGATACCTGCTCAAAGCATCCGCGACCACGTTGGCCTTCCCTGGATGGTACTGTAAGGATATATCAAAATCCTTCATCAGCTCTAACCATCGCCTCTGCCTCATATTCAGCTCCTTCTGGGTAAACACGTACTTCAAGCTCTTGTGGTCAGTATAGATCTCCACACGCTCTCCGTACAGATAGTGTTTCCACAGCTTCAAAGCAAAGATGACTGCTGCCAGCTCAAGATCGTGGGTAGGGTAATTCCTTTCATGAGGACGTAACTGCCTAGATGCATAGGCAATTAGCTTCCCGTGCTGCTGAAGCACACAACCCAAACCCCGTCCTGAAGCATCACTGTAGATCGTATAACCACCAGATCCAGATGGCAGGGTCAAGATAGGAGCTGTAGTCAACCTCGCCTTCAGCTCCTCGAAGGCGGCCTGGCACTCATCGGACCAAACAAACTCCTCGTCCTTCCTGGTAAGGCGGGTCATCGGCTGGACAATCCTGGAAAAGTCCTGCACAAACCTCCGGTAATAACATGCCAGACCCAGAAAACTCCGAACCTCTGCTACTGAGCTTGGCGTCGACCAGGACTCCACCAAAGAAATCTTCTTCGGATCCACTGAAATCCCCTCGCCAGAGACAACATGGCCTAAGAACTCCACACGATCCAAGAAGAACTCGCACTTGGATAGCTTTCCATACAGCTGCTCCCTCCTGAGAGTGTCCAACACAATCCTCAGGTGCTCCTCGTGCTCCTCTGGCGTCTTCGAATAGATGAGGATGTCATCAATGAAGACTACCACAAATTTGTCAAGGTACTGATGAAATACCTTGTTCATCAAGTTCATGAATACTGCCGGGGCGTTGGTCAACCCAAACGGCATGACGGTATACTCATACTGGCCATAGCGAGTCCGAAAGGCAGTCTTCGGAATGTCATCCCGCTTTACCTTCAACTGATGGTACCCGGTGCGCAAGTCAATCTTCGAGAACACTCTCGCCCCGCTCAACTGGTCGAACAAGTCATCAATCCTTGGCAAAGGATACTTGTTCTTGATGGTAAGGTTGTTGAGCGCCCTGTAATCAATACACAGACGTACCGTACCATCCTTCTTGGGGACGAAAAGAACTGGCGTGCCCTAAGGTGAAGAGCTAGATCGAATAAAGCCCTTGTCCTCCAGCTCGTCGACCTGCTTCTTCAGCTTCGCTAACTTGCTATTGTTGATTCTATAGACGTGCTGGGAGATAGGCTCAGCGCCCGACACTAGGTCTATAGAAAACTCAACATCACGATCTGGCGGCATCTCGGGCAGCTCCTCGGGAAAGACATCCAAGAACTCAGCAATGAGTGGATGTGGCAACACCGGCCCCGCCAACAACGCTCCGCAGAATCCATCTCCCTGCTCCACTGCACCCCTGGTGAACTCATACACCGGCTCTTCCGGCGGCCTAAATAGAATCCTGTCCCCTCTGCAATCGATGCTAGCATGGTGCGTGCTCAACCAATCCATACCGAGTACCACATCGTAACTCGGAAGTAGCATTACGAGCAAACACGCACTCAACTCCCGGCCTCTCAAAGAAACTCTCCGCCCCTTGCAAACATTATTAACTAGGATGATGCCATTCCCAGTCATAATCTTGCAAGTCCTACCAAGATACTCAGCAATGATATTGTGCCTAAGTGCAAAAGAAACTGACACAAAACTGTGCGTAGTACCTGAATCAAACAATGCTAAGGCAGGAAAAGAATCAAGAAGAACCGAACCTGCAACTACATTTGCGACTGGCTCGATCTTCTCGACTGCAAGAGCAAAGGCTCTGCCCTGAACATCCCGCTGCTGGTGGTGCTGAACAAACCGCTGCTGCTGGGTCGGAAGCGGACCCCTCTGCTGCACTGCAGGAACTCTCACCGGTGCCCTCTGAGCTGTACCAGTAACACGAGGGTTCACTGGACACTCCCTCAACTGATGGCCTGTTCCGTCGTAAAAGAGACACACTCCTAGCCTCTTCCGGCAAACCTCCCAGACGTGACCAGGCTTCTTGCATAAGTGACAAGGAGCCCCATGTTGTGCCTGCCTCGGATGAGTGTGCTGTACCTGCTGCTGAACCGGTGCTCTGGCCTGCACCTGCGGCGGGTGATGCTGGAAAGAACGATGCTGAAGCTGAGGGCGCTTAGCAGCCCCTGCGCTGCTAATAGCCCCCGAGAAATGATCCCGCTCCCTCTTGGGCTTCAAGCCCCACTCCCGCTCAACCTTGCGGGCCTCCGCATAGATCTGGGCATATGTCTCATAGAAGGAGGGAATGAGGTGCTTGATATCCCAAGCCAGCCCCTTCCTGAAATGGCTCGCCCTGATCTCCGGGTCTCGAACCATGTACTCTGCGTATCGGCTCAGACGGTCGAACTCCGCTGCATACTCCTCCACAGATAGACTGTCCTGCGGCAGATCCTGGAACTGTCGTACCAGGTCAATCTTGTCCGTGGGAGAAAAGAACTTCTCCTTGAAAAGGAGCGTGAACTCTGTCCAAGTATGGCCCTCTCCAGCTAGGGCTGGCTCATTTCTGAACCAGGTGCGCGCAATATCTAGCAACTGCAAACCTACCGCCTCGACCCTCAGGTCGTCTGCCAGGCGGCAGGCCCTCATCTGCCGCTCGATATCCTCGAGCCAATCATTTGCATAGACCACGCCCTCGGTCCCGCTAAAGTCACGGGGCCCGAGCTTCTTGAAGTCCTGGATATCTCCGTACCTCGGTTGCGTCCCCGGATGAGGAGCCCTCTGCTCCACGGTTGCAAGGGCCAACTGATGGGCATCCTCTATGCCCTGACGCATCGCGTCTGTCTGCCTCTGCTGAGCCTCGGTCTGGGCTCTCTGAGTCTCCAGTATCTGCTGGAGGAAGGTAAGCATCTGCCCCATATCCGTAGGCAGAGGAGGTGGAGGTGGAAGTACGCCTGCAACTGGCGAAGGAATCCGCTGCGCAGGAGGAGGAAGAGCGCCCACGACAGCTCCCGGCACTACGGGAAGAGCACCCACAACCCCAGGGACTGTCATCGAGGTAGCTGGAGGAGTACCTCCTAGAGCTCCAACAGAAGTCCCATCTGCAGGGGAGGTGACCGGAGCCTGTCCGCCAGAGGTGGCAGACCTCTCCGTCTCCCCGTGCTCCTCGCCAGGAGAATGAGTCATCACTATCCTGGAGACAAATTGAAAAGAAGATATCAATATGGCACATGAAGGCAATATCAAAGGAGGACAGCTAGAATACAGTAAATCAATATCAAAGACGGTAAGCAAGATAAGCAAGAAAGATCCTACTGTGATTGAGTACTCTTAGCCTACTACCTCCTATGTGTAACACAGGCTCGTAGTCAATACTCTAAGACGAGTGCCGCCACGACATCGCACTAATCGCGACTTCAGGACCTGCGTGGGCCACCACTAAAACGTGTCACGACCCGCTCCCGCTATAAGGGCACGTGACGCGACAACGCCCAGCCCTCACCGAAAAATCGGCGTGGAACGCTGTAGATTTTTCTACTCTAAACAGTTTATATATATAACAAAACCTGTCGAGAATATGGTCAACTCCGAACGGAGGACAAGCAGTGAATATATATAAGTACTCAATCACAACTCTAAGATGACAAAGTAAAGACTGAAAGATAAAGACAACAAGACGATAATAAAATAATAACCTGTCAAGTCCAAACACCAATAATATATACAAGTCCAAGTCTCTAATACAGTCAATAATAATAACTGTCTCAAAAGTAGCTGGAGACAAAGTCCAGTATAAAAGACCTACTCTAACTAAGCAATAGGTAGGGTCTCATCAGGCGGGGCTAACCCCTGCTGGACCAAAGTCTCCAAGTCTAAGCCCACTACGTCATCCGGACCGTAGTAGGTACTGTAGTCTCCCTCATCTGCATCTGTAATATTTTCAACATATCCTGTCAGGATGGAACGAGTACAATCTACTAACAGCAGTTCGCAAGATATGATAAAAGCTACAAGACTGTAAATAGATAGTATATACAAGAAAATCATGGAATGTACATGTGAATATCATGGCAAGGTAAGCTGTAAAACTAGAGCTAGAACAAGGCAAGTAAACTGATCATGGCATGTACGAGAATCAAGAATCATATCTCTAGGTGTGTGCGAATACTAGCTACAATATGTGGCCGGCTTGGGAACTGCACAATAGTAATAGGCCTGGCTAATCATACGTAGGGTCTATGATCAACACTCACAATCAATAGGTGCACAATGGGTGCACAATAGGCTTTGACCACATATCTACACTAATACTCCCCGCCTCCGACTGGTAGAGTGGATCCAAGCAAGACACGTTACGACACGGGATTCCACGAGAAGGGAGCAAGTATCCTCGAGAATTGGTGTCCATATACTGCACAAGAACTACAAGGGGCTTGCACAGGATATACCAAGATAACGAGGAATAACATCTCATGTCGGGATCTATGAATACCAATCTGTGTGACCAATGTGTCGAGAACAAGCATATCTACACTAATTACATAAATTATAACAGTTATCATAAATTGGAAAAGTGTCAGAGAATATACTCACCTGTAGTATAATATGGTATGTCAACCGGAGCAAATGCAGCGTCTCGAGGACCTATAGAGAACAAGACGTATCAATACTATGTTTAGGAAATGAAATCAAATCAATTTGAATCCTATTAAGTCATTCTAGGTCAAGGCATGTCAAACTAGGTTGTACGGGGTCAAACTAAGTCATATTATGTCTAACTGGGTCAAACTGGGTCAATACAAGTCAAACGAAATCAATCGGGATCGATTTGAGTCAACAGTTGACTTTTTGGTCAACCGGTCAACTCTGGTCAACCGTGGTCAGCTGTGGTCAACCCTGGTCAACCCTAGGTCAACTCTAGGTTACTGGTGACTAACAGTTGACTTTCGGTCAACTGCACAAGTCTAATGGAATTTGGGACTAAATTGGGTAAAGTGTTAACCCATAGTTGACTTTTGGCCTAAAAAGTCAACCGTGGTCAACCGGGGTCAAGACTAGGTCTAGATGGCTATATCTAACTATTACCAACCTCTACAACCCATATCCAAGTCCATCTCGGACTTCGAAACTCAAATCTTGGCCGTAGGCCAATATCCTATTTTATCCTTAAAAATGGTAAAATTCTACCTTCGGCAATTTTCAAGTTAGCCTACCTACGCTTGATATTTTGATCCGATCTCCCCAGGGTAGTATGATACTAGCCTATACATATATTATCTACCATAATACCTAGGTAACGTGGACATCCGGTCCATGATACGGCCCATTGCCAAAATCTTGAATATTTCAAGATACGCACTGATACGGCGCGATACCGGCGCCCTACGACCCCGATTTCCACTCGGGAGCCTACCCGCAGAATCTAAATCACGTATTTGAACTCCATGCCAAGTTTCATCGCGTTCCGATACTCCGGGCTCCGTTTCACCCTCTAACTCGATTTTCTCCTATTTCCTATTCTAGCTTTCTTCCTATTCTTCCAACTTCTTCCAATCTTTCCTTCTAACTTCTAATTCTTTTCTAACTTCTAATTCCATAAACTTCTTCTACTCTTCTTTACGAATCTATCCATATATAATACATATATATATATATATATATATATATATATATATATATATATATATATATATATATATATATATATATATATATATATATATATATATACATATACATATAGGTAAAGGGGGGGGGGGGGGGGGGGGGGTTTAATAGGCTTAAAGCCATAGGGGGGGGGTTTAATACCTGGCAGCAGCCAGGTGCTGCTGCTGCTGGGCTGTTCTTCTTCTTCTACTTCATCTCTTTCTACTATCTTCCTTTATATATATACTCCACATATATATATCTATATATATATATATATATATATATATATATATATATATATATATATATATATACATAACTAGATATTTATCTATATATCTATCTATCCATCTAAATATATATAACACACACACACATCCCTATACATATATATACACACACACACACACACACACACACATATATATATATATATATATATATATATATATATATATATATATATATATATATATATACACACACACACACACACTCTCACACACAACCACACACACTCTCACACAAACACACACACACACTCTCACACAAACACACACACACACACACACACTCACAAACTCTCACCACCACTCTCATGACACACACTTACAAACTCTCACCACCACTCTCATGACACATACTCTCTCACAATACCACCACCATCACTCTCTACACACACACACAAATACATATATATATATATATATATATATATATATATATATATATATATATATATATATATATATATATATATATATATATACATACACACATAGATATATATATAAATACACACACACACATACATTCTCTCTACCACACTAACACACACAAGCACACTCTCACACAACACCACCCTCATGACAACAACACCACCACTCTCATTCCTCTACACACACACAAATTTAAATATAAATATATAATACATCCACACACACACACACACACACATATATATATATATATATATATATATATATATATATATATATATATATATATATATATATATATATAACTCCTAAATTATCCCTAACCTAGATTTCTAGGGAATCCTACAAAGTTTGTGGGCAAAGTGTAGAGAATCTCCCCCTCTACAATAATGGTGAAGACAATAAATGGAAAAGAGTAATAAATAGAGGAATAATGACATACCTAAAATGGATTTTCTTGGAGGAAAGAAAGCTTGGGAAGAAGAAGGAAATTTTAGAGAGAGAGAGAGAGACTTAATGAAGAAGAAAGAGGGGGGGGGGGGGGAGCCTTGTCATGGCCGGCCATGTGGGGGCTAATGGGTTTGGGTTGGGGATCCAATAAGCCCCCAACCCATTAGACTTGGTTTAGGCTCAAATTGAATTCGGTTTGGTTTGGTTTGTTCCTAATGAACCAATTAAGCTCTAAAATGACTAATTAAGCCATGAAAAATAGGGTTTATGATTTCTAACCTAATTATGATGGTATGTGGGCCAAGCCCAGCTAGTATGGGGGTCCCACTAGGGTCCAGGCTACCCGGGTCTCCAATTTGAGTCCGAATTGGATAAAATCCAAACCAATCCAAATAAATCCCAAAAAATCACATAAAATCAAATAAAATTCCTAAAAATTATAAAACTTGAAAAATGACAAAAATCCCCCAAGAGAATCATCATTGTGAGTGTCACCAGATTGTAATCAAATGTTGTTGTTCGGCTTCTAAACGGTCATTTTTGATCGGTTAAGCTTCAATGCGCCTCAACAACAAGTTGATGACCAAGAACATGAGTTGTCATATGCGTCATTCAACATGGCATCTCATACCAACAGAGGACGATGTCCAAGACGCAACTCGTCCCAGACTCCTGGTCAGCAACAGTTCAACAGACTTTTTGATTCCTTTGAAGGAGTATATCAGAATACTCGATCAAGAAGACAAAGACAGTTGCAGACTTCTGATTCATAAGCTGGGGGAACTCAGTCTTTTGAGTCCGAAACTGATTGTAACGCCCCAAAACCAGAATACTGGAGAGCGGGGGCGTACATAGCCAGCTACGTATATTAAAGTGCAACTCACCTCGCTATACGGTCACGGCTATCTAGACACATGAGGGTTTAACTACAAGCCAACAGTCTCCTATGGTCATGAACAAGCCTATTATCTCAATCACAAGCAAGTAGTAACAGTTACAAGATGTCAGAGCACCAAATATACAATAGTAAGGCGTCCCATACATTACATATTCGGATGATCATGAAGCTAGTCGTACAAAATGTCAAGATTAGCAAGAGCTTTAGTCAATACATGATCAACCCTAGGATTTGTCAATCATGTTACAGCCCGTAGGCAGACAGTAAGTAAAGGTGCAACCAAGCTAACACGTGCTCGTCGGCTAAACGCCTCAAAAGAATAATTTTTACAATAAAGTGGGAGGACAAAAAGAAACCCACTCGTTGCCAGGGTTACACCTGGTGGTCACCATCTGGCTGGAAGACAGGTAGATCCTCTGGTGCTGCTCCGATATCTGGCCATACAAAACCAGCTAGGTCAGACCCCAGAAAGAGTAAGTGCCACAAAGGAGGCTTCACTTAGGAACTAAAATCAGCAATTCCCAATAGAATGTTAAAGATAATAAATAAAAAATTGATAATAATAGGGATAACAATAGTAAACTGAGTACGAGAAAACCATTCAAGTAGCCAGGTCACAACCCTTAAACCAAACAAGGACCGGAATTGCAGCCCTTCACCTGAATAGAAACCCGTCTCAAATACTATTGGTACAATGAAGACAATAAACGAAAAGAGGACACAGAACTGCTCCGGGAGCCAGGTTACAGCCCTTAAACCAAATAAGGATCGGGGTTGTAACCCTTCGCCTGAACAGAACTGGACCCCTGATCTTTATTGCTAAGGCCAGTATAAATAATCATGGTATTAAGGTAAGGTAAAACATGACGAACATGGAATGGGGTTAAAATAAGACAATAACGAAGAGAGGACACAGAACTGCTCCGGGAGCCAGGTTACAACCCTTAAACCAAACAAGGACCGGGGTTGTAACCCTTCGCCTGAACAGAACTGGACCCCCGATCGTTATTGCTAAGGCAAGCATCAATAATCATGTCATGTCACAATCTTGTACAGAATCAGGATAAGACTAAGCTGGAATAAACTTCATCCAATCAATCACGGCCAATCAAGAGTATGACTTGATACTTTAACTAACTAGGGTTATCACAGGCCTAGTTACTAGCAAGATGCAATGAGATTATCCCAACAACCACAAGCCCTGCAGACCATCCAGTTATCCAGGTCGAATGTCCGTTTGTGAAGAATGCAACACGTGACTGTGTGCTGGAAATGTGCCCTACTCGTCGATAGGCTACAAGTCCACTTAATGCACCCAGATAACGGGATTGCCTGTAGCTGGGAATCTCTTCATAACTACTGAATCATTCTAGTTAATTAGCCTTAGTCAATTTCAGTAGGTACCCCTGACCGTGGTACTCAGGGATCCCCATCCTAGACATAATACAAGACAGTGCCAGTTTATTTGTACAAACACAATCGTCCACGGTGTCCAGGTCATTCTTACTTGTCATGTCAGGGTAGCTGTCATAACAGCATGACGAGATATATCGTATCAGTTTTCTTGCCAAGAGTGCGCCATGGCGGGCAACTATCATGCCATAGATCATGTGCAGAATTATATAGTGCAAGTATTCTATAAGGGTTAGAACCTGAGTATAACGAGACAGTCCAATATAATAATAATAATAAAATGAGGAAAGAGGACAAGGACTCGGAAGGAGTCAGACAGCTAAGGGAAACCAAGCTCCTGCGGCTGCAGGCTCATGCGGCTAGAAGAATGGGCGTATGCGGCAGGAGGATGCAGGGCATATGCGGCTGAAAGAACGGGTCATATGCGGCTCGCGGGGATCAAGTCATATGTGGCAGCGAAAAAAACTGAGCTTAATGCGGCTGGGACTTAATACGGCTTTATGCGGCTGGAAAGGCAAGTGATTATTAGGCTGAAGAATGTCAATCTTTATACAGCTGAGATGAGTTGTCTTCAAGCGACTGAGAATTAATGTGCCATGCGACTGAGTCAAGTCAAGACCTCATGCGGCTGGGTTGCTGCTCATGGCCTTATGCGGCTAGAATGCTTGCCGCATGAAGACTCATGCGGTCAAGTATTTCCATGCGGTCAGGACAGCTATACGGCTGTACTGTTCTTCTTTTTCACTGATACCAGAAGAAGAACACCATGAATCCAAACTTCCAAGCTCCATAAACCCTTCATCCGGAGTCCAAATCCGAACTTCCATAGGTCGAATGGGGGCAGAACGAAATGCTCTATAACATGGAACCATCAAAACTTAGAAATAACAAAGCTAAGTAGATCAAAATCCAAGTAATCCAAAAATACTATAGACTTAGATCTAGAAGAATTTAGCCATAAAAATTGAAAATACCAAGCACTAAAGAGTCTTAGAATGTTGCAAGGAAGAAAATAGAACAATAAATCTTGAGTTCTCTCATGAAGCAAGATGCACTTGCCTAGTTCTCTCTCACTCTCACAGGTTGGTGGGGAGTTAATGGTGGGGAAGAAGAAGAGTAATAAAGAGAGGGAAAGAAGAAGGGGTTAATAAATGGGTTTGGTGGTGGTAGGTAGGTGGGTTGGTTCTCAACCAAACCGAACCAAGCCTAACCAACACAAGCCGAACCGAACCAAGATGAACCAACAATGAAATACCCAATAAATCGGACAAGGAGACTTGCAATGCAAGATAAATACGTATACGTATTCCAAAATACGTAATACGAACAACAGACATTACAACTCTACCCACCTTAAAAGAATTCCGTCCTCAGAATTTAATTAAGAGGATAGAGGGACAAGGGCAAGCTATACTATCACAGGCAAGCTATACTAGGCAATCAATCAATCAATCATGCAAGCAAGGAATCGAAGGCATGAGACATAAGGAAGATATTATACCTCACGAGTCAAACAGGTCGGGATATCGCGATCAGATATCATCCTCACGCTCCCAGGTTGACTCACCCAAAGAGTGATGACCCCAAGCAACTCGGACTAACTTGATAGTCTTGTTCTTGAGTATTTTCTCTCTTCGGTCCAATATAGACACGGGCCTCTCCTCATACGAAAGGTTGGTACCAACAACCAATTCCGAATGATCCAGGATATGGCTCGGGTCTGGGATATACCGTCGCAATTGGGATACATATAATATGTCATGCACCTCACGTAGCGATGGTGGAAGAGCGAGACGATAGGATACATCTCCTACTCACTCCAGAATGTCAAATGGCCCTATATACCTAAGACTAAACTTTCCCCGCACGCCGAAATGAATGACGCCACGGTTAGACAAAATTCTCAGGAATACATGGTCGCCGACAGAAAACTCAAGAGGGCGCCGTTGAGAATCGGCCCAATGACGCTGGCGATCTTGGGCAACTCGAAGATGATCTCTGACTCTCCTGACCACCTCAACGGTCTGAGCAATCATTTTTGGACCGAGTATCTGCCTCTCTTCGACATCGTTCCAGGCTAGCAGGGATCGACACTTTCTACCATACAGTGCCTCGAACGGTGCCATCCGGATGCTGGCCTGGAAACTGTTGTTATACGAGAACTCCACCAGGTGCAGGTGATCTTCCCACGAACCACCAAAGTCGAGCGTACAAGATCTTAACATATCTTTCGAGAGTCTGGATCGTGCGTTCTGACTGGCCATCTGGCTGTGGGTGATATGCTGAGCTGAACCGGAGGCGAGTCCCCAAACTCTCTTGCAGGCTATGCCAAAAGTACGACATAAATCTTGAATCTCTGTCCGAGGTGGTACTGACTGGTATACCGTGCAATCTGACAATCTGTCGGAGATACATCTTCGCTAGCTGAGCCGTCGACTGACCAACTCTGAACGGGAGAAACTGAGCCACCTTCGTGAACTTGTCAACTATAACCCAAATAGCATCTCGACCAGCTGGAGATCTAGGCAATCCAGTCATGAAATCCATGGTTACATGCTTCCATTTCTATTCTGGAATTGGCAAGGGCTGAAGAAGTCCAGCTGGCCTCTGATATTCAGCTTTAACTTGTTGGCAAACCAAATATCGAGAGACAAACCGGGCTATCTCCCTCTTCATACCATTCCACCAAAAGTGCTGACGGATATCACGGTACATCTTCGTACCGCCGGGATGGATGGAATATTGAGAACTGTGAGCTTCTGTCATGATCTCCTGTCTGATATCTCCACTGGGTACACAAAGATGCTTCCTATGTCGAAGTGTACCGTCTTCATGGATACATAACTCTGGTCTTCGTCATGCCTCCCACTCTGCACTGAGTCGCTGAAGCTTGAAATCTGCTGACTGTGCCATCCGGATCCTTTCAACTATAGTAGACTGAACTTGCATGCTGGCCATCAATGCCACACTGGAAGGGAGGACAACTTCTATACCCATCTTCTGAAGATCGGCTAACAGCTCTGGTTGCGCTGTTAGAAAATAAACTTTGGCTCTCCTGCTCAATGCATCTGCAACAACGTTGGCCTTCCCAGGATGATACTGCAGGTTGACATCATAATCCACAAGAAAATCCAGCCATCTCCTCTGACGCATGTTAAGATTCTTCTGGGTGAAAACATACCTTAGGCTCTTATGGTCGGTGAAGATCTCCACCCTATCTCCGTACAAGTAGTGCCTCCACAACTTAAGTGCAAATACTACTGCTGCCAGTTCCAAGTCATGAGTTGGGTAATTCCTCTCATGATCATGAAGTTTTCGTGACGCATAAGCTATTACCTTCCCATGCTCCATCAGAACACATCCCAAACCTCTGTCTGAAGCATCGCAATATACTGAGAATCTCCCGGTTCCATCTGGAAGCATGAGAATAGGAGTCGTCATCAAGCCTCGCTTCAACTTCTCAAAAAAATTCTGACACTCTGCTGTCCAAGCAAACTGCACATACTTGCGGGTCAACTGGGTCAATGGTGCTGAAATCCGGGCGAAGTCTGAAACAAATCGCCGGTAGTAGCCGACCAAGCCAAAAAAACTGTAAATTTTTGCCACTGTGCTAGGTACCGGCCACGTTTCAATGGCCACAATCTTCTGGGGATCCACTTCAACCCCTCATCGGGTGATGATATGGTCCAAGTACGAAATGCGATAGAGCCAGAACTCGTATTTACTAAACTTGGTATACAACTGGTGCTCTCAGAGAATCTAGAGGACAATTCTGAGATGCTTGTAACGGCCCAAATGTTGCACCCCGCCCGAGGCCCAGTTGTATAACCTTTTTGCGGACCAAGGTTATGCGAGAAGCTTCCAGAATATTCTAGAAGATGGCGGAAGGCTCTAGAAGATTGTGGATCTCTCCGGAAGGCCCAAGATCGTTCTAGGAGGCCCAAGAAGCTTCTGGAAGGCCCTTGAAGTTACCTCTTATGTTGCTAAGGAATAAACCTGGAATATGCCATTCCAGTTATGGTAGAATATAATAATCCTTGGAATATTCCTTCCAGGACTTTCCTTGTATTGCTCGATGAGCACCTATAAAAGGGGGAGGCTCTCATTTGTTTCTCACCACCTAAAAATTGTAAGCATTCTCCAAGTCAATAAAGAGAACCTTACGAGTCCATATTTGCTCCACTATTCTAATTTTCTTAGCGATCTAGCTAAGGCGGGTTGGGAAGGCTTGTACGAGTCTTTGAGAAGAAAGACAGTGCGCCGCACGGGACGAAGTGCTAGCAAAAATACTAAGTCCGTGACAAGTGGTATCAGAGCAAAGGTTCGATCGTCGTCATGTCTTCGACCGAAGCCATCATCAACGAGGAACCCGCACAACCCTCTTCGCCTAAGGAGAGGGCGAAGACCTCGAGGAAGGGTAAGAGCAAGGAACCGTCGGTGGAACGGGCTCTTAGCGAGTTGGCTGGCCGGGTTGAGATGCTGGAGAAAGGCGTGACGGGCGTCGAGTATCAAGTGGAGCAGAACCAAATGGCTCACGAGGAATTCGCCCAGGGTTTGGAGGCGGATGTCGCCACGGCTATGACGGAGTTCCGAGAGCATCTCCGTGAGATGCAGGCCGAGTTCGAGGAGGAACGAAAGGCCACGAAGGCAGAGATTGCTGAACTACGCAAAGAGCTACAAACCAAGGGGAGGTCCTCGAGAGGGCCATTGCTGGTGGTCCGACTCCGAGGAAGGAGTCGACGCAGAGGGTGAATTATCCAGAACCCAAAACCTTCACTGGCGTACGGGACGCGAAGGAGGTGGATAACTTTATCTGGAACGTCGAGTGTTACCTGAAGGCGGTCTGCATCGAGGATGAGACCGACAAGGTAAACACAGCGTCCTTATATTTTTCTGATGATGCTACGCTGTGGTGGCGATGCAGATGCATTGATATAGAAAAGGGACTCTGCAAGATCGAGACTTGAAAGGATCTCAAGAAGGAGATCAAGTCTCAATTCTACCCAAAGAATGTGGAGTATGTCGCAAGACGGAGTTTGCGTCAACTCAAGCACACCGGGACGATCAAGGAGTATGTGGCAGAGTTCACCCGCCTGATGCTCACCATTTCCAGTATGGGCGAAGAGGATCGCCTGTTCGCGTTCTTGGAGGGTCTACAACCATGGGCGGCATAAGAATTGCAGAGACAAGATGTATCAGATCTGAACACGGCTGTTACGGCAGCCGAGAAGCTGATGGAGTATCGACGGAGCGATGCCCCAAATCCCAAGGAAAAGACCACCACCAAGTTCAATGGTGGAGGAGCGAAGAAGAACAACGGAAAGGAAGGCCCGCCGCCGAAGGACAAGCCGCAAGCAAAGCCTTCGACGGAGCGAAAGATCGAGTGCTATGTGTGCGATGGAAATCACCTCGCACGAGACTGTCCGAACAAGGGCAAGAGGGTGAACACAGTCCAAGGCGAGGAGGCCGAGGACATGAAGCCTAAGAAGGGGGATCACATGGGTGCCCTGCACCTGTTGAATGCTTTGAAGAGCAAGGCGGTAGTGTCCAAGACCCCGAATCGAGAGCTGATGTACGTGGACGTGAAGATCAACGGCCACAACACCAGGACGATGGTCGACACGGGGGCTACCCACAACTTTATCTCGGACGCGGAGGTCCGACGCTTGGGTTTGGCGCTGGAAAAAGACTCAAGCACGATAAAGGCAGTCAACTCTGAGGTGCGCCCCGTGCAGGGGGTGGCCAAAGGGGTGAAGGTCCAAGTGGAAGACTGGACGGGTGTCACCAGTCTCACGACAGCACCACTAGACGACTTCGACATGATCCTTGGGATGGACTTCCTAACTTCGGCAAAGGCAGTCCCAATGCCGCATCTGAAAGTCGTTGGGATCATGGAGGAGAGCTCTCCGTGCATGGTGACAACTGTACGAGGCGAGCTTACGAAAGGGAAGGCTCTCTTCGTATTATAACTCAAGAAGGGGATGCAACACGGAGAAATGACTTACCTTGCTGTGCTCAAGACAAAGGAGGTGCCCGTGCAGGGGGATCTTCCACCTGAGATCGATGACGTCCTTGTGGAGTTCGGGGACGTCATACCAAAGGAGTTGCCGAAGAGGCTACCTCCGCGGAGGGAGGTAGACCATGCCATCGAGTTGGAACCGGACACGAAGCCGCCCGCCATGGCTCCATATCGTATGGCCCCGCCCGAGCTGGATGAGTTGAAGAAGCAGCTCAAGGAGCTACTGGACACAGGATTCATCAGACCGTCAAAGGCCCCGTATGGTGCACCGGTGCTGTTTCAGAAGAAGAAGGATGGAAGCCTTCGTTTGTGCATCGACTATCGTACACTAAACAAGGTAACCATCAAGAACAAATATCCCATCCCGTTGGTGGCGGACTTGTTCGACCAATTGGGAGGCGCGAGATACTTCTCCAAACTTGATCTGCGCTCGGGGTATTATCAAGTCCGGATTGCGGAGGGCGACGAGGCTAAGACGACATGCGTGACGAGGTATGGCGCATATGAGTTTATGGTTATGCCTTTTGGTCTAAAAAATGCTCCTGCGACTTTTTGTACTTTGATGAACAAGCTCTTTCATCCCTACCTGGATCGGTTCGTCGTGGTATACCTCGACGACATCGTCGTGTACTCAAACACGATGGAGGAGCACATCGAGCATTTGAAGACTGTCTTCCAGGTGCTAAGGAGAACGAACTCTTCGTCAAGCAGGAGAAGTGCTCATTCGCACAAGAAGAGGTATCGTTCTTGGGGCACTGGATCGGGCATGGCAAGATATGGATGGACGACACAAAGGTCCAGTCCATACGGGAGTGGGAGGCTCCCACCAAGCCGACGGAGCTGCGATCAATCCTTGGCTTGGCGAACTACTACCGACGGTTCATCCGAGGATATTCCGCCATCGCAACGCTTCTGACCGACCTGCTGCGGAAGGATCGGGCGTGGAGCTGGACGCCCCGATGCGAGGAGGCATTCGAGGTACTAAAGCGGGCTGTAACGGAGGAGCCGGTCTTGTCTCTACCGGACTACTCCAAGGCGTTCGAAGTGCGCACGGACGCATCCGACTTCGCCATCGGTGGGGTGTTGGTGCATGAAGGACACCCCATCGCGTTCGAGAGCCGCAAGCTGAATGATACTGAGCGGCGCTACATGGTGCAGGAGAAGGAGATGACCGCGGTTGTGCATAGCTTGAGGACATGGCAGTACTACCTCCTCGGCACCAAGTTCGTGGTCATGACGGACAATGTTGCCACGAGCTACTTCCAGTCCCAAAAGAAGCTATCTCCGAAGCAGGCGAGATGGCAAGATTTTCTAGCCGAATTCGACATGGTGTTGCAGTACAAACCCGACAAAGAAAATCAGGTGGCCGATGCGCTTAGCAGGAAGGCCGAGCTCGCATCTGTATGCTTGCTCAAGGGGGACATTCTGGACCGTGTTCGAGTGGGAATCATGGAGGACCCACTAACACTGGCCATAGTGAAGCTTGCCAAGGAGGGCAAGACGAGAAGGTTCCGGCTGAAAGACGGACTTTTCTACACCAAGGGCGACAGGGTGGTCGTGCCTAGGTGGAGTGGCTTGCGGAGACATCTTCTCAAGGAGTGTCATGACACAAAGTGGGCTGGACACCCAGGACAGAAGCGAACCTTGGCACTATTGGAGGCCGTATACTACTGGCCTCGTATGCGCGAGGATGTGGAGGACTATGTTCGTACTTGTCTTGTGTGCCAACAGGACAAGGTGGATCATCAGAAGCCCGGGGGCCTGCTGGAGCCTTTTTTCGTGCCGAGTCGGCCATGGGAGAGCATTTCGATGGACTTCATCTCCGCCCCGTTGAAAGTGGGGGCGCTTGGGTCCATTCTCGTGGTGGTGGACCGGTTCTCAAAGTATGCGACCTTCATTGCTGCTTCGACGGACTGTACATCAGAGGAGGCCACACGACTGTTCATCAGCCACGTGGTGAAGTTCTGGGGCATCCCGGTCAACATTGTCAGCAACCGAGACCCCCGCTTCACAGGAAAGTTTTGGACGAAAGTGTTCAAAATCCTTGGGACGGACCTACACTTCTCGACCAGCTTCCACCCGCAGACGGACGGACAGACCGAGCGGGTCAACTCGCTACTCGAGGAGTACTTGCGGCACTTTGTGAATGCGAACCATAGGGATTGGGTGCATCACCTCGACGTCACACAGTTCTGCTACAATCTTCAACGGAGCGAGTCGTCGTACAGCAGTCCATTCGAGTTGGTGATGGGTCGCCAACCGCTTGCCCCGCACACGCTGAGTGCGGGGTCCTCGAGTAGAAGCCCCGCGGCCAACCAGTTCACTTCAGATTTCAAGGCAAAGGCGGACATTGCCAAGGCATTTCTGGAGAAGGCCGCGAAGAAGATGAAGAAGTGGGCCGATGTAAAATGAAGGCCGGTTGAGTACAAAGAGGGAGATATGGTGCTGGTGAAGCTGCAACCACAACAGTTCAAGGTGTTCCTCAAGGTGCATAAAGGACTAATCCGGAAGTATGAAGGCCCCTTCCCCGTGCTCAAGAAAGTAGGCAAGGTGGCCTACGAGCTTGAACTCCCTGCCAAGCTGAAGATTCATCCAGTCTTCCATACAAGTTGCTTGAAGCCGTACCATACAGACTTGGAGGATCCCAAGCGAGGAGTTCCGAAGCGATCGACGGCGACCATGACGACTTCCTTCGACAAGGAGGTGGAAGCCGTGCTGGACAGGAGGACCATTCGGCGACGAGGCGTGTCCCCGTATGTGGAGTACCTTATCCAGTGGAAGGGCTTACCTTACGGCGAGTCTAGCTGGGAACGTGCTGATACGCTGTATCAGTTCGAAGCCGAGATCCAGGCGTTCCTCAGCGAGCATGGTTGACGAGGGCGTCAACGCCTTAGGTGGGAGAGAATGTAACGGCCCAAATGTTGCACCCCGCCCGAGGCCCAGTTGCATAACCTTTTCGCGGACCAAGGTTATGCGGGAAGCTTCCAGAACATTCTAGAAGATGGCGGAAGGCTCTAAAAGATTATGGATCTCTCCGGAAGGCCCAAGATCGTTCTAGGAGGCCCAAGAAGCTTCTGGAAGGCCCTTGAAGTTTCCTCTTATGTTGCTAAGGAATAAACCTGGAATATGCCATTCCAGTTATGGTAGAATGTAATAATCCTTGGAATATTCCTTCCAGGACTTTCCTTGTATTGCTCGATGAGCACCTATAAAAGGGGGAGGCTCTCATTTGTTCCTCACCACCTAAAAATTGTAAGCATTCTCCAAGTCAATAAAGAGAACCTTACGAGTCCATCTTTGCTCCACTATTCTAATTTTCTTAGCGATCTAGCTAAGGCGGGTTGGGAAGGCTTGCACGAGTCTTTGAGGAGAAGATGACATAGGGAACAATAAGGAAGGACCAGGACAGATCAACGATACAAGCATGTGATCAGGTCAAGATTCTCAGGGATTCAGAGGATACGAGTAGAGATGAAGGGCGAGTACTGATTGACACATCTATTCGGTAAACCCTCATATATCTTGATTTACAATACCTGCATAGGCCACCACTTAAACCATGTAATTCCCCAGAACCAGAATACTGGAGAGCGGGAGCGTACATAGCCAGCTACGTATATTGAAGTACAACCCACCTCGCTATACGGTCACGGCTGTCTAGATACATGAGAGTTTAACTACAAGCCAACAGTCTCCTATGGTCATGAACAAGCCTATTGTCTCAATCACAAGCAAGTAGTAACAGTTACAAGATGTCAGAGCACCAAATATACAATAGTAAGGCGTCCCATACATTACATATTCGGATGAGCATGAAGCTAGTCGTACAAAATGTCAATACTAGCAAGAGTTTTAGTCAATACATGATCAACCCTAGGATTTGTCAATCATGTTACAGCCCATAGGCAGACTGTAAGTAAAGGTGCAACCGAGCTAACACGTGCTCGCCAGCTAAACGCCTCAAAAGAATAATTTTTACAATAAAGTGGAAGGACAAAAAGAAACCCACTCGTTGCCAGGGTTACGCCTGGTGGTCACCATCTGGCTGGAAGACAGGTAGATCCTCTGGTGCTGCTCCGATATCTGGCCATACAAAACCAGCTGGGTCAGACCCCAGAAAGAGCAAGTGCCACAAAGGAGGCTTCACTTAGGAACTAAACCAGCAATTCACAATAGAATGTTAAAGATAATAAATAAAGAATTGATAATAATAGGGATAACAATAGTAAACTGAGTACGAGGAAACCATTCAAGTAGCCAGGTCACAATCCTTAAACCAAACAAGGACCGGGGTTGCAGCCCTTCACTTGAATAGAAACCCGTCTCAAATACTATTGGTACAGTGAAGACAATAAACGAAAAGAGGACACAGAACTGCTCCGGGAGCCTGGTTACAACCCTTAAACCAAACAAGGACCGGGGTTGTAACCCTTCGCCTGAACAGAACTGGACCCCTGATCTTTATTGCTAAGGCCAGTATAAATAATAATGGTATTAAGGTAAGGTAAAACATGATGAACATGGCATGGCGTTGAAATAAGACAATAACGAAGAGAGGACGCAGAACTGCTCCGGGAGCCAGGTTACAACCCTTAAACGAAACAAGGACCGGGGTTGCAACCCTTCGCCTGAACAGAACTGGACCCCCGATCCTTATTGCTAAGGCAAGCATCAATAATTATGTCATGTCACAATCTTGCACAGAATCAGGATAAGACTAAGCTGGAATAAACTTCATCCAATCAATCATGGCCAATCAAGAGTACGGCTTGATACTTTAACTAACTAGGGTTATCACAGGCCTAGTTACTAGCAAGATGCAATGAGATTATCCTAACAACCACAAGCCCTGCAGACCATCCGGTTATCCAGGTCGAATGTCCGTTTGTGAAGAATGCAACACGTGACTGTGTGCTGGAAATGTGCCCTACTCGTCGGTAGGCTACAAGTCCACTTAATGCGCCCAGATAACGGGATTGCCTGTAGCTGGAAATCTCTTCATGACTACTGAATCATTCTAGTTAATTAGCCTTAGTCAATTTCAGTAGGTACCCCTGATCATGGTACTCAGGGATCCCCATCCTAGACATGATGCAAGACAGTACCGGTTTATTTGTACAAACACAATCGTCCACGGTGTCCAGGTCGTTCTTACTTGTCATGTCCGGGTAGCTGTCATAACAGCATGACGAGATATATCGTGTCAGTTTTCTTGCCAAGAGTGCACCATGGCGGGCAACTATCATGCCATGGTTTATGCGCAGAATTGTATAGTGCAAGTATTCTATAAGGGTTAGAACCTGAGTATAATGAGACAGTCCAATATAATAATAATAATAAAATTAGGAAAGAGGACAAGGACTCGGAAGGATCAGACAGCTAAGGGAAACCAAGCTCCTGCGGCTGCAGGCTCATGCGGCTAGGAGAATGGGCGTATGCGGCAGGAGGATGCAGGGCATATGCGGCTGAAAGAACGGGTCACATGCGGCTCGCGGGGATCAAGTCATATGCGGCAGCGGGAAAAACTGAGCCCTATGCGGCTGGGACTTAATGCGGTTTTATGCGGCTGGAAAGGCAAGTGCTTATGCGGCTGAAGAATGTCAATCTTTATGCGGCTGAGATGAGTTGTCTTCAAGCGGCTGAGAATTAATGCGCCACGCGACTGAGTCAAGTCAAGGCCTCATGCGGCTGGGTTGCTGCTCATGGCCTTATGCGGCTAGAATGCTTGCCGCATGAAAACTCATGCTGTCAAGTATTTCCATGCGGCCATGACAGCTATACAGCTGTACTGTTCTTCTTCTTCACTGATCCGAGAAGAACACCATGAATCCAAACTTCCAAGCTCCATAAACCCTTCATCCGGAGTCCAAATCCGAACTTCTATAGGTCGAATTGGGGCAGAACGAAATGCTCTAGAACATGGAACCATCAAAACTAAGAAATAACAAAGCTAAGTAGATCAAAACCTAAGAAATCCAAAAATAATATAGACTTAGATCTAGAAGAATTTAGACATAAAAATTAAAAATGCCAAGCACTAAAGAGTCTTAGAATGTTGCAAAGAATAAAATGGAACAATAAATTTTGAGTTCCCTCATGAAGCAAGATGCACTTGCCTAGCTCTCTCTCACTCTCACAGGTTGGTGATGAGTTAATGGTGGGGGAGAAGAAGAGTAATGAAGAGAGAGAAAGAAGAAGGGGTTAATAAATAGGGTTGGTGGTGGTAGGTAGGTGGGTTGGTTCTCAACCAAAACCGAACCAAGCCTAACCAACACAAGCCGAACCGAACCAAGATGAACCAACAATGAAATACCCAATAAACTGGGCAAGAAGACTTGTAATGCAAGATAAATACGTATACATATTCTAAAATACGTAATACGAACAACAGGCATTACACTGATAGTGTCGATTCATACCTCTATACCAATCCCTGTCTATCTTCAAGAGAGGTTGAATCATATGCTATCGGAGACGAACCGGAGACGTCATATGCTAATACAGAACAACGTCTCTCTGCCGTTGAGCAATCATTAAAGGATATGCTTTCTATGATGCAAAGCATGCATCAAATAATAATGACTCAGCAAGCAGCTCAACCGGCAGTAGTAACACCGGTACAGGTGGCAGTACAAACTCAAGATAGTCAAGGGGTTGATATGCCTTTGAATAATCAAGAGCCTGCTGTCAATCAAAATTCTGCATCTCCAGATCCTATCATTCCAGAAGATGTGCCATCTCCGGTGGAGGTTACGGTACATCCAACGACTATTCAATTGAATGTGCTTCCTCAAACTAGTGAAGCTATTCAAGTAGTGCGTGAGCTCAAAGCACAGTTTGAAGTTTTGAAGCACAAAGATCAACTCCAGAGGTTAGGGATTAAGAAACCTTATCCTTCTCATTGGAATGATGTACCCTTTCCTCCGAATTTCAAGCCACAATCGGTGGTATTATTTGATGGAAAGGCTTCTCCTAGTCAGTATATCAATTACTTTGATATTATGACTGTACATCTACAGAAGAATGATGCTCTTCTCACTCGAGTTTTTATCGGGTGTCTGACGGGTTTAGCCTACGACTGGTATCGTAGTTTACCTGATAATTGCATTTCGTCTTTTGAAGAATTAAAGCTATGTTTCTCTTCCGTTTCTATGAGGGAGGAATGGACATGAATATGTCCTCCCTAATAGAAATTAAACAAAAGGAGAAGGAAGATACTCGGACGTTCATCGAACGTTTTCGACAGGCAACTCTGAAGATGCCTCCCGGTATGCCAGATTCAGCATTGATCGATACATATAAAGTGAATCTGCGACCATCCATTGCTGTTTTTATGGGTTCTCAATTCACAGATTGGGCCTCGTTCATTATAGCAGCAGTGTCAGCCGAAACCAATGGTAGGTTGGCTCATGAACATGGAATGATCTTTGCCTCAGAGGACAAAGGCAAGAAAGGCTCTTCTGGTAATAATTCCGACAATCGTAATGGGAAAGGGAAGGAAACCTTAGTGGTTAATCTTTCAAAACCCAAGACGACATCGAATAATCAGGAGTCTTCTAAGCCAAAAGAAGAATACTCTTTTGATGACAATGATATCCCAGGGATATTCCAATGTCTGGTAAAGAGTGGCAAACTCCAGATTCCGGAGCCAAAAAGGCCTAATGAAGTGAATCTGACCGATAATCCCAAGTATTGTATCTATCACAGATATATAAATCATCCTACTAAGGCTTGTTATGTCTTGAAGAAGAAAATCCTGGAGCTGATAAATACCAATGCCATCGCTTTAACTAACGATGAGCATACAGCCACAACCAATATAGTTTCTCTTCAATTTGGAGGTTTTTCTCTACAACAAGTCCCAGATGGGATTGTACCAGTTCTAAAGGCGACGATGAAGATTATGAATATCCCGCCTGCCATAGAGCAAAATGAAGGACTTTTGTCTTTTATATTGAAAACTGGTGAAATCATGTGGGTACATCTTGATTTAGTACCTAAAATGGAGAATGAAGGTAAAACTTCAAAATCCAAGAAGGATAAAAAAGTCAAAACCTGTAACATGATTTCTCATGTTTTAACCCCAGACCATGATGATTTGGATCATTTATCGGATGGCATTCCTTTAGAGGATAGACCGAGGGGTTTGAATATATGTCCTCCAAGTTTGGCCTCTCCTACCAAGCTCAAACTTACTCATCATCAGTGGTTAGCTATGAATAGTATCCTTTTATACAGGACACAACAAGTCTTTGCTGCTTATGAAAAAGCTCCTACAGGGATTTTTTCTCTTGTCCCGAATACTTCTCATGTGGCTACAGAGATTTCTATTTCTCTTTCTCCTGTATTTACAGAGGTTTCTGCTTCTTCTTCCACTGTCAAACCATCTATTAAAAGTCCGCTGCCCATTCACGTATATAGTCAGCAATCAGTCCATCTCATGAAAAAGATGGGCTACGACTTTCAAAAGGCAGAGGGTTTAAACTATGATAAAGGAATACGACTTCCTTTACAACTTCAAAATCAAAAATCAACTCTCGGATTGGATTTTGAGGTTCCTCATAAAAATCCTCGCAAGAAGAAGGCTAAGGGAAAGAAGACTAAATCCTGCAATATGGTACTTCATTCTCCTGAGTCTGAAGAAAAAATCTTTGCTGGTACGAGATCTAGGAAAGAGTACCACAAATATTATGAGGGATCTTCTAAAGAAGCAGAGGACGTTGTTGAAACGATACCAGCTCAACCATCTCATGTTTCTGCTAAACCATCTGTGGTTGAGAAGAGGAAACAGAAAGCAGTACGCTTTGACGTCCCATTGAAAGCTGCTTCAAATCAAGGGGTGGTGATGAAGCCCTACAAATTTGATATTCTAGCCCAGTTAGCTAATACTCCGGCTAGACTCTCTATCTTCGAACTACTTCTCTTTCTAAAGAAAGCAGGGAGACTCTGAGTGAAGCTTTGCTACAAGCAGACTCATGCTTAGCTCAACTCAAGAGTCCTGATAATATACCAGTATCTTGCCCACAATGTCATAGTGTGATGGAAACAATTTCCAATATCACTTTCACATAAGAAGATATGTTGTTGAAGCATAATAAGTACGACATGCCTTTATGCTACACAGGGTATATTGAATCCACGGAAATTGACAGAATTTATATTGATCCTGGGTCTTCTATTGGCATTATTCTTCAGAGTATGCTAAGACCTTTGAGGATTCCTACTAGTGATTTGACTTACACTAGTACCACAATAGTTGGTTTCAACTCTGGCAAGAGTAAACCACTGGAGAAGATTCGTCTGAAGATTCAGATTGGTGATCTTCGAACTATGGCGACCTTCTATGTTATCAACTCAGACGTATCCTACAACATCCTTCTTGGAAGACCATGGATACATGAGCATAACATTGTGCCTTCAACTCTCCACCAATGCTTCAAGTACGTAGATTCCCAAGGGATTGTTAAGACGGAATTCGCAGATATCAACCCTTTTAAAGTTGTTGAAGCTTATTTCTCGGATTCAATCCTCTACAAACAGGAGCATATGAAGGAGATATCGAATATGGCTGAAGATCGATCACCTGCTGAAGATCAATCTGTCAATGAAGATCCTCCAGAATAGCAACCTTTGAAGATCAAAGTCAAAGGTCGAATCCAACCCCAACCCGTCAATGATCAACCTTTGGTGATCAAGGTCAAAGGAAGAACTTGAGCTTCATCTGAGGAATCAGTGAGTATTCCTGCCAAGAGCCAAGTTCAACCTCTCATGATCAAAGTCAAGGGACGTACTTCTCGTACAAATGATCCAGAACCACCACTAATCATCAACCTTGGCAAGTCTACGCAGAAGACGGATGACGGTCCGTTAAAGATCAATCTGAAGCATAGCAGTCAAATTGTAAATGATGTAAATATTGATCATTCTGTACTTTCTAATATCAATGAAGATTTCCTTTTTGAGTATATGGCTGTCAAATTTATTGAAAGAATGACTTTATCTTCTGATGATCAAACTCAACAATATAAAGATGACATAAACACAGAGGAAACTTTATACATTGATCATAAGGAAAATTCTTTTCCTTCTCATGTCGATGTAGGATCTTATGCTCAAAGGTTCTTAACATCTTCTCCTTATCTTCTTCCTGTAGATGCTTCATCACAAGCTTGTGTAACTTATAGACGTCACGAAGAATCTTATTTTGTGGTTCCGTCTAATAAGAAAAACAAGCGCCAAATTGTGTTTGGCCTGGCTAGAAATATTTCTGTTGCTCAGAAAGACGATCTTAGAGATAAAGATAAAGAAAGAATCCGAATCGACAAATATAGTCAACAATCTCTCAAGATTATCCAAAATATAGGATATGATTTGAAGTCTATGTCGGGTCTTAATCAAGACAAGGGTAGACGATTACCATTATGTGGTGATCCGTTTTACCAGAAAACCCGTCATGGGTTGGGATATGATCCGTCCCACATGTTTAATGAAGATATACAGGAAAAAATTTCTTCCAGTTCTTCACAATCCTCAGATTCTGAAAAAATCCAGTTCATCGAATCTGATACATCCCACTCCTCATATGCTGGAGAAGATTACTATGATGACTCTGAGTGCGTATTCTCAGTTAACATGGTTCAAACTGATGGTGAATCTGAGCCATTTAAGAATGATCCTTGGGCACAATAAATGGACACTCAGTAGGAGCTTCGTTTTGAACAACGACAGCCACCTACGGAGGATGCGATTGTCCAGATTGATGTTGGAGATGGAACTATGTCCAAGCCGATATTCATCAGTAAAAACCTCTCTGAAGTTGAAAATGAAGAGTTGATTAAAGAATATATTGATATCTTTGCATGGAGTTATGAGGATATGTCGGGTTTAGATGCTAAAGTTGCTACTCATAAACTCAATATTCTTCCTAATGCCAAGCCTGTAAAGCAACAACAACGGCATTTTCGAGCAGACATGATGGATGCAATCGAAGCAGAAGTCAAAAAGGTGATTACATGTGGCTTTGTTCGTGAAGAACAACACCCAGACTGGGTTGCCAATATTGTTCCTGTTATGAAGAAGAACGAAAAAGTCCGAGTTTGTATAGATTTTCGAGATCTTAATACAGCTTGTCCAAAGGACGAATTTCTACTTCCGATCATCGATGTCATGATAGACAATACATGCGATTTTGAACGTATGTCTTTCATGGACAAATTTTCAGGATATAATCAAATTAAGATGCATCCGGAAGATGAGAAGCATACTGCTTTCCGTACACCCCTTCGGGTTTATTGCTACACTGTGATGCCGTTTGGTCTGAAGAATGCCGGTGCCACGTATCAATGGGCTATGAGTAATATCTTTCAAGAGCATCTACGAAAAACAGTTGAATGTTATGTGGATGACATTGCTGTTAAAAGTCGATCAAAAGATGATCACATTCAAGACTTGAAGACAGTATTTGAGTTGATACGTCAACATCAACTAAAGATGAATCCCACTAAGTCTTTCTTAGGGGTGTCCAGTGGCAAATTTTTGGGATTTGTCATTACTTCTCAGGGTATCCATGTTGATCCTGACAAAATCAAAGCGATTCTTGAAATACGTCCTCCATGCAATTTAAAAGAACTACGCGGCTTCCAAGGTCGCATTACTTATATCAGGAGATTTATATCCAATCTTTCTGGGAGATGTCAACCTTTCTCCCGTCTATTAAAGAAAGGTGTATCATTTGTTTGGGATGAAGCATGTCAGAGAGCCTTCAATGACATCAAGTAATACCTTACAAATCCACCTGTCCTCATGGGCGGAGCCAGCATAGGCCCAGTGGGGTCATGTGACCCCACTCAATTTTTTTATTATATATATATATATATATATATATATATATATATATATATCATTATTAATTGTTTTACTCCAACTACTTATATTACGAACGAGTAACAATTTAATGTTTTACCCGTTTTACTTGTAGCTGCAAATAAATGATTCATGCCATAACTTTTGTCCTTAATTGTTCTTAGATGCCAATATTTAATTTGCTCGTAGATGGAATGAAATTATTTTCTAGTATAACATTCTTCGATTAAGAAAAATGAAGTCAAAGTAAATTAGTGGTTGGAAATGAATTTTTTTATCTTATTTTTCCTTGAGGAAAAAAATAATATTTAATTTTCATAAGGCCCTTGCATGGCAAGGTTCATGACTAAAATGGCAGTATCCAAGTATGAATTTTAAGATACACTAAATCTCCTCGATCAAATGGACAAAAATGATCCAAAATGTTTTGTATGACCTGACTGGAATGACACTGAGTTTATGGTTCTGAGTATATTGTGTCAGAATTAATGTACACTTTGATGCCAATCGTATTTTGAAATGAATGGAAAAAAATGAGCAGCTACAATAGGAAAATTAGAATAGATGACCAATATTAGGGATAGAAAATAGGATTTGTGACTAATTTATGCAATTTTTTCCTCTATATATTTATATATTTTTTGAATAAAAAAAATTTCTAGTCGATTTTGACCCCACTGCACTCAAATCCTGGCTACGCCACTGCCTGTCCTGGTACCTTCAGTAGTAGGAAGACCATTTTTGCTATATGTTCGAGCCTTGGATCATTCACTTGGTGCTCTTCTTGCACAGAAAAGTAATATGGGTCATGAACAGGCAATTTATTATCTTAGCCGAATGATGGTCGGAGCTGAACACAGGTATACTCCTGTGGAGAAAGAATGTCTGGCCTTAGTTTTTGCTGTTCAAAAGACGAGACATTATATGATAGGACAAATTATTCATGTCATCTCCAGAATAAATTCTATTCGGGTATTGATGAGAAAACCGAGCATTCTTAACTCCAGGTTAGCCACCTGGGCATTGTTGCTTACTCCTTATGATATGGTCTATGTACCTCAAAAATTAGTAAAGGGTCAAGCATTAGCTGATTTCTTAGCAGCTCACCCTATACCTGAAACATCGAAGCTATATGAGGACATTCCAGATGAAGTCGTGGACTGCAACATGACTTTAAAGGATGACATTTGACAATTATATTTTGATGGAGCATCACGAGTTGGACCTAAAGGCAATATTGTCTCTGGAGTAGGCATAGTCTTGGTCTCTCCTGACAAAATGGTCATATACCGTGCTTATTCTCTTAATGAGCCATGCTCCAACAATGTGGCAGAATATAATGCTCTGCTAATTGGTCTCCAAGTAGCAAAACAGCTGGACATTGAGTTCCTATAAGCTTATGGAGACTCTCAATTGATTGTTAATCAGATTAGAGGGATGTATGAAGTCAGAAATCCTGACCTCATCCCTTATCATCAAGTGGTAATCGAATTGGTCCTTTCATTCAAAGGATTCTTAATCGAATTTGTACCACGTTCTCAAAATTTGGAAGCTGATGCTCTTGCTAGTTTAGCGGCAGATTTAGCTGTTCCAATTCGAAGAAAGAACACCATTACTTTGTTGGATCGAGACTTATTCTGTGTCAAGAATAATCTACATATTGAACATAGTTATACTACAGAATCAAGTTCCCAGCATAGGGATTGGAGAAGTCCATTCATTGATTATACGGTTTATGGGATTTTACCTGAAGATCCAAAATAAGCTGCGTCAATCAAGAGGTGATCATTTCGATTCTATTATGATTCTTCTTTACATATGTTGTATCGTCGTTCATATAACGGACTTTTGCTGCGCTGTCTCTCAGAGAATGAAGCTAAGCAAACACTTCATGAAGCTCATGATGGTGTCTGTGGTTCCCATCAACCTGGTCCAAAATTACAGGACCGCATTCGAAGAATGGGATATTATTGGCCATCCATGATAGCAGATGCTATGGATTATGCCAGACGGTGTAATGCATGTCAGATTCATGCTGATTTTATTCATCAACCGTCTGAATTCCTACATCCTACAACAGCTTCTTGGCCTTTCGAAGCTTGGGACATGGATATTATTGGTCCGATTAACCCTCCTTCTGTCAAAGGACATCGATTTATACTGGCTATAATCGATTATTTTTCTAAATGGACAGAAGCTGTCACGACCCGAACCCTAGAGTTAGGGCACGAGAACGTAACAACGCCCAGCCTACGCCGCAGTGTCGGCGGTAGAACGCTGTCCTAGGTCTCAATGCATCTAACAGTATAAGACTAAACAGTTTATACTCTCCGAATGGGGGTGACATAGCAGAATGTAAACTCAATCACATCTAAGGTAGAGCATGATAAGGATAGATAAAACATGAAATCAAAAAGAGATACAGGAGATAGAAGTCTAAGTGTCTAAGATACAAAAACCCAGAAAATATACCTCAAACTCATATACAGTAATCCACAAAGTAAATACAGCTCCAGACAAAATGAAATAACTACCTAAACAACCTCTACTGTGTCTCCTCTAGGCTAGCAGGCAATCCCAGGCTATCTGTAAAATTTATCAACAGGTCCAGTCAGGACTGAAGCGAGCACAATACATCTCAACAGTTCATAGCAGGTTAGAAAATATATTCATGCAGTAAAGTAAGATACAAGTACTGAAAGAAGTGCAGTATGTAAACAGAGAGAGAAAGCTGTAATAGAAATATCTACTATAAGTAAAGAGCTACCAGTGACTAGTGATTTAGAGCACAAAGTCGACATGTGAACGGCTTGATTGTACATGGCTATACTAAAGAGGCGTACATGGCTATTCTACTTTGGAATTGTTCACATGGCTATTTATACTCCTCCGTACCCCCAATTAATACACAAGGATCCAACCAGGTTATGTTATATAATGCTATGTAACAGCCCCCGAAGGGTAGTAGACCCCGAAGGTGATAAGCCCCCGAAGGTGATAAGACCCCAAAGGTGATAGACCCCGAAGGTGATAGACCCCGAAGGTGATAGACCCCGAAGGTGATACATAGTAGTCCCATAAATGGGATAAGGATTCTAGGAAGACTCTACGATCATAAGAGTATATGTCGTAAGTGATCAAAGAACCAATGAAGCATATGATACGCCATGTAAGTGAAACGCACAGAACATGTAGTACCCGATGCTCCCTAAGGATAACATCTCAAGAAGGGATCCATATAGTACCAATCCGTGTGACCAACGTGACAGTACAAGTAAAGTAATCTACTGCTGGAAATAATTCTAAGCAGGATATAAAATGATCAGAGAATGTACTCGCCTCGATAACCTGAACAGCTGATAAGTATAGGGGGTCCCACTGAAGCCACAGAGTCCTATTTAAAGCAACACAGGTTACAAGGTGTTCAAGTTGGTTGCTAATGGTTGCTATTTTTTTGTGAGGTGGGAATAGTAATAAAAGGAAAGAGAGAGAATAGAGAGAGGATAAGAGAAAGAGAAAGATTCTCTCCTCATAATTAGGGCCGGCCACAATGTGGCTGTGAGTGTGGAAAAAATGGATGTAGAAAAATGAATGAAGGAGATTAATTGGGAGGATCTAAAGGCTAGAAATTAAATGGAGAAATAGGGTATTCCAAGGGAAATAAATCAATGGAAAATTTTCCCATTAAATATTTAAAAATAGGTAAAATGAGCACTTGATATTTTTGGGCAAGAATTATGAGGGCGCTACGATGGAGGGTAGCATGAAGCTGAGCTGGACTCCGTAGAGCCGGATTGGATCAAAACTAGACATTGTGCGAAAATCGAATTAAAATTAGGAATCGATGATCATGGGTGAATAAGTAGCACATGGGGATTCCAATAAATGGGACACAAGTGGCGGACGGATAGTAGGCTCAATGTGGGCCATATCCATAGTTGGGGCTGACAGGTTTTGGTCGACAGGGGACCCACAAATCGAGTTGGAAGATGAATGTGACGCAGTGGAGTGAAATAAAATCGGGTCACGTGTCGGAAAAGTTGTGCGAATCAAATGGAGCACAAAATGACGTGTCTGAGTGGGACACGAAGGTCATGGGTGACGAGCGTCTCGAGTAGATCAAGCATGAGAAGTTGGTTTCAAGAAACTGACTGGTCTTGCGCTCCCAATTTAAAAGTCACGGTAACGTGCTGAAAATGATCAAGAAAAAGAGTGGGAAAATAAATAATACTAAAATGGTCTAAATCGACCCGAAGTTCAGCGAAGCAAAAAGAGTACAAGGGAACAAGTTTGGATAGGACACTATATACCGTCATGAAGGTAATCATGTCCACTCCAAAACTCGTGAAGAAGATTTCCAGAGTTGAACATCCCTGATACTCCAAATATCAATGGCACGGGAAAGTACACTTAAAGATAAATAACAGAATAAAATATTTATTGAAATTAAAATCAATCAGAAAATAAATAAAAATAAAAAAATCAACCCAAAATTTAGGGTGCTCACATCCTACCCACCTTATAAAAATTTCGTCCTCGAAATTAAAATGTCCATACTCCCTCTAGGTCAAACCCCCACAATCAAAGTCCCAGATTAAAACAAAACATGTGATCAAAAGGACGACATCCAGGGTCATGGCATACGGTGACAGTGAAGTCTCATCTAGGTATACTAGTCATGCTAATCAAAACGGTTATAGGATATCAAAACACACAAGCAATCCAGGGTGCTAAAATAGAAAAGTTACAGAAATAACAAATCATCAAAACTGTAAGACAGTCTACCATCCTATATGAAAACTGGTACTCATCAAAAATGATTAAAGAAAGGTAACTACCAATCATCTAAAAGGGGTACCATCCCAAGAAAATCAAAATCACAAGTTAAAGAATTGAAAGTCACTTGCATTGAAATCCAATCACAATATATATACAGAGAGAGCGTTAGAGAGGGAAAACTAGCATCATGTGTATGGGGACATGTTCATATGGTTAGATAGTAGGCGTGTATGTACGTGAGTATACATGAAAGTATATATGAGAAATTGGGTTTTTTAAAACAACGACTATCCAGTTACACTAATCATGGCATTTGGTTAAACAATCTACAATACACAACTTATTTACTCATAACATGCATGGCTAACCATATACACATATATATAAAGAGGTAGAGATTTAGTTATGTATCTATATACGTTATAACATATATGCATAAACTCTATATATATCCTTATAGATATATAATCATAACATAGAGGAGAAGGGTTAGGTTAAATGACAGTATATACTATGTTAGAGTGTGTGTGTGTGTCCATGTACAGGGTTATAGCTTAGTATTAAAAAGTTAAACCTAGTTTTAGTTCAGCATTTACATAAAAAAATATCTAAAAATAAGCTAACATTTAACCAGTGTAATATTAACATAATACAATTTCAAAATTTAGGAGTTTGAAACATCACAACTAATTTCAATGCTCCCAATACATCCTAGCATGATAGAAATGAAACCCTAACATACTATCAATACATTTATCTACGCATACAGTTCAATATTACATGTTAAATCTGAAATCGAACTAAACATTTGAAATCAATGTAAAAGTGTTAACATGTAACTAGTTTTCAAGATTTTGGAGAAATTTGAACATTAAAAACCAACTCAATGTTTATCACAAACTAACATGTAAGAATATGAAACCTAAATTTATATTCCTACTTACAACAATGTACACAGCTCTAAATATTTCATAAAAATGGAACAACAATTTGAACTAACATTGGAATTCAATATTAAGGGTTAATATGCATGCAGTCTCAGATTGGACAATTTAACATAACTTAACCAATTTTTCTAAAAATTGAAACCCTGCAGATATCATACATGTGCAGTTATGTAAACAAACTAACAACATATAACCTATATTTGAATTACGACTTTAAACTAGGAAAAACAGAAAACCAGGAATATTAGGGTTGGAAATTAACATCAACAACATATTAATATTTAATTTGATAGGTTGGAAAATCAAGTGTAGCATGCATACGTGTTAGGCAAAGTGTCCGCTATATATATTCATATACATATTCTCATGTCCCAATATAAAAAAATTAATTCTACGTTAAGACTAACATTTAGATTCCTACCAAGATTAAAAGCAGGTGATTGACGAAATCAAGACAGTTTTATTATCATTATTATTTAATACAAGAATAATAGCAAGAAGGAAATAACGATAAAATCTGTTCTGCTTATCTGTTTAAAGAAGGAACCGTTTTGAAATCCAGAGTTAAAATATCAAATTCAAGATAAAGTCTAGCAAAATCATCGATTCAATGTATTATGAAAAACTTATAGCAAGAAATTACACAAGGTTTATAAAACCAACTAAACTTACTCCTAAGTTAAATAATAGGAAACTAGACAAAACAAACAAATAATAATTCCTTTCTCTCTTTTTTCTGAATGACTGAAACAAAAGTAGAGAAAACATGTTCAAAAATATTTAAGGTGCAATCCGATAATCATATGCGTCTATCCAAAATCATGGTACTCTAAATCTCCGTCATACTAGTAAGCAAGGCTACGATAATCACAGAGCCCTTGACTTATGCACATATCTCTAGACTCATGGTATTTAACATTTTCGCGGTGCCGCTAGCTTGGCTGCAAAAATCTTAAATTCCCATACCCGAGAAATATATCCAGAGTCAGACTATATGTCCTCACCATGCTGGCTAATGTGACTATAGAAGACTAGATTCCATAACATAGATGACCTAGCCCATATAATTTCATCTTGCCAAAAATTAAATTAAAACAACAACGAATACCCAAAAATCAAATCTATCAACGAACATCAAAATTCAAAAATGAACAAAATTCATCAAAATACAAACTCGAATGCAACAGCTATCATCAAAATTTAAAATTCATCAATCATCCATCAAAATTATTAAATACAAACTCAAATTCAACAATAATCCATTAAAATCAAATTTAACAACAAAAAAAGTAAAAATAAATCAAATCAAGGAAAAAAAGAGAGTTTTCAAATCGAAGTTAAAATAAGATTCTCAAGGGTCGTCCCAGGAATCTCTCAAGGGTTCCTAACTGTGATTGAGTACCTTCAAAATATATTCTACTCCTACTGCATGCTGTAGTGGTACTCTAGTTCGAATACCACTATACTTTTAGTCTCGACCTGCATGGGCCACCACTAAAAACGTGTCACGACCCGCATCATAGAGTTAGGGCACGAGAACGTAACAACGCCCAACCTACGCCGCAGTGTCGGCGGTAGAACGCTGTCCTAGGTCTCAATGCATCTAACAGTATAAGACTAAACAGTTTATACTTCCCGAATGGGGGTGACATAGCAGAATATAAACTCAATCACATCTAAGGTAGAGCATGATAAGGATAGATAAAACATGAAATCCAAAAGAGATACAGGAGATAGAAGTCTAAGTGTCTAAGATACAAAAACCCAGAAAATACACCTCAAACTCATATACAGTAATCCACAAAGTAAATACAACTCCAGACAAAATGAAATAACTACCTAAACAACCTCTACTGTGTCTCCTCTAGGCTAGCAGGCAATCCCAGGCTATCTGTAAAATTTATCAACAGGTCCAGTCAGGACTGGAGCGAGCACAATACATCTCAACAGTTCATAGCAGGTTAGAAAATATATTCATGCAGTAAAGTAAGATACAAGTACTGAAAGAAGTGCAGTATGTAAACAGAGAGAGAAAGCTGTAATAGAAATATCTACTATAAGTAAAGAGCTACCAGTGACTAGTGATTTAGAGCACAAAGTCGACATGTGAACGGCTTGATTGTACATGGCTATACTAAAGAGGCGTACATGGCTATTCTACTTTGGAATTGTTCACATGGCTATTTATACTCCCCCGTACCCCCAATTAATACACAAGGATCCAACCAGGTTATGTTATATTATGCTATGTAACAGCCCCCGAAGGGTAGTAGACCCCGAAGGTGATAAGCCCCCAAAGGTGATAAGACCCCGAAGGTGATAGACCCCGAAGGTGATAGACCCCGAAGGTGATACATAGTAGTCCCATAAATGGGATAAGGATTCTAGGAAGACTCTACGATCATAAGAGTATATGTCGTAAGTGATCAAAGAACCAATGAAGCATATGATACGCCATGTAAGTGAAACGCACAGAACATGTAGTACCCGATGCTCCCTAAGGATAACATCTCAAGAAGGGATCCATATAGTACCAATCCATGTGACCAATATGATAGTACAAGTAAAGTAATCTACTGCAGGAAATACTTCTAAGCAGGATATGAAATGATCAGAGAATGTACTCGCCTCGATAACCTGAACAGCTGATAAGTATAGGGGGTCCCACTGAAGCCACAGAGTCCTATTTAAAGCAACACAGGTTACAAGGTGTTCAAGTTAGTTGCTAATGGTTGATGTTGTTTTTGTGAGGTGGGAATAGTAATAAAAGGAAAGAGAGAGAATAGAGAGAGGATAAGAGAGAGAGAGAAAGATTCTCTCCTCATAATTAGGGCCGGCCATAATATGGCTGTGAGTGTGGAAAAAATGGATGTAGGAAAATGAATAAAGGAGATTAATTGGGAGGATCTAAAGGCTAGAAATTAAATGGAGAAATAGGGTATTCCAAGGGAAATAAATCAATGGAAAATTTTTCCATTAAATATTTAAAAATAGGTAAAATGAGCACTTGATATTTTTGGGCAAGAATTATGAGGGCGCTACGATGGAGGGTAGCACGAAGCTGAGCTGGACTCGGTAGAGCCGGATTGGATCAAAACTGGACATTGTGCAAAAATCGAATTAAAATTAGGAATCGATGATCATGGGTGAATAAGTAGCACATGGGGATTCCAATAAATGGGACACAAGTGGCGGACGGATAGTAGGCTCAATGTGGGCCATGTCCATAGTTGGGGCTGAGAGGTTTTGGTCGACAGGGGACCCACAAATCAAGTTGGAAGATGAATGTGATGCCGTGGAGTGAAATAAAATCGGATCACGTATCGGAAAAGTTGTGCGAATCAAATTAAGCACAAAATGACGTGTCTGAGTGGGACACGAAGGTCATGGGTGACGAGCATCTCGAGTAGATCAAGCATGAGAAGTTGGTTTCAAGAAACTGAGTGGTCTTGCGCTCCCAATTTAAAAGTCACGGTAACGTGCTAAAAATGATCAAGAAAAAGAGTGGGAAATAAATAATACTCAAATGGTCTAAATCGACCCGAAGTTCAGCGAAGCAAAAAGAGTACAAGAGAACAAGTTTGAATGGGACACTATATACCGTCATGAAGGTAATCATGTCCACTCCAAAACTCGTGAAGAAGATTTCCAGAGTTGAACATCCCTGATACTCCAAATATCAATGGTACGAAAAAGTACACTTAAAGATAAATAACAGAATAAAATATTTATTGAAATTAAAATCAATCATAAAAAAAATCAACCCAAAATTCAGGGTGCTCACAGAAGCAATTCCCCTTGTTGAAGTAAAAAATATCCAATGTGGTTAGCTTCATCAAACACAATGTCATTTATCGTTTTGGGATTTTCCGACGGATAATTCATGACAATGGACCACAATTTGCCAGTCAGGCATTTTATCGGTTCTGTGATAAGAATCGGATCTAAAACCTGGCTTCTGCGGCTTACAATCTAGCTGCTAATGGTTTGGCCGAAGCTGTCACGCCCCGCTCCCGTAGGAGCGATCGTCCTCGCTAAGGCGTGATGCCGCACGAGCCTAGATTGCGCTCGTACAAGGCAGTTCCATAACGGCCGATTACATCGACGGCGACGGGGTCGTCGCACAGAAGTTCCAAGCAGAAATATTGAATACATTGCAGCAGAATTTAAAGAAGAACAAATTAACACAAGTCATTCAAAAGAAGCTCTTTTATTGATATTGAACACAAGATTACATTTGTGGGCACAAGGCCAAATTACAAGTCTCTCGTGCTTACTTTTCTCTCCTTTACAAAGTCACTCTCTGCTCTCTCTCTTGATTACAATGCTTGAGTCAGCGGAAGCTTCGGAAGACGATGTCCATACATTATGCCCTGTATAAGTCTTCAGATCATGCGGCCGCACGCTTCGACTCGCCAAGGAACTCCGTGCCTCGACGCATCTAAGCGAGCTCCGCGCCACGAGCTTCTACCTGTGCCTGCACATGAAACACTGTGTGGGTGTCAATACCACTGTACTGGTGGAGTGAGCTTCTCGCCCACCCATACATAACCGACACGTTTCATTTACTTTGTGCAGCTTAAACCCTTTCAATTATCTTTCTAGTCTTGCCTTAGGATACATTTTAAACAAGACATCTCGATCTATACTTAGCGATGCAGCGACAAGGTCGTGCAACGACGAGGTCGTGCTATAATGCCAACGTGTGTTTCGATCGAGGCAGTGCCTCATCGCTTAGGTACTTGAGCAAACTTGAACTTGGGACGGCAGGGTCATGCCATACTCTATTTACGACTTAGACATATTCGAGACAATGCTATGCTGAGGAGCAACTTACGCAAACTCGGCCGTGCCAAGACCTTTACTTAAACTTCAGCGCCACTAGACCAATTCTCGTGCCAACGATTTAAGTGCCAAGGACGGCAATGGGATGACTCGTGCATGCCGTTTCTTTAGACCTTGCTTAGACTTGTCCGTGCTTCAAGATGAGGCCGCACCTCGTAAGTTATCAAGACTTATCGTGCTACCGCCTTGCGGCCTTCCTGCTAGACCCATTTGCTAACTTAGACAAGACTTGTGGACCATAGTATCACTTCCAAGAATATCCCGACGACATCTATCGTGCCAAGCACGGTGCCTATACTGCAGCCCAATCTTAGGCCCAGATATTGTGTTCCCGACTAGACAAGCAATCAAGTTCTAGACTCAATCCAAAGGCATACACGCGGTGTGCCGCTATCTGCCGACACATCTACATAAGGAGGTCACTAGCAATGTCAAGCTATCTTGGACTGGCTCGTGGGATATCCACCTGTACCAACACGGGTAGCTAGCCCGGTGGGGTGGAACTCTCCCATGTGGTCATCCAGCATCCTACTTTGAGCCACACTCGCTTCTTCCGGGCCGAATGATCCCAGCGCCCCGGTGATCACTCGAGAAGACTACACCTTGTCGATAAGTTGCCCAATGACCATACATACTTGATCTATCCAGTCCTTTCTCAACATGACCATGCATTCCTTCTTTCTATCGAGACTTAACGAGACTCCCAAGCCGCGGGACCGATCTCGTGTGCGGGACATATCAAGACTTAGCGAGACTCCCAAGCCAGGGGACCGATCTCGTGTGCGGGACATATCATGAGTTAGCGAGACTCCCAAATAGCGGGACCGATCTCGGCGACAACCAGTCGCGTGGACTTCCTTTGTTCGTGGTAAGATTTTTCACTAAACCGATCGTAACTCGTGCCTTAGACAGGCCTGGTTCTATAGGCGACACTAACTCTCAAGTCATATACTTATACGACGAGCCTTGCTCTCAAGGGACTACGCAACTTGACAACCGCAGATAGAGCGGAACAGTGCTAGAAATGGCTTTGATAGCCCAACGCAACTCTTATCTAACTTATTCGAGCAACGACTCGACGAGCAAGGACTACGCCGAGCTCCGCATCGAGGGAACGTGTTATGTACGGGGTCGACTTGAACAACCAAGTTTGTACCTAGACTTAGCCAACGAGCCGTGCAAGACGACTTAACTTACGGGACGTGCGAAGGCTATGCCAAGCCTTGCGGGATAGGATCGTACATGCTTTGTTAAGCATTCATGCGGGCGACGCCTATAACTTAGGCTGATTTGAGTGTCGGGGCAACATGACTTGACCGTGCATGCTTTAGCAAGCATTCACGCAGGCGACGCCTATGACTTAGGCTGATTTGAGTGTCGGGGCAACATGACATGACCGTGCATGCTTTAGCAAGCATTCACGCAGGTGACGCCTATGACTTAGGCTATTTCAAGTGTCGGGACAACTTAGCAACTTAAGCCAACTTTCTTCTCCCAAGCCACGGGATCGAAGGATCGAGTGTCATTTGAAAGCATACTGAGCCGACTTCTATGCAGACCGTAGGACCATTTTCTATGTTCTAGGACATTCCGACCCGACGGGATTATTCCCTTAGCTATGTTGGTGCGTAGCTTTTATATTAGCCTACTTGTGCAAGTTGAAAACATACGCATTATTAAGTGAAGGATAAGATGAGGCAAGTTCACCGAAACTACCCCACCTGTGCGAGGAGTTACCTCGGACGTGCGAGCCTTCGAGCAGCCGTTGCAAGGCTAAGTTCCAACGCCGTCGGCATTTCGATTCCTCCGATTGACTTTGCGGGACGGGGCACTACAACATACACCACTCAGAACAAGTCTCGTCCTCGAGACTTTCCTGGTGGCAAGCCATCCTACCATTTCTATGGCCAAGACTTAATCGTACACACTCTGCCTATGCGTTTTCTCAATTCTGAGCCACGCTCGTACTACGATCAATCTTTCCTTTAACATGATTCCAAGATCTCGGCACTCTCCCCTTTTCAAGTCTTGCTTGAACTCATTGTATCACTTGGCTGGATCGTGCACGCATTCCAAGCGTCCCCAAAATACTTGCATTCAGCAAGCCGTATGATAGAAAATTTGTCATTCTCACTCGAGTCGCCTCATGCACATACCCAGGCATCCCTGAAATATATGCATGTCAGCCGAATCTCGTGAGCAGGGTTTCCTACATTCATGATTCACACTATCCATTCATGCCAATCCTCAAGATCAATTCTTCGATTGACAACTCTTGCAACAGGGGCATTTTGCCTAACCGCTAGGCCAATCTTTGCGAGGCTAAGTCAATGTCAGAATTGGAATCATAGTTCCCCAACAATAATGCCAACACTGACCCCAATCCTAGGGTCAAACCAAAGTCGGTAGTACGGGAATTTCTACCCAAGCTCGCGTCACTCAGATTTCTAAATATCGAGCATAATCACCTATTTCGTATCAAGACATTCGTTGCGCAGCACAACGAATTCGAATCCATTCAAATCACCCATTCTAACCAATTCATGTATTCGATCACGAGGTCGTCTAGCTCGATAATACGTTGCACTCCAATCTCACGCGAGTCCGATTATTCACGGTGGTTCGTGAATCACCACGCAACGCTCCCGCAGAATAATCATTCTCATCGGGGCATAACTCTTGTTTGAGTTTAGACTAACTCATTCTCAATACGCGGATTGGACCTACTCAATCCTCAAGTATAATTCTTCAATCACACAGAGTCGTTCTCGAGTCCACCTTCGCGTCAAACCACAAGTCGAAACATACGAATTGCCATGCCATGCAAGTTCGATCACCCCCGCTGTATGAATCACCATACCAGCGCTCACGTGGAGTGATCACCCTAATCGGTGTGACGCATGTGCGAAGCTGGAGTTGCGCTCGCATAAGACAAGAATGTCGACGTTGGGGTTATCGTCGAAGTAAATCCAAGCATTTCGTTTTTATCCAAGCCAAGATTTCAATTCGATAGTTTGTCCGTCATTCGTTCAACTAGGAAATCCTCGAACCAAGTCTATCTTTTCCTCGATAAGTTTTGATATCCTGAGTATAGCATCCATCGGAACAATAAAATTTGCACGATCGTCATTCGCCGAGTCAGAGTACCCCCGAGTTATCACATATCGATCTTTGATACGCCTTAATATCATCGACGATATGCGTAACCTGACGATCTTCCTTTCCAACCAATTTTGAGTCGTGCGTTTGATGCTGATATTCCACCATTCCTTGATATTCAAGATCAAGTTCGATCGATATTCCTCAAGCTCGTTTCAAGGTCATCGTCCAAAACTCAAGTCATATTTCATTTGCATCAATCCGATATCGTATGCACGATCCTCTAAGTTTCCTCGATCAAGACCATTCATTTTCATTCATTATTCCGAATCATTTTCTAACACACGTTGCTCGATCACAAGTTGTCCGACGACATCTCATTCGGGACATTCGAAGTTACGACCAACAAAGTGTGACACGTTCTAAGACTTTGTGCGACCGTATCGCCTCGCCGACATACTAGTAATCCTCGATCTTCGCTCGAATGATTTCTAAGAAAATCCATACACCACTCGGATTCGAGTCATCCGATCTAACCTACAATCACGTTCGTGTCATTCGTTAAGACATCTTTTAGATTCGTTCGACGAATCTCTAGCGTAGTCGCTCGCGTCGAATCGACGCGCTAGGTCGTTTGCACTATTTCCTCAAAATCCAAGTTAATCCTCCGTGTACGCCAAAGCGTTAACTCGATAGTGTTCCCATCGATAGACACTCTAAGTGTAGCTTCGCTCCCGACCGAGCGGTACTTGATATCGCTCGCAACTCGTTTGCACCAAAAGTCGAGGTGCGCGATACGCGACAAAACTTAGCCAAAAGGCCGTGCGCATGGCTATCCCGTGCGGACTATTCCGAGTTTGCACGCTCACTTGCTAATGTCGATGTAGGACTATTCGGGAACGCACGCAACATGTTAACTTAGTATGTGTCCTCTATCGAGTCATGTTTAACATCGTTCGGCACAAAGGCCTACAGATGCGTCCGAGTGGCCGCTTGTACGAGCTTTCAAAAATATTAGACTTATTGAATGGACATGCCGAGGGACGTTTGAGAGAGAGCGCACCAACGATATCATATTGCGGAAGCACAATTCAGACTTTACGGAACAACGGAGTTAAAGAATTCAATCGGTAGTCCAAGAACGTAAAGCCGTGCTCTGATACCATTATGTCACACCCCGCTCCCGTAGGAGCGATCGTCCTCGCTAAGGCGTGATGTCGTACGAGCCTAGATTGCGCTCGTACAAGGCAGTTCCATAACGGCCGATTACATTGGCGGCGACGGGGTCGTCGCACAGAAGTCCCAAGCAGAAACATTGAATACATTGCAGCGGAATTTAAAGAAGAACACATTAACACAAGTCATTCAAAAGAAGCTTTTTTATTGATATTGAACACAAGATTACATTTGTGGGCGCAAGGCCAAATTACAAGTCTCTCGTGCTCACTTTTCTCTCCTTTACAAGTCACTTTCTGCTCTCTCTCTTGATTACAATGCTTGAGTCAGCAGAAGCTTCGGAAGGTGATGTCCATACATTATGCCCTGTATAAGTCTTCAGATCACGCGGCCGCACGCTTCGACTCGCCAAGGAACTTCGTGCCTCGACGCATCCAAGCGAGCTCCGCATCACGAGCTTCTACCTGTGCCTGCACATGAAACACTGTGTGGGTGTCAGTACCACAGTACTGGTGGAGTGAGCTTCTCGCCCACCCATACATAACCGACACATTTCATTTACTTTGTGCAGCTTAAACCCTTTCAATTGTCTTTCTAGTCTTGCCTTAGGATGCATTTTAAACAAGACGTCTCGGTCTATACTTAGCGATGCAGCGACAAGGTCGTGCAACGACGAGGTCATGCTATAATGCCAACGTGTGTTTCGATCGAGGCAGTGCCTCATCGCTTAGGTACTTGAGAAAACATGAACTCGGGACGGCAGGGTCGTGCCATACTCTATTTGTGACTTACATATTCGAGACAATGCTATGCTGAGGAGCAACTTACGCGAACTCGGCCGTGCCAAGACCTTTACTTAAACTTCAGCGCCACTAGACCAATTCTCGTGCCAACGATTCAAGTGCCAAGGACGGCAATAGGATGACTCGTGCAGGCCGTTTCTCTAGACCTTGCTTAGACTTGTCCATGCTTCAAGATGAGACCGCGCCTCGTAAGTTATCAAGACTTATCGTGCTACCGCCTTGCGGCCTTCCTGCTAGACCTATTTGCTAACTTAGACAAGACTTGTGGACCATAGTATCACTTTCAAGAACATCCCGACGACATCTATCGTGCCAAGCACGGTGCCTATGCTGCCGCCCAATCTTAGGCCCAGACATTGTGTTTCCGACTAGACAAGCAATCAAGTTCTAGACTCAATCCAAAGGCATACACGCGGTGTGCCGCTATCTGCCGACACATCTACATGAGGAGGTCACTAGCAATGTCAAGCTATCTTGGACTGGCTCGTGGGGTATCTACCTGTACCAACACGGGTAGCTAGCCCGGTGGGGTGGAACTCTCCCATGCGGTCATCCAGCATCCTACTTTGAGCCACACTCGCTTCTCCCGGGCCGAATGATCCCAGCGCCCCGGTGATCACTCGAGAAGACTACATCTTGTCGACAAGTTGTCCAATGACCATGCATACTCGATCTATCCAGTCTATCCAGTCCTTTCTCAACATGACCATGCATTCCTTCTTTCTATCGAGACTTAACGAGACTCCCAAGCCGCGGGACCGATCTCATGTGCGGGACATATCAAGACTTAGCGAGACTCCCAAGCCAGGGGACCGATCTCGTGTGCGGGATATATCATGAGTTAGCGAGACTCCTAAGTAGCGGAACCGATCTCGGCGACAACCAGTCGCGTGGACTTCCTTTATTCGTGGCAAGCTTTTTTTCACTAAACCGATCGTAACTCGTGCCTTAGACAGGCCTGGTTCTATAGGCGACACTAACGCTCAAGTCATATACTTATATGACGAGCCTTTCTCTCAAGGTACTACGCAACTTGACAACCGCAGATAGAGCGGGACAGTGCTAGAAATGGCTTTGATAGCCCAACGCAACTCTTGTCTAACTTATTCGGGGAACGACTCGACGAGCAAAGACTACGTCGAGCTCCGCATCGAGGGAACGTGCTATGTACGGGGTCGACTTGAACAACCAAGTTCGTGCCTAGACTTAGCCAACGAGCCGTGCAAGACGACTTAACCTATGGGACGTGCGAAGGCTATGCCAAGCCTTGCGGGATAGGACCGTGCATGCTTTGTTAAGCATTCATGCGGGCGACGCCTATGACTTAGGCTGATTTGAGTGTCGGGGTAACATGACGTGACCGTGCATGCTTTAGCAAGCATTCACACAGACGACGCCTATGACTTAGGCTGATTTGAGTGTCAGGGCAACATGACGTGACCGTGCATGCTTTTGCAAGCATTCACGCAGGTGACGCCTATGACTTAGGCTATTTCAAGTGTCTGGACAACTTAGCAACTTAAGCCAACTTCCTTCTCCCAAGCCACGGGATCGAAGGATCGAGTGTCATTTGAAAGCACGCTGAGCCGACTTCTATGCAGATCGTGGGACCATTTTCTATGTTCTAGGACATTCCGACCCGACGGAATTATTCCCTTAGCTATGTTGGTGCGTAGCTTTTATATTAGCCTACTTGTGCAAGTTGAAAACATGCGCGTTATTAAGTGAAGGCTAAGATGAGGCAAGTTTACCGAAACTATCCCACCTATGCGAGGAGTTGCCTCGGACGAACGAGCCTTCGAGCAGCCGTTGCAAGGCTAAGTTCCAACGCCGTCGGCATTTCGATTCATCCGATTGACTTTGCGGGACGGGGCACTACAGAAGCTTTCAACAAGACGATCATCAAACTTCTCAAAAAGTTTGTCTCTTCTAATAAACGTGATTAGAATAAGAAATTTAGAGAATGTTTATGGGTTTACCGAACGACAGTCCGAAGTCCTACTGGTTTTACACCATTTTTACTGGTTTACGGATGTGAGACGGTTCTTCCACTGGAAATCCAGATTCCATCTCTTCGATTAGCCATTGCTAATGAGCTAACTACAGAGAACAATGATCGTTTACGACTTCAAGAACTTGAAGGATTGGACGAGAAGCGTCTTCAAGCGCAACAGCACATTGAGCTATATCAAGCCCGCATATCTCGAACTTTCAATCGTAAAGTTAAAGAGAGGGTATTCAAAGTCGGTGAGCTAGTTCTAGCTGTTCGAAGACCGATAGTGATGACTCATAAGAGCAAAGGAAAATTCCAAGCAAAATAGGAAGGCCCTTATGTCGTTGAGACAGTCTACTCCAACGGTGCCTATAGGTTGTCTAAACCTAATGGAGATTTGCTCATGATGCCGATCAATGGCAAATTCTTGAAGAAATATTTTGTTTGATTTTTTTCTTTATTCTCCAGCTACCAATGTTTGGTTAAGCTGATTACTTGTCTCCTTAAAGAGAATTTTGAACTTCTGTCTTACCAATTAAAAAAAAACTTTTCCTATCTATCATGTCTATTTGACCTCTGAATAGATATTAATCTATTTTTCTTTGAGTTGTTATGATCTATCATGTTCATATTACCTCTGATAGTATCGTATACTCTAAACAGAAAACGAGATTTCATTATCTATCATGTCCATATTACCTCTGGATAGATACAATTTATCGCGTTTAGAAAGCTTGTCATGTCCATATTACCTCTGATAAGTGTTTTCTATCTCATACCTATTGTTTAATAAATGATAGGGTCACAAAACAAAATATTTCATTCATATCTTGAAAATATTACAGAATGAAATAAACAGAAGAATAGAGAATTCTTTATTGATGAACAAAAAGAAGATTACAAAAGCTCTTTATTTTTCTAAGGCGGGGCAGAGATATCTTGAAGTAATTTTTGTAGCTCCGCTAGACGCTTGTCACGAGAGCTCAATACTTTCTTGGTAGCTTCAGAGCGCCGAGCTTCAGGAGTACAGATGTGAGAAAGTCCAGCAAAAGTAACTATAAGCTTGTCCTTGTCTTCATCAAGGGTTTTGATGGTAGATTCAGCTCCGAAGACCTGTTCTTCCAAAATTGAGCTCTGAGTTAGGTGCTAGTCCCGGGCCATGATCATCTGCTCCCTCTCTGCCTTCAAGCTAGCCAGCTCAGCCTCGACTTCACGAATTCTATCATCTTGTTGATGAATTCTTACATTCGAAGTTTTATAGGCTTCTCTATGGCTATCCAGCTCGGGCTTTACTCCAGCTAAAAAAGCTTTTTCTTTGACAACAGGGCTTCATTGAATCTCGTCTCCCGAGCGAGGTAGTCGACAGATAAAGCTTCATACTCTTCTTGGATGAGAATTTCAATGGTTTCACTTGACAGCTTTAGATATTCTTTGATGGGATGTTCAAGTCCCTCTACGATTTTCTCCAACGCTGCAGCTCTCGCCGCATCATTGAACATGGTAACATTTTTGATGGTAAGAGCGATCGCCGCCTTCAAGCTCTCATAATTGAGGTCCTTATTCAGGACCATTTTGATTAGAGCCGCCAGAGTCTTATAAAAGGTTTCGGTATGAATCTCAACTAAGAGATTCATTTCTACACTTGAACTTGGCGTTGTAGCGATATCTGTTTGCCATTAAAATTCTTTGATATAAATTTCAATACAAATAGAACAGTGTTACAAATAGGACTTAGACGTAGTCCTAGAAGTACACTTTTGTTCAATCTGCCTTGTGCCGATGGAGTGAGTGGTAATGCGTTGACTCCGTTGACGATCTGACGACGGTTATCGGTTCTCTGAAGGTCTGGATTGCTCTGGGTGCTGGAGCTTGCTGAGAGGAGGAAGACGTTGAGTGTCTGTATCTGCCTCTCTGGTGGTACGAAGTCTCTGTCTGTTCGCTGTGGAGGTTGATATGTGTGCACGTAGATTGATCCGTGTGTGTGTAGAAGAAGGAAATGATCCCTCTATTTATAGTCTTCCAGGCTGGCTGCTCATGCGCGCATATGTAGGATGCGCCTGTACACGGGGACGCCACGTGTTGATTGCTGATGGAGGCACATGGACGATGTGCCCTGATCGAGGGGTTGACTTCTTCATGTTGCTGTTGTGAGCCGGCACGTAGCAGAGAAGAAGATCTTTCTGTTGCTGAGATCTTGGATGAGTTGAGTCAAAGGACACGTGTCGTCGACCCACGGCTCGGAGATCTCAGATTTGGTGGGGGGATGATCTGGTAGGATGCGCCTAGGATTGGACCCATGAGGAGATTTTGGCTCGTAACCTTTAGGAGTCACGAACCATTCTGGGCGCATGGCTTTTGAGGCGCATGCAGAGCTTCAGTAGTGACTTTACTCCTGTCTTTTGGGATCAGGGAGAAGTCTGGGGCGCATGGCTTTTGAGGCGCATGCAAAGTTGTGACAGTGACTTTCCTTCTGTCTTTAGGGATCAGTAAAAAGTCTGAGGTGCACAGCTTTTGAGGCGTATGCAGATTTAGGTGCATGGCCGCGGAGGCGCATGCGAGATGGTTGGGTGGCTACGTGGCAGTAGCCGTCAGAGGGAAGTAATGATGATACTGACGTTAGCGATGCTTCGTCTTCTGAAAAAGCTGTCGACTGCTCAGACTTTGGGAGGCGTGCTGCCAACTATGTCAGTTCAGCATTTAATGTTTGTGACATTCGATGGACAGCTGAGTGGGCGCGTCGGTTGGCGTTCCACTAGGCGTATGGGGACGCATGGGGGCGCATCCCTATGATGCTCTTGGTACTGAAGGGAGCGTTTGTGTGATGCACTTGATGTAGAAGGGTGCGTCTGTGTGATGCGCGGTCTGGCCGGTGCATCCGCTTCGTGAGACGTCTTTGATGGTGCAACTATTACGTTCTTCGAGTGCTTTAAATAGCCGTTTTGACTTGGCTGACACTATAAGAAAAATGATCATTTACGGCGCACAATTTACGGCACGCATTGCCTGTGTGCCATAAATGACACTCTTTTACAGCATACAATTCTGCGTGCCATAAAAGAGTCAATTTTTGTGTTTTTACGGCGTGTTTTACCTGCACGCCGTAATTGCAAACGCATTTACGGCACGTATTTTTCTGCGGCGTGAATGGTAACTTAATTACGGCATTCGTTTTTGCATGCCTTAAATGTTAAGTTATTTACGGCATGCGTTCTTGTGCGCCGTGAATGAGATCTCAATTACGGCGTTCCTCAGCACGTCGTGAATGTTGTTTTATTTACGGCATGCGTTTACGCGCCGTAATTGACAGCTTTTTATCCAGCACGATGATAAGATTAAGAATAACTTATTTACGAATAGGACCTACGATAGCATTTTTTGATGGAACCGAAGAACATCGATTGAGGCCTAAAAAGTTAACCGGTTCAGAGGTTCTTCACACTACAACAAATAGGACCTACAATAGCAGTTTTTCTATAGCGTTCAAGTGTCACCGCTATAAAATGTTATCAACAATAGCATTCTTTCTGTCGTGCTATAAAAATATCTATCTATAACGTTTCCTGAATACTGTAGAATCTATAACATTCATCTGTTGCTATGTTTATATGTCAAAGCAGATCTCATGTTCGAATCCTAGGAGAAAGAGGGTATATTTTTATTATACATGATTAAAAAAATAGACTATAGCATATATTTTCCTCCTCCATGTACTCATTTTCTTTCTCCTTCCTCCTCATCTTTTCTCCATCAGCCGAGACCAAAGCCAACAACAACATCATCAGCAAAGTCGAGCCCTAGCTCGAGCCGTCATTCTCAGATCTCTCTCACCTTTTCCTTGGTGAGATTTTCCTCTTCTCTCTAGATTTAGTTGTTCTTCTTAAACCCTAATTTCCTAATTCTGTCTTCTTTAAATCCACAACTCCACTGCTCTTCTTCTAAAAAACCCCTAAAAATGACAATTTCTGCTACCGACAAACCCTAACGCTAGCAACTCATACTCTCCGTCGATGGTGACTTTATCCTTCCGATTGAGCAGTCAGAAGCCTCAATCTCTAGTGGAGGACTACGGTTCGTCGAACCGGCTCCGGGGCTCGAGGAGCCTGAGCTGGTACTCCGAAAGCTTCCTTCTGCCACTGCCGGTGCAGGAGGAGGAGGCCACCACGATGGGCATGTTCATAAATAAGAAGCGGGTACTGGGTTTCCTGAGGTCGGTCTCGACGATCTTGCGAACGACTTCTTTAAGGAGGAGGTGGAGGTCTGGTCAAGTTCAGTTCGGATGGGCTGGAGCAGAAGCAGGGGTGGGGAGGATAGGTTCTTGATAGAGACAGACTCATTTTGCCGGAGGGGGAGGTCAGTGTCGAGTCATTAGGATCCACCACAAGGAAAGCACCATAAATATGCAGGATCGCAGTAGCAGAAGCAGCAATGGTAAAGGTCAGTTTCGGTTGCTAAATACCAGAGTAGCGATATGGAGGTACAATTTTCTTGATTGATAATAGTTGTAATCTTGCTTAGAAGGATTTTATTGTTCGATCTTTGAAGTAAAAGTACAATTTATGATTTCTTGAAGAGTTTATTAGTCTAGTGGTATGTAACAATCAAGTTTCTTTTCTTACTCCACTGGAGAAAGTTTGATTAGCATTATGATTTAGGGGTACTTTCTAGAAACATGTTTGTTACTATTTTCACCATAGTTTTGAATATTTTTGTTTCTCTAATTTTCTATTTATTTACTTACTTTTTGTTTGAACAGAAGGGGAATTCATTCCTTAAGCACATCATCAACATATTCTCATATCTTATTTGTTGCTGCTACTTCTAGTCTAATATATTGAATTGTGAATTTGGGAAGGAATGGTTAGTGTTTGTGGAAATGTCCCTTAGGACTTGATAATTTTTTCCAATTATTGATGGCTAAACTAATTTCTTCCATTCTGTCATGATAAATGCAATTTCCTTTCTAATATTAGCAAATATTGTCTTCCTCTTCCTCTTCTGGAGTCTACTCAAGTTCTGACCTATCTATAATTCATAACTGGTGCAGTCTATTGGTAAAATGCATGGTAGGACATTAAGTATATATTCTTGTATGGTTTCTGCAACCAGTATTGCCAGTGGAAATGCGTACAAAAGTTTGTCAATAGACATTTATAAGTATTGGGGAAGATTAGTATATATTGATAATTTAGCGCTCAGTGACTACCAACTATTGTTTTAATATGAAAAGATTACTTCATTGTATGTAGGTTATTGTTGGATACATTCAATTCAGTACAACTTAGTAGGTTTTGAAATCCATGGAAAATGTGGTTAATTGACATTTGTGTTAATTTATATGATCAGCTATTATAATATTTATGTGGAGGGATCAGCCTTTGAAGGACTGTAGTATATAAAACTATAAAGATTATTAATAGTTGATAGATGATTCTTTAATAAAAAATTTATGTGTTAATCAATTTATATTTATGTGATCAGCTATTAATATTTATGTGTTAATCAATTTTTCAAAACGATCAAATGGAGACCTCAAGTTCAATGGATAGATGATTCTTTAATAAAAAAAATTAGAGCTGTTACTTTTCACATCAATTAGAGAAGGAAAAAGGGTCTACAAAATATAAAAATTATAAAAACTAAAATTCCTAAGACTTTAAATTGTTCAACTCATCAAATTTACATCATCCCACTACTTTAATTTACCAATCAAATGAGCACAGAGATTCAAATATGTATGGAAATAAATAACCAAAAAAATTCAAGAAAAAACAAATTATGATACAAAAGCTTATGTTTAAGGTCAGGTCTCCTTAAAACTCTTTTTCCGCATTCTTCAGATCAGACCCTCCCACTAAGCATGTCAAATTGATAATGAACCACTTAATTTGTATATTAAGATGTAATCCAATTATGCACTGATCAAATTCATCCATAACTTAAGAAACAATTAAACATTCTTTGTCCTCTCTATTGATTTTGGGCTAGTTTGCATAACCTGTTACGTTTTTTTTGGTTAGCCCTTCATTCCATCAGCCTGTAACAGTTCCTTTGCAGCCCTAGATTGCTTCCATGAATGACAAGTTCAAATTACCTGTAGAAGATGGTGAAAAAATCAAATAACCATGTATTGAGAATAAATAATCTTTGTTTAATATCCGTAAAGTGTTTGGATTGTTTGGCGGCCTCCAAAATTATTCAGACCGTACCCAAACCAAAGATTAGTTAAGATATTATGATTGTCAAATACAAAACTCAAAAGATGGAACTTTTCTGAATTATAGTAGCTATTAGTCACTTGTCAAGTTATATGCCTAAGGTTGAGTAGCTATTACATACTCTTATATCTATAGGTTGAGAAGAGCTTTTCTTTTCATAGTTTTGCATCAGCATATGCCCATCCCTCTTAACCCTTTGTTGTAGTGTTCCCTGCTGTCCCATGTACTATCCTGTGCACAGGTGAAACATTCAACCTGTACAGACCAAGAACTCTTCCCTTCATACAACACTATCACCCTTACCTATACACACAAGTGTAATTAAAAAATGGTGTGTTTTTGTTGCCAACATTTAGCCATTTTACTCTTGATTTGATGCCATTTTATTTCTTCCATCCTTGAGAGTTTTCAAATTCACGTTTACTTTTACCTCTTCTAGCTTATTGCTCGTCATTAAGAGAAGGATGCTGTTATCCTTGGAATACAGGTCTTCCTCATAAACATTTCTATATTTTTTTATTCGCATTTTAGAAGTCATGGAAGATTCATCCGCGGTCGCACATTATGTCCTTGCACAATGTAGTCGTAATAACTCGGGTTTTCATTGTTGCTACAAATTGTAGAAATTCGAAGGTTCAATGTCTTTGTTATCACATAATGTGGTAATTCGTTATTGTATTCCAATGAAGTCAGAAGATCTGTCACTGTTCAGTAATATGAAAGCAAATTGTATTCATGATTTTTGATTATTAGAACAGTGAATATCAAAGGCAGTATCTATAGGTGATAGGTAGTTGCTACGTACAAATTACTAATCAGTAGGAATGATGACAATAAAAGCAATGTCGGCTAGCTTCAACACTATAAAGGCAATGTCAGAATTGATTGTCCCTTGGTTATTAAGGACTTGCTTCCTAGGCTCAGGCTTGAGATTCACGATCTGCAAGACTTATGCTGACCTTTTTTTCTTTTTTAATAAATTGGCGGTTAGTACTTAGTACGCCTTCGTGTTCCTATAATCTATTTTCTGTGCCTTGATTTATGAGTTCCGATGGCATCAAGATGTTTTTTTTTTCTTCTTTCTGTTCCTCTGTTTCAGACGATATCTTTGATGTTGATCCGCAGAGTTTTAGCTAAATTGGGCCTGCTGAAGTCATTGACTAGTAGGATTATTTTTTCGTGAAACAAGTTTCACTCTTGATTTGATGCCATTTTATTTCTTCCATCCTTGAGAGTTTTTAAATTCAAGTTTACTTTTACCTCTCCTAGCTTATTGCTCGTCATTAAGAGAAGTAGTTTCCTCAAGTCTGTCTAAATACTGAATGATGTCAAGATTCTCTTTAAGTTTGAGGTCTGTCTTATCAATAACTTCCACATGATAAGTTTTCCTTACAAAGCTTTCAACTTTCCCATAGAACATAAGATGGAGAACCTTCAAATGAAAAAGAGAGCCATCATTCCTTTGCCAATTCAATAAATCCCTTTTCTTCAAACCACGAAACCTCAAACCTGAATGGATAGGGTCACCAAGATGGATCTGAAATATCAAGAATTAATGGCACATGATGATCAGATGTTGGCCTAGACAGAGCTAGTTGTGCCACAAAAGGGAAATTTCTGTTCAGACTCTGAGAGATGAGAAATCTGTCAATTCTGCTCATGACTGGATTATCTTCTCCACTTGTCCAAGTATATCTGAAATATCAAGTATATATACCTATACAAAAACACACCATTCTCCATGTCCTACTAACTGCTGCCACTACACTACTTCCTATTCCTGCATAAGCCCCTTGGCTTCCCCGCTACTGTCCTAAGCAGAATAGCATGTCCTATTCCTGCAGAAGCCCCTTATACCTCTCATATCAAACTCTAGTTGTATAGTTTTCGGAGTTCATGTTGCAATTCCTCATGTTTATAGGTGTATAGTTTTCATTACCTGGAAACACAATGTAGCATTCTGTGTTTGGTCATTTGGTTCATTTGTTGTGTAAGTTAAATGTATAGTTTATGCAGGTTATAGTTTATGTTGTGTAAGGTTAAATGTATAGTTTGTGCAGGTAATAGTTTATGTAGCATTCTGTTTTTGGTCATTTGGTTCATTGTTGTGTTTATATATATATATATCAAATTGGATACAATGAACTAACACACATTTTATTTTTGTGCAGGTTATCAATGGAAAAAATCTGTATATTGTGTTTGAAGCTTCTCCTCTGCAACCATTTGAGCTAAAATTTGTCATAGAAGACAATTTACATTTTTTTTTCCAAAGTAGGGCAATGTATGAAACAAGCTCAATTTGTATTGAAATATTGTTTTGTTCTTATTCAGTACTATATTAGTTTTCCTAGTTCATGTAAAAGTAAGACATGATATACTTTGGCATAGCCTTTTGTTGCTATTAATGCATTTTGGCTACTGAATCTGATTATTTTTTATGATCTCATGTGGCTGGGTTTATTTGAATTACTTTTTTACTTGTGTATTTTGATTGGGATTATATGCCAGTCAACTATCTTTTAAACTTATTTCTGGTATGTTTTATACTTTGTTTACCATTGATATCCTTGTTTAAATAAATAGGGATTGGTGTAATAATAATTTGATGAATTTTTTTATCAAATATTATTTACAGCATGCTACATGTCATAAACAGTAAACATAATTTGTCAAAAATATCTTTTATGACATCAAAATATACGCCGTATTTGATCCTACGAGAATAGCTATTACGGCGTGCATACATACACCGTATTTGATTCTGCACGAATATCTATTACGGCGCACAAATGTATGCTGTGAAAGAGCAATTACGGCACACTAAATATGCCGTAAATGGTTGTCGAATTCTGTGAAAAAAACAATTACGGCGTTAATTTGTTTATATTTACAGCGTGTATATTAACATTTATGGCGTTCTTCAATGCGCCGTAAATAATATGATCATTTACGGCATGGTCTTTTACGGCACCAAAATGTACGCCGTGAAAGATCATTTACGGCGCGTTTCGCGTGCCGTAAATGAACATTTTTCTTGTAGTGTGAATTCGAAGCGTCCGGTTCATCCATTTAATACAAATTCATTGCACGGAATTCGGAGAGCCATCCACTTGGCGCATGGGTTTGATTTGCCCGGCCTATAAATAGTAGTATGGAAAGAGGGTTGGCCTTCCGTTCTCTCGCGTATTTCCGACATGATCTTGTGTGCTCGAATGCATTCTGTTGACGAGATGCTCCCGAGGGTAAAGATGCGGCGCAGTGTCTTCGTTGATGCACTTGAAGGTGACTGTTACATCCAAAAGACGGAGTCGAGGGCTTCCGAGGCAGACGGAAGGTGCCTACTGTTGCATCCAAAGATAGGAATGTACGGGCCTCATCTTCGTTATTTCAGAAGAGCCGTAGATCGGAATGGCGGTGCTAGGCCGTCTTCCTTTGCTTTTGAGGCTCTTTCTCTGGATGGGGGGGTTAATTGCCACCCTCGTCCTGCTCGGCCAGGTAAGCCTGGTTGGAAGAGCGGCACATAACTGGGCTGCTGAAGGGATGCACATAACTGGGGATGCACATAACTGAGCTGCTGAAAAGGGTGCGCCTTGCTGAGTACGCTTGGCGGGATGTGCCTGGTTGAGGGCGCATGGTGGTTGCTGCGCCTGACTGGAGGCGTATGGTGGTTGTTGGATGTAGACTTAGGATCCTTTCTTTGTAGAAATTCTCCTTCGTACAATCTTCTTTAGACATGTAATAGACTTTTATATGTTAAATAAAAAGTTCTCTTTCAGTGTCTATATTTGTTGCTTTTTGCTGTGAAGCACTTTGTCCAAGCTTTGGCACATGTAGTCTGGTGCATAGACTTTCGGGTTCTGAAATTCCATGCTTCTACAAGACCCCCATGAAAGTTTTCAAAACTTTTGGATAAGTTTTGGAATACTTTGAATAAGAAGCATGGTAGTGGAGGCACATGACCGTCAAGGCGCATAGATCGCACGTCAGTGCTGGGCGCATGCTCCGCTCAGTTAGTGTAAATGATGACGCCTCGATAAAAAAAAGATTAATGATGATCTTTTTGGTTTTATTTGTGGTTATCTTTTCACAGAACCCGAGGCGACGGCTGAGATCACACATCATCGGTTCACGCGTGCGACCAAGCCCTATAAATAGGCGAGAGATGGAGAGAGAGAGTTCTTCTTCTCCTTGCTTTTGCTTTCTTTAGAGTTCTTCTTCAAAAAAATCCTAACTTTTCTTCTCTCAAAGAAATGGCTCCCAAGACTCCTCGCGGCGGTGCTGGCAAGGACAAAGGAAAAGAACTTGTGAAAGCTGCAGCGGCCGATGTTCCCCGTCGTCCTGTCGAAGTTCGGCTGGAGGTGGTTGGTAAGTTTTATGTACACCAACTGTCACGCCCCAGAACCAGAATACTGGAGAGCGGGGGAATGACTCAGCCAGCTACGTATTACGGGTAGATGAATACCGTATAATACGATCAATGCTGTCTAAAAGATGAGGGGGTGCATACTACATAAAAGTCTCACTATGGTCATTTCACATCTATTGTCTCAATCATTCAAACAAGAAGCAATAACAGAGAACATTTAAGATAAAGCAATAAGGCGTCCCAAACGCTTAATCAAAATGTTCTTGAGATCTGGCTTTACAAAACATAGCCAGATGATATAGCAACATATACACAATTGTTATCAGCTGCAGTCTGACTTAATTACAATTATGTAAAGGTAGGTACAAGACAATCCGACTAACATGTCGGTGCCAAACGGCAAAATATAAAGTAAGTAACAAAACGAGCGGGGAAGTAAGGAACCCACTCGAGTCCTCCTGCGATCATTCCTCTAGTATTGACCATCTTGGAGGTGGAAGTAAGCTGAGTCCTCGGGGACCGGCTCTAAATCTGGCCACGCAAAACCAGAGAGGTTAGACCTCTAATAGCAAGTACCGCAAGGAAACACGATATGAGACATTAAACCAGTAAATAAGAGAATATAATAATAGATCTCTGCTCGCTACTGGGATTCACGTAACATCATGACACTTCGAACCAACCTCCCAACCAAACAAGGACAGAAGTTGGCCCGTCATGTCCTGATGCTCTGATCATCTCAGTTAGGTAACAGAGTAGGTACAGTACACAAACAAATCAACTTAAACGGCCATCCAACTCCTACGGCTTACTACTGTGAGTCCCAAGTTATCCTGGGATTATGCAATAAGGATTTCTCAGTTCTTACTATGGGCAAGCAAGGCTAGTCTATCCAATCAATCAATTACGCCAATCATGAATTAGACGAGTCCCAGCGGGACGCCCGTCATCAATATACAATATACAATAATATAAGCAGATACCGCTTCCTGCCCGTGTGGCAGATTTGTAGTATCTGTGGGAACCAGCCGGCCTATCGGGCACTAATAGTCCCAAGAGGGCTGCCATGTAAGAACTCGAAAATCCATACTCTCCATGCAATCATTATTTTATTTAACTTAGTAGCTTCTATGTTAAGTGAAATTCCATGTCGTGGATCATGGTCATTCAGAATGAGTACTTTCGTACAAAGTACGATATGCCCAACTCTACAACGATACCCGTGCGGTTAGGTTGTAGGTCTTACATAGCGTAATGCAACAATCAAAACTAACCATGGAATAAATCATGCCTTGACCATAAAGTACACATGCTACTTTTGTAGAGAAATAAATAAATAAATTGTAGCCTACATGTATCTATATGTTAATATTTAGGATTGGCCAATCGATTGCAAATATGAACGTGTCTTATTCCATTTAGTTCAATAAGACGACTAGCCAGTCTCTTAGTTCCATCTAGGAATGCATGATCAATAATTAATCAAGATAACCATCCATGTTCATTAATGTCAAATTCGAAAAATAAAATTGGGAGATAAATAATGATTGAGAAATAAATAATCTCATGCACTGTGGGAAGTGATTGGGAAATAAATAATCTCATGCGCCTGAGGAAATGATTGGGAAATAAATAATCTCATGCGCTGTGGGAAATGATTAGGAAATAAATAATCTCATGCGCCTGAGGAAATGATTGGAAAATAAATAATCTCATGCGCCTGAGGAAATGATTGGGAAATAAATAATCTCATGCGCTGTGGGAAGTGATTGGGAAATAAATAATCTCATGCGCCTGAGGAAATGATTGGGAAATAAATAATCTCATGCGCTGTGGGAAGTGATTGGAAAATAAATAATTTCATGCGTTGTGGGAAGTGATTGGGAAATAAATAATCTCATGCGCCTGAGGAAATGATTGAGAAATAAATAATCTCATGCGCTGTGGGAAATGATTGGGAAATAAATAATCTCATGCGCCTGAGGAAATGATTGGGAAATAAATAATCTCATGCGCTGTGATTCCTGCACAATCGGCGCATGGGATACTCAAGTTGCGTCTTCAGTACATGCGCGTAAGGAACCTACGCGCATGACACGCTCGGAGTCAAAGAATGCATTGCCGGGACTTCACGGCGCATGGCCTCCCGGCGCATGGCCTCCCGGGCGCATGGGGTTCCCGGCGCATGGGGTTCATCGTCCCCAAGCAGCCAGTTCAGCCATGAAAGTTTCGAAAACTTGTAATGGCCATAACTTACTCATCCGAAGTCGAAATCAAGCGAAACAAAAGCCAAAACTGCATGAAATTGAATTCTCTACAACATAGAACCATTAGTTTTCGAAAATAAGTAAGTTTTAGAGATCAAAACCAAGAAAAACCAAAAATATATCAAACTTAGATCTACAACAAATAAGCCATGGAAATTGAAAATGCTAAGTGCTAAAGAGACTTAGAATCAAATAGGGAAGATGATGGAACAATAAAAATGGGGATCCATTAAGAAGCAAGTTGGCACTTGCCTTGCTCTCCTAGGTTGGTGGGAGAGTTATGAGGAAGAAGAAGAGTAATGAGAAGAAGTAATGAAGAGAGAGAAAGGGTTTGGGGTTTTTAAATGAAGGAGTGGTGGTAGGTCGGGGTTTATTTCGGTTCATGATGAACCAACATAATTAAACCAATCTGAGCCGAACCCATAGCAAAGCTAAAGCAGAGAATAAAATACAGAAAGTAAAATGCAGAACAATAATTGCAGGAAATAAATTAACATGAAATTAAAGGAATTTAAATACAGAATAATACATGATAAATATTAAAATATTTACGTTTAAACAATACATGCATTCTAAAAATACGTATTGTGGGAATGGGAAGTGACATCTCTACCCTGCTTAGAAAAATTCCGTCCTCGGAATTTCAGATCCAAGCATGATAGAAATATCGAAGCTAAACTATTCTAAGTATAAACAACTGAGTAAGCAATCATTCTACAATGATAATAACAAGTAATGTATCTACATATAACAATCTACAACATTAAGTAATTCTACTCATAAGGTGACAAGCATGAGGAGTTAAGACAATCAAGGTATACAGAAAGAAATATACCTTGTGAGTCAAACAGGTGCGGATACCGTGAACGGATATCATCCTCATGTTCCCACGTTGACTCTCCTAAAGAGTGATGACCCCAAGCAACCCGGACAAGGTTAATTGTTCGGTTCTTGAGTATCTTCTCTCTTCCGTCCAAAATAGACACAGGCTGTTCCTCGTAAGACAGGTTGGTACCAACAACCAGCTCAGAATGATCAAGGACATGGCTTGGGTCCGATACATATCTTCGCAACTGAGATACATAAAATACGTCATGCACCTCTCGTAACGAAGGTGGAAGGGATAAACGATAAGCAATATCGCCTATCCGATCAAGAATAACAAATGGGCCTACGTACCGCGGACTCAACTTCCCGCGAACGCCAAACCTAATGACCCCACGGGTAGGTGAGATCCGCAAGAACACGTGGTCCCCAACAGAAAACTCTAGCGGCCTACGATGCTGGTCCGCCCAATGACGATGCCGATCCTGCGCAACTCGAAGTTGCTCTCTAATTCCTTTAATCACTTCCACTGTCTGAACAATCATCTCTGGGCCTAACATCTTTCTCTCTCCGATATCGTCCCATGCTAGTGGCGACCTACACTTCTTACCATGTAGTGCTTCAAATGGCGCCATCTGGATACTGGCTTGATAACTGTTGTTATATGAGAACTCGACCAAGTGTAGGTGGCTCTCCCAAGATCCTCTAAAATCTAGGGTGCAAGCTCGCAACATGTCTTCTAAAGTCTGAATTGTTCTTTCTGATTGCCCGTCCGTCTGTGGATGGTAAGCCGTGCTAAATCTTAACTTGGTACCCAAGCTATGATGTAAGCTCTTCCAAAAATGTGATGTAAAACGGGTATCCCTGTCTGACACAATACTGACAGGGACTCCATGTTGCCTGACTATCTGTTGCATATACATTTCTGCCAACTTCTCCGTAGATTGTCCTACTCTAAAAGGAAAAAAAATGCGCCACCTTCGTAAGCCGATCTACGATTACCCAAATAGCATCCTTACCACTTGGTGATCTCGGTAAACCGGTCACAAAGTCCATTGTGATATGCTCCCACTTCCATTCTGGGATAGGAAGCGGTTGCAATAATCCAGCTGGCCTCTGCTGTTCTGCCTTCACTTGCTGACATACCAAGCAACGGGAAATGAACCTAGCTATCTCCCTCTTCATCCCGTTCCACCAGAAGTGCTGCTTGATATCTTGGTACATCTTGGTCCCTCTAGGGTGTACAGAATACTGAGAACTGTGAGCTTCTGTCATAACCTCCTGTCTGATATCTCCACTAGGCACACATAGACGCGATCCAAACCTAAGTGTACCATCCTCATGGATTTGTATCTCCTTCCTGAGTCCGGACTCACATTCTGCTCTAAGCTTCTGAATCCTCGGGTCCTGTGCCTGAGCTGCCTTGATCCTGTCTACCAAGTCAGATTGAACTTGTAGACTCGCCAGTACTCCTACATCACTAGGAAGTATAACCTCGATGCCCATCTCCTGAAGGTCTTCTAAAATATGCCTATGTGTTGTTAACATAAATGCGCCGCCTCTCCTGCTGAGACCATCTTCTACCATATTAGCCTTGTCTGGATGATACTGAAGCTCCACGTCGTAATCCTTGATCAACTCCAACCATCTTCTCTGCCTCATGTTCAGCTCCTTCTGAGTAAAGATGTACTTCAGACTTTTGTGGTCAGTGTACATGTCCACTCGATCACCATATAAGTAATGCCTCCATAGCTTCAAAGCAAATACTACTGCTGCCAACTCCAAGTCATGAGTCGGGTAATTCTTCTCGTGGTCCCGAAGTTGCCTAGATGCGTACGCTATCACCTTCCCATGTTGCATAAGGACACATCCAAGTCCTTTTCCTAACGCATCACAATATACTGTAAAACCTTCGGGCCCAACTGGTAATGTAAGAATAGGTGCTGATATCAACTTCTGCTTCAAATTCTCAAATGATATCTGGCATTCTGCTGACCAGACGAATGGCACATCTTTCCGTGTCAATCGGGTCATGGGTGCTGAAAGCCTCGCAAAGTCTGATACAAACCTTCTGTAATATCCTGCCAATCCCAAGAAACTCCGCACATCTGCTACGGTCTTGGGTACTGGCCAACTTTCCACTGCTTCTACCTTCTTGGGATCCACTGCTACTCCAGCTCCTGATATGATATGACCCAAAAATGAAATGTGATCCGACCAAAACTCACATTTGCTGAGCTTGGCGTACAACTGGTTATCTCTCAGAACCTGTAACACCTTCTGGAGGTGATCTTCATGCTCCTCTTCACTAGTCGAATATACAAGAATGTCGTCGAGAAACACAACAACAAATTGATCCAAGTACGGCATAAAGATGCGATTCATTAAATCCATAAAGATTGCTGGAGCATTGGTCAAACCAAACGGCATTACTAAGAATTCATAATGCCCATACTTCGACCTGAATGCTGTCTTGGGAATGTCTTCCTTCCGAACCCTCACTTGATGATACCCTGAACGAAGATCTATCTTGGAGAAAACTCTAGCTTTGCTCAACTGATCAAATAAGTCGTCGATCCTGGGTAGTGGGTACTTGTTCTTCACTGTTGCCGTATTAAGCTTCCTGTAATCGATGCACAATCTGGATGACCCATCCTTCTTCCCCACAAGTACCACTGGTGCTGCCCATGGTGACACGCTAGCTTGGATGAACTTCTTCTCCTTCAGTTCCTCTATGTGCTGACATACCTTGGCCTGCTCTGAATCCGCCATTCTGTAAACCCGATCTGATATCGGTTTAGTTCCAGGTAACAAATCTATACTGAACTCAATATCTCTAACTGGTGGTAGACCTGGAAGTTCTTCAGGAAATACGTCTAAAAACTCTTCAACTACCTTCGGGACTTGAACTTCATCCATTGCCGTCACTACTCCCTTCTCTTGTTGAGTTGCTACTGATCTGACTAAGGTAAACCGCTTCATGCCTGGAATATCAAAAGATACACTCCTACTACGACAATCTATTGTCGCATGACTGTCTTTCAGCCAGTCCATGCCTAAGATAACGTCGAAATTTCCAACAGGAAATTCTATCAACCGGGCGGGTAAGGAATGCCCGCAAACTACAATACTACACGCTAGAATAACTCTACTAACTCCTACGATCCCATTACCAGTGAGTATATTCAACCTCTCTGGCAATGCCTCGAACTCGATTCCTAGCCGTGTTGTAAATTGTGCAGATATAAATGAGTGTGATGCTCCCGAATCAAACAATGCTACTGCGGGATAAGAGGCGACGAGAATGTTACCTGCCACAACATCTCCCGATGCCAATGCCTCTTCCAAGGACAGAGTGAATGCCTGCCCTCGACCTCTTTGCTGGTTTCCATGCTGCGGCCTAGCCTGGTGCTGCCGCTGGCCCCTGCCCTGGTGATGCTGGGGTGGTCTATGCTGGTGTTACTGCATCGACGGTCCCTGCTGCCGAAACATTTGAGCCTGTGGCATGAACGGGCGCTGTGCCAACGGCCTCACTGCTACCGCTGGTCCTCGATACTGTCCTGCCCATGGCGCTGGCAGAGCAGGAAATTGTTGCCCTGGTCCTCCTGACCCTGAATTCATGGGACATGTGGTAACCCGATGATCTGGATTCCCACATATCAAACACTGCCCGTTCAATGTCCGACACACATCTCTAGTGTGCCCTATCTTCCCGCAATAAGTGCAGCCCACTGGGGGTTGCTGGTTCTTCCTCTGTTGCTGTTGCTGCTGCCTGGGTGGTGGTGCTGGCCCTCGCACTGCTACATCGTAAATGCGAATGCCAAGGGATGGTGCAGTTGTTCGGGGCGCTGCTCCCCCTCCTCCTTCAATCTGACTGTGGGATCTCTTCTGACCTCCAGTCCTTGCCGTGATCCTCTGAACGGTTATCTCATGCCTTCGAGTTACCGTCAATACTTCATCAAAAGTCTGGTAATTGTGCCCTTCTATCAATTGCAAGAGCTCAAGTTGAAACCCTTGCTGGAACCTCATAGCCCTCTGGCCCTCCGTTGCTACCATCTCTGGGGCGAACCTACTCAATCTGCAGAACTCCGCTGCGTAAGCATCTACCGTCTTGCCGGCCTGCTTGAGGTTGATAAACTTCTGTTGCAGCTCAAACTGCGCCACAACTCTATAGTACTTCGTCTTGAACCTTGCAGTAAAATTGTCCCAAGCAACAGGACGTCTGATGCCTACTTTCTCTGATTCCCACCAATCACGTGCGAGATCCTGAAGTAACAACTTCACTTGATCCACACGTTCTTCTGCCGGCACCTTAGCGGCTGTCAGAATAGCCTCAATATCCTTAAGCCATGCATCTGCTGAGATGGCATCCTCCGTGCCTTCAAAACGGCGGGGGTTATACTTGCAAAACCTGGCTGACGCTCCTGAATCTGTCCTTGCCCCTCTTTCTAAAGCCGTCTGAAATCCTTGGTTGAGTAATACATTCTGCTCTTGTAACTGAGCGTGCATGCGCTGCCGGGCTAACATCTGGTGTTGCTGAGTAGCCATCATTCCTCTCATGATCTCCAGAAGAGCCGGCGTATCCATTTCCGCAGGGGTAGGTGGAACTGTTGGTGGTGGTGGAACATCCGGATACTGTGATCCAGCTGCCGCTTCCACTATTACTTCTTCTTGGATAGCCTCTTGAGTTAGTACCGGCCCTTGTTGCTGACCAACATGGTCAGGTTGTCCGTATTGCTCTTGTTGTTGTTGTCCAGTCCTGGCAGATGCGGACGAAGTGCCCCTAAGAAAAGGGACAAAAGAACAATCAAACGATCGGACAGGAAAGATCAATGAAGTCAAAGGATACCGGAATGTCAAGCTAGAGTCGAGAGTAACGAATCATGAGATCAAGGGGGAACATGTGTGATTGAGACATCCTATAAATTAAAACACCCCACAAGTCTGAAATTAGACCTGCATGGGCCACCACTAAAACCTTGTCACGCCCCAGAACCAGAATACTGGAGAGCGGGGGAATGACTCAGCCAGCTACGTATTACGGGTAGATGAATACCGTATAATACGATCAATGTTGTCTAAAAGACGAGGGGGTGCATACTACATAAAAGTCTCACTATGGTCATTTCACATCTATTGTCTCAATCATTCAAACAAGAAGCAATAACAGAGAACATTTAAGATAAAGCAATAAGGCATCCCAAACGCTTAATCAAAATATTCTTAAGATCTGGCTTTACAAAACATAGCCAGATGATATAGCAACATATACACAATTGTTATCAGCTGCAGTCTGACTTAATTACAATTATGTAAAGGTAGGTACAAGACAATCCGACTAACATGTCGGTGCCAAACGGCAAAATATAAAGTAAGTAACAAAACGAGCGAGGAAGTAAGGAACCCACTCGAGTCCTCCTGCGATCATTCCTCTAGTATTGACCATCTTGGAGGTGGAAGTAAGCTGAGTCCTCGGGGACCGGCTCTAAATCTGGCCACGCAAAACCAGAGAGGTTAGACCTCTAATAGCAAGTACCGCAAGGAAGCACGATATGAGACATTAAACCAGTAAATAAGAGAATATAATAATAGATCTCTGCTCGCTACTGGGATTCACGTAACATCATGACACTTCGAACCAACCTCCCAACCAAACAAGGACAGAAGTTGGCCCGTCATGTCCTGATGCTCTGATCATCTCAGTTAGGTAACAGAGTAGGTACAGTACACAAACAAATCAACTTAAACGGCCATCCAACTCCTACGGCTTACTACTGTGAGTCCCAAGTTATCCTGGGATTATGCGATAAGGATTTCTCAGTTCTTACTATGGACAAGCAAGGCTAGTCTATCCAATCAATCAATTGCGCCAATCATGAATTAGACGAGTCCCAGCGGGACGCCCGTCATCAATATACAATATACAATAATATAAGCAGATACCGCTCCCTGCCCGTGTGGCAGATTTGTAGTATCTGTGGGAACCAGCCGGCCTGTCGGGCACTAATAGTCCCAAGAGGGCTGCCATATAAGAACTCGGAAATCCATACTCTCCATGCAATCATTATTTTATTTAACTTAGTAGCTTCTATGTTAAGTGAAATTCTATGCCGTGGATCATGGTCATTCAGAATGAGTACTTTCGTACAAAGTACGATATGCCCAACTCTACAACGATACCCGTGCGGTTAGGTTGTAGGTCTTACATAGCGTAATGCAACAATCAAAACTAACCATGAAATAAATCATGCCTTGACCATAAAGTACACATGCTACTTTTGTAGAGAAATAAATAAATAAATTGTAGCCTGCATGTATCTATATGTCAATATTTAGGATTGGCCAATCGATTGCAAATATGAACGTGTCTTATTCCATTTAGTTCAATAAGACGACTAGCCAGTCTCTTAGTTCCATCTAGGAACGCATGATCAATAATTAATCAAGATAACCATCCATGTTCATTAATGTCAAATTCGGAAAATAAAATTGGGAGATAAATAATGATTGGGAAATAAATAATCTCATGCACTGTGGGAAATGATTGGGAAATAAATAATCTCATGCGCTTGAGGAAATGATTGGAAAATAAATAATCTCATGCGCTGTGATTCCTGCACAATTGGCGCATGGGATACTCACGTTGCGTCTTCAGTACATGCGCGTAAGGAACCTACGCGCATGACACGCTCGGAGTCAAAGAATGCGTTGCCGGGACTTCACGGCGCATGGCCTCCCGGCGCATGGCCTCCCGGGCGCATGGGGTTCCCGGCGCATGGGGTTCATCGTCCCCAAGCAGCCAGTTCAGCCATGAAAGTTCCGAAAACTTGTAATGGCCATAACTTACTCATCCGAAGTCGAAATCAAGCGAAACAAAAGTCAAAACTGCATGAAATTGAATTCTCTACAACATAGAACCATTAGTTTTCGAAAATAAGTAAGTTTTAGAGATCAAAACCAAGAAAAACCAAAAATGTATCAAACTTAGATCTACAACAAATAAGCCATGGAAATTGAAAATGCTAAGTGCTAAAGAGACTTAGAATCAAATAGGGAAGATGATGGAACAATAAAAATGGGGATCCATCAAGAAGCAAGTTGGCACTTGCCTTGCTCTCCTAGGTTGGTGGGAGAGTTATGAGGAAGAAGAAGAGTAATGAGAAGAAGTAATGAAGAGAGAGAAAGGGTTTGGGGTTTTTAAATGAAGGAGTGGTGGTAGGTGGGGGTTTATTTCGGTTCATGATGAACCAACATAATTAAACCAATCTGAGCCGAACCCATAGCAAAGCTAAAGCAGAGAATAAAATGCAGAAAGTAAAATACAGAACAATAATTGCAAGAAATAAATTAACATAAAATTAAAGGAATTTAAATACAGAATAATACATGATAAATATTAAAATATTTACATTTAAACAATACATGCATTCTAAAAATACGTATTCTGGGAATGGGAAGTGACACCAACGCACATAGACCTTGAGTCTTTTGATGATATGCTGAGGTTTTTTTTGCCGACGCGTATGGGTTTAAGCCCTGAAGATGCGCTGAGGCCCTACTGCTGACGCGCATGGGTTTAGACCCTGATGATGCGCCGAAGCACTGCTGACGCGCATGGGCACACGCCCTGATGACGCGTCGAAGCCCCGCTGCTGATGCGCATGAGTTTACACCCTGATGATGCGCCAAAGCTTTCGGACGCGCTATGCGCTTTTGATGAGGCTCAGATTCTTTTGTTATTTTCTAACATTTTTCAAATCTTTGCTAGTGTCGATGCCTATCCCACTCTTGAATGAAGTGCTCCTGGACGCTGCCCTCTGCCAGACGGGAGTAGATTATAACGTGATGAACCCTGCTCAAGCCGCTCTTATGCTGGACCAGCATTCCGAGAGAATGACTCAAATCCGGGAACAAGAGTATGGGTTCCTCAAACGGATGATGGAGCGTGGAGTTTTGAAATCTGCCACATCTGATAAAGTGACCTTCTTGAAGCCTGAGTTCCTGTTTGGGGATCGCCTTACTTCTACTGAAGCAACAGTGTTGAAGGTCAAGGAAGACTGGTTTTTCACAGCAAAAGGAGTGCATATGACCGTTAAGCAACTTGAACGTCAATGGCCTTTGATGGCCTTCTGTCGTCTTGCTTCCAAGAGGAGAATGTCTTGGGATCTTACTCCTTCTCAGGGGGGCAGTGACTGGCATCATCAAAATTGATTCAACCTCCGATCAGAAAGATACTTTGACCGCAGTACGGTCTGGGTCTTCTTTCACCTGGCGGACTCTACGTCCTGGGAGCATTTACAGTGATGTTCCCCTTGATACATTTGCCCATAGTGCTTTGACTTTTGCACATCGCATGCTGTTGATGGAACGCTCATACCCGAAAGGAGAGTTTCGGGTAGAAGGTTGGTGTCATTATGCTTCCAAATGGGATAAACTGACACTCTGAATTTTGTCGCGGTTCCAGACTGAGCTCCGAGAAATTGGGCTGACTGCCGCGATTCGTGCCACCCAGGCGGGTGTCGACATTAACAGGCATATGTTCCTCGCACTCTTGGAGATGTTTGATATCCATACCGGGACCCTTTTTACTCCGGTGGGGGAGTTAGGGCTCGCACTTCATGAGATGTATGAGGTATCAAAGCTCCCTTGGGGATCGGAACCCTATGAAGAGTATTTTCCGACCAACGAAGAATTTTAAGGCCTGGGAGACAAGGCTGAAGAGATGACGGCCGTCTTTAAGGAAGTGGCTAGTCATCATTACTATATGCAGAAGAGGGACAAGGACGGATTGCAGCCTCATGTGACCGCTTGGAAAGATTACGTCTTTAGGCAAGACAAGGGGGATCCCTCGCAATTCTCCACTCTGCCGGCGCTCTCTCGTTGTGAAGTGCTCTCTGAGATGAGCAGGTTAGATGAGAAGAATCCTCGGGAAAACGAGGACCAGCAGTCTGATGAACGCTCCTACAGCTGTTTCTGGCATCTTGCTCATCGAATGTCGTCAAAAGCAGTATTGGTCGCATATCTCATGATTTGGCTTCGGGATTATGTCTTCTCGGGCGGATCCGGTTCTGTAGAGAGAGTGACCCGACACTTGATCCTGCCAGCTGTGAAGTTGGTCTTTGGCCGGCGCCTGGCTATACTCCCCGCAATGGTATGTAATTTACTGCGATGTTTATGCGAGTTCGCGGGAAATGTGATTCATGACCGAGATCGAAAAGATAACTTCCCGTGTACTGAACTGCCGTTTCACTATTTGATGGGGTGGTTAATTTTACACCATCCCAACGTAATGAGTCCGGGTTCAGAAGAAGACTACAGGGCCGGAGATGCATTCCTCCGCCGTTTCCACCAGAGGAGTTGGTCGCACACTGGCGTCCCTGTTTGCAGAAGGGTTTTTTCCCATCTTCAGGGATAGGAGATCACCAAAGTTGGTCCGATCTTCTTGGGTTTTGAGGCCAACGAAGACTTAAGGGATTCTGGTGAAGACGCCACCGTCCTGTCTCCGTGGGGATTCCGCTGGTTGCAGAATATTTGGCCATCCCACCTGGTGTACCGGAACAGGAATCAGTGCTTCCTAGAACCGTATTTACCGAGCCGCTTTGCACGTCAATTCGGTTATGCGCAGCTGATGTTGGACAATCCCAGTATCACCCTGGGGTATGCTGGAAGCTTGCTGGATGGCGCACGAGCTTGGCATTACTATAATGCTGGATGTACCGGAGCTCGCTTTACGCTGCCTTTCCAGGATCCGCGGCCGCCCATTCTTTACTCGGCCGCCAAGTTTTACTGTGTTATGGCTGCCGCGCCTTCCGGGTATGATAGGGAGACGAGTCTCGTTGCAGGCACCCTGTTAGCGGTGACTGGGCATGTATCGGCTAGGGCTCGACCACACCGTCCACCAGGGGTGGGTCAGGCTGCACCTTCGGTTGATCAACCGAAACGGCGTGCAGATGCAGGGGCTGGATCTCCTGCGTCAAAGAAGCTAAAGAAGACATCGTCACCGACGGTGTCATCGGATTCAGCATCTGCAGAGGTAAGGATGCCCCACATAGTCTGGTTTGGGTTCAACATTTTATGTAATCAATGCTTCCCTTTTGTACAGGAGCCACTAAAAAGAAAGCCTCGTACTCCAAAATCTGGTGGGAGCAGGCCAAAGGAGATGGCGGGTTCATCTGAAGTGCGCATCCCGCCGACTGTGATGTCTCCTATGAAGGATAATCCGGAGGATGTTGTTGTCGTGGATATTCCAGCGTCCCCGGATTATGTCAGAAGGGAAACTGAGGATGCAGCAGCTTCCGAGATGATAAAGGCTGCGGTTGGGGCCTTGGATGCAGAGGGTCCAGCAGACACGAGGCTTCCTGGTGATGATGTGGGGTGGAGTTCGTCGTCTTCGGATGACGTTGCTCCAGAGTTGCAAGAGCCTGTTGCGGAGGCAACAGATGTGATTGAAACAGAGGAGAGGGCTGATTCCCCTCATTGTTATGATGAAGGGAGGTCGGCTGCATCATTGCCAAGCCCTACCCCAGACTCAGCGGCGGAAGCTGAGATGGCTACCAATCAGGAGGTAGTGACAGATCATGTCCCTGTAGAGGGATTTGATGAAGAGACTCGTCTGACGGTCCTGACTCCTGGGGTGGGTCAGGAGACAAGTGTTGATCTCTCCGTTCTACCAGGGGAGGTATTGGCTGTTGATAGCGCGTTGGGGACTGGAGAGGTGGTCGCTGACATCGGTGGTACTTCCAAGTTCGGGAAGGGTAAGGGTGTGATGGAACCTGTAACCCCTCTTCCCGAAATTCTAAATTTGTATTTATTTTATTTTTAGTAAATGTTTTGAAGTTAGAAAACAAATTTAAATTTATAAAAAAGATTTGTCAAAATTATTTTTATATATTGTAGAAATTTGAATTTATAGGATACCTTTTAAATGCTATTTGATCATATGGATATCAAATTGAATATCCTAATCAATTGTATTTTCATTGATTATATTAAATATTTTTGAGATGTTCTAATATTGTTTTAATAGAAATCTTTATTAAATAAAATTATCGGAATTATGAAAGAAATTTGTTTATTATTTTGAATGTTTATTAATTAATTTATTGTATTTTAAATATCATGATTAGAAATAAATCCTCTCTTTGAAAATATAAAACGTTATTTTGCTATAATCTTTGTATTACAAAACTAGTTAAAACTCTCATGGTTTGAAAGGCGTAAATAGTTTTGAATGAGTTTTTGACTAATAAAAATATATTTAAAATTATTTCAATGATAATGTTATATTACGATGATAACTATTTATTTAAAAATAGGATTATTTTATGGTAATATACTTTAAATGATTTTATTGAGATTAATATTCTAACTTGAATTTATACGATTAAATTAAAGTTATCTTGAATTATTCAGTTATTTGATTAAGATTTTAAAGATAGAATTGTTTTAAATTAAAGACTTATCTATTAGAATTTAAGATTAGTTAATAAAATTTACTTTAAACATTATTTGTTATTTATTCTAGGAGATTAGATCAATCTAAATCCTAGCATAAAACAAAATCCTATCTAAATGTACTATGCGTGCAGAATCTCTCTTATTTATCCCTCTGGCTTCTACATAACTAGAAAGCATCTTTCCATCTTCTCAAAAGAAAGGTAATTTGTGTTTTCCTCTGCCAAGCCATACGTGGAACATATATCCCTTTTACGTATTCATCTAGCCACCCTTGCAATCACCACCACGATACTGGAGCCATCCTCTCGCCTCTGCCGACAACGCTGAGAACTCCTTGGCCGACCACCACCATTGAGTTCTTTCCAGCCACCACGGCCAGCCCCTCTCGACTCCACAGAACCACCACCGTATCAACATTACCGCCACCACACCAGCCACCCACCCGAATCATCAACCAATACACAGGTTATGTGCCGTGTCAGTCGGGTCCGACCCCGAGTGTCCCGTGTCCACCACCCCATTCCATTGATTTCCAGTACATAAAATTCTGTGTCCGACACTGGATACAAACCAAAACCAAAACCAAATACAAAAGAAATCCATATATCGACCCAGCCTAACCTCGCCTGAAGCCACCGCCTCCGGCGCAGCAACCATACCCGGAGTCACCCGACCGACCTCGTCGTACCACCGTATCAAGGCCGGCCATCGTGGATCCCGCCCTCTTCTCCGCGCGACTCCACCGGTGACGTGCCCTAGTTCGCCATCTGCAGTCGTGGCCGAGTCCAGCGCCGACCGCAGATCCAAGTCCCGCGCGGGGACGGCCGACGCCGCGAGCAGCGCCTGACCGGCGTCCAGCCCGACGGTTTCTCTCCAGCGCCTGAGCGACGACCCCGCCCTCTTCACTTCCTCGCGTCCAGCGACGGCGCCGGAGTTCCAGATCTGGACTCGAACTCCTCCTCGCCACCGCCCGGCGAGACCCGCGCCTGAGCTCTTCGGCCACCGGTTGAAGCCGAGCCCCGCGTCGCCCCGTCCTGCGCCGCCGAGCGCTGACCGCCGCTGAGTCTCGAACGCCGACTCTGGCAGAGCCTCCGCGTCGAAGCGACTCGATTTTCCCCATGTAAGCTTGTCTCATATTCTTCTCTCCTCCTCTCTCAATTCTTTTCCAATTCTTACACTTCCCAAATGAAGCAGTGGGACAACAGTAATAAATGACTGTGGTTAATGGGGAAAACGAGGAAAAGGGATTTTGTAGGATAAATCACTGATTATTATTATTAGTAAGAAATCACTGATAAACCAGTAATATATCACTGATTATTATTATTATTAAGTTTCTCATTATCTTATTTTGCAGTCTTCAACGAGAAGACATACTACAAAGTAATAATGGTAGCCATTTTTATTAAGTATTTATTATCATGTTTTCGGATATTAAATAGATATATAGTTATTATTATTATTATGATTTTTAATTGTTTTATTATTCTATTACTGTTATTGATATATCTATAAATAATATTCCTAAAATTTATAATTATAACAAATATATCTTGTAGAAAAGCCTAGTGAACAATGTGAGCTTGTATAATTAATGGGATTTTAATTTATACAATAATTCTTATGGTCATATATTTAATCTTAATGGATTTTGTATAAGATTAATAATGGGATCTTTCTTTTATGTAACTAAAATAGGTTGTGGGTTATAATGTATATTTGGGATTTGGTATATATGGACTAAAATAGTTTGTATTTATTTATGGTATTTCAGATACGTCATAAAAATATATTCATAATACTTCTAGCTACTTTCCAAAGTATAGTTTTCATAGTACCATTAATATTTTGTAAAATAGTTATAAATATAAATGATTTTTCTTCCTTCCAAGTATTTTCATAAAATAACTTGATAAATAAATAGTTCCAATTATGATATATATATTCTCTAAAATAGATATAAGTATTTTTCTATATATATTTTCTTAATAAGAATTTCTTTTTTTTATAAAATGAATTTCCTTCAAATATCGAATTTTGATCATGACTAGTCATACGTTCCTATTTATTTTAGTTCTGACTACTTTACGTCGACCCTAGGTTAATCAGATTATTCTAAACCCAACAGGATTATCGATTTCACCAGCAAAGGACCTCAGGCAAGTGCACTTTCTGATTGCTTTTCGATTCATAGTAGTCTTTTCATTTTATGTCTATACATATATCTTGCTGTTTGTTGACACGCTCGTCACACGGAGTAGTCGGGAGGGAAAATATCTTAGTAAACATGTGGACTACCCAGAACTATCCCATTGTCTCTCGTGAATGCTAGCCGCTGCGCACGACACGTGCAGTGTGCCTTATTTACCCCTAGCCGTCCACATGTTGAAACGGATATTTCACACCACCTAGATAGATGTCTTTTATTAGTTTTTCCTTGTTTACTTTTCTATCGTGCTATGTCATCAGTTTTCTTGCTAGCTTTCATATTCCATATGCTATTTTCATGTCTTGTTAATTCTATTGTGTTTTGCATTGCCGTCGGTTTGTGTACTTGTTCCAATCCTGACTGGATAACCAACATTTTTCAGGTTTAGCCGCGATCACTCTTAACACCGGGGAAGGCTTGGGTATGCTGAGGACAACCTAGAAATAGATAGCAGTGGTTTCATTTTTCATTAATTGTAAGAACCTGTATTTCTTTTAATTTAAATGTTGTAACTGTTGTAATAAATTTAGTAATGTGAATGAGCAGCAAATGTGATTTTTGAGTATTTATTTTCTTACGGGCTTGACAGCGTTCTACCGTCGACTCTGCGGCGTAGGCTGGCTTGGATACGTCTCGTATCCGAAAAGCGGGTGCGGGTCATGACAGAACCCTCTCTTGCTCCTTCCACTTGGGGTACTATCTCGACACCTGTGCCGGCTCCTTCTGCTCCCTTGGCTCCTCGGGCTAGTAGTTCAGTCCCTGTTGATGAAGAGCCTATTGATGCCGAGGTTCAAGCCTCGCAGGTCGAGGTTGACGGGTCTTCTTGTGGTCCGCCAATTGGGATAGCTCCTCCAACTCCTGTCATGACACCATAGGTGCTGGCGGACGCAGATGAATATGTGAGATTCATCGTTGAGGCAGTGTACAAAATGCTGCAGAGGGGGGTGTCGGCAGTGATGGACGCCAAGGGGAGCTTTGCAACGGCAAGAACTCTGGCATTGCCTCATATCAACTTGATCCGTGTTCACCCAGGCCATGAGCATATGGCCGACATTCTGGAAGCCACGGTGGCTGAGTTGGACCAGCGGCTCTCTGAATTAGGGCGCATCCAGCGGAATGACCTCTCCGTCCTGATAGATGCGGAGAAGGAGAAGTTGCTCGCCGAGACTGTGTCTTTCTACCAGGCCACTGTGAGTGTCTGAGAACGCAAAGTGTCTGAGACTGAAGCTGCAGTGGAGCGGTTATCTCAGTCTACACGGAAGATAGAGGAGACGTGAGCTGCGCTGGACACAAATATTGCGGAGATTGACGCGCAGATGCGCCGTCTTGAGGATCAGTAGGCCCGACTCCTATTGGACGCTGAACGTGTCTAGGCTGAACACGTAGCATTCAAGAAGGAGGAAGCGGCTTTCACTCTTCGAGCTCTTACCCTGGCTCAGCAGAGACAACAGCTTGATGAGAAGCACGAGAATGAAACTTCTGCTGAGGCTGTCGAAGCGATGCGTCAGGAAGCTGAACGTCGAGTCTTGGCGACTGTGGAGACTCGGGCGACAGACTTGAAACGCAGAATTGCAGAACTTTCCGCCAACCCTGGAGATATTTAGGGCTTGTAGTCTCTGTTTTTTGTATTTTTGCAACTCTTGCTGGGGATAGTGTAATCCTTTACTCTCCTTTTTTCAGAAATAATAAAGAAGTACACCATTTTCTGCGATGTGTTCATTTTTTGCTTGTCATGAACGTTGGTGATTTATGTGGACCTATTATCTTTTGCGTACCTTGGTTTCAGATACAGATAATAAGTTTGAAGGACCCAATGTATTTGCTCAGAGGTAATGTGGACGTGACAAATATGGGGTTCAAATGATAGAATCTTCCTACTCAGAGGTGTTGTGAACGTGGTAGGAATGACCCTGGGAGATGCACGGAACTACTCAGAGGTAATGTGGACGTGGAAGTTCTGCGATCGATGTACAACAACGCGGGGGTTGTCTGTACGGGATGTTAACTCAGAGGTAATGTGGATGTGGTAAACATGAAGGATAGCGTAGTCTTACGGGATGTAAGATTCCGCCTTGTAGGGTGTAGGGGGACAACTCAGAGGTGATGTGGACGTGGTTGTCCTTCTACTGGAGGATGCTACGAAACAACTGGGTTCCGGAAGCGTATGATTTTGTGGAATGGAAGTACATGTCTGAAAAGATGTCAAGAGTAGTACTTCTTTAGGAACTTGCCGTTGATGGGCATCATGAACAAGTCCCTATTGGGTTTGGCGAGACGGTAAGCGCCGTTTGAGTATACCGTCTCGATGATGAAAGGTCCTTCCCATTTGGGCTCGAACTTTCTTGGTGTTTTGTGAGTCAACACCATCGGCCTCCTGACTGCCAGAACCAGGTCGCCAACTTGGAAAGTCCTCTGCTTGACCTTCTTGTTGAAAGCCTGTGATATACGGGCTTGGTAGAGTTCGATGCGTTGTTGAGCTAGGAGACGCTTTTCGTCAAGTGCCTCCAGTTCCCGCAGACGACGACGTTGATTGTCTTCTTCTGTGAGTTGGTTTGTGATTGCTACACGGAGTGAGGGTATTTGAATCTCAAGAGGCAGTACCGCTTCGCTCCCGTAGACCAAGGAGAATGGTGTATTGCCTGTCGGGGTCCGTACCGTTGTGCGGTAGGCCCAAAGGCATTCGTCGAGCTTTTCGTCCCAGTCGTGTTTGTTAGATGACACGACCTTTTTGAGTAGCTTGACGATAGTTTTGTTGAACGCCTCGTCTAATCCGTTTGCTGCCGGATTGTAGGCGGTTGATGCCACATTTTGAATACGATTCTTGTCACAGAATCGGCTGAAGATATGGCTGATGAACTGAGGACCATTATCATGGATGATCCTCCGGGGTACCCCGAAACGGTAGATGACGTGGTGCTTGATGAAGCTGATCACCCTGGAGCTTTTTACTTCTACCAGAGGAACTGCTTCTGCCCATTTGGAGAAGTAGTCGGTGATTGCTATGATGAAACGGTGTCCTCTCGATGAAGGAGGGATGATCGGTCCCACAATGTCCATTTCCCAAGCTTCGAAGGGCCAAGAGGCGACTGTAGGATGTAGTGGTTCGGACGGTGTATGAATAAAGTCTGCGTGAAGCTAGCACGCATGGCACTTCTTAGCATATTCAACAGCGTCAGCGGCCATGGTTGGCCAGTAATAGCCCATGCGTCGCAGTCGATCCTGCAACTTAGGACCGGGCTGATGGGCCCCGCAGGTTCCATCATGAGCTTCTCGAAGGGCTTTGGCTACTTCTTCGTTAGACAAACATCGAAGGAGAAGTCCATCGTAGGAGCGTCGATATAGCATTTTAGTAGCCGCATCATAGTAGAATCGAAGAGAGCGTCTCCTGACCGAGACAGCTTCTTTCGGGTCCTCTGGGAGAATTCCGTAGACAGCGAAGTCGATGAACGGGAATCTCCAATCCCGGACATTAACACCGGCACCCGCCGACATGGCGTGGGCCACTTGTGAGCGCAGGTTGTTTTTAGGGCAGACCAAGTCTCGACCCACTACCGTGACGTAGTGTTGAGTTCCGAGGGGTGCCGCCAAAGAGGTTGCGAGGCCAGCCAGAGCATCGGCCTCTAGATTTTGTAGACGAGGTACGTGTTCGATGAAGAACCAAGTGAAGGTTGAAATGATGTTCAATACAACTTCATGGTAGGGGATCAAATCTTCATGGCGAACCTCGTATTGCCCTCTGATCTGATTTACGACGAGCTTTGAGTCGCCGTAGGCTTCCAGATGTTTTACCCCCAGCTGTTGTGCTAGCTGGAGTCCCATAATGAGCGCGTTGTACTCGGCCACGTTGTTGGAGCACGGCTTCGATAGAGAGTAAGCACGCTGGATGACCAGCTGATCGGGGGAGACTAGTACCACCCCCACTCCTGTGATGATTTGGCCTTTGGAGCCTGTTCTTGAAGCGCCATCGAAAAACATCCGCCAGACGGAGCCTTCTTCGGTGACGTTTGATTCTTGGACCTCATCCGGGATGTCTTCATAGAGTCTTGAGGACTACGGGATGGGGTGTGCAGCTAAGAAGTCGGCCAGAGCTTGACCCTTAACAGCCTTCTGTGGAACGAACACCATGTTGTATGGTGTTAGCAAGATCGCCCATGTGGCTAGCCGGGAGTTCAGAGATCCTGGCTTCGTCATGAGGACCCTGAGCGGAATGACTCGGAAAATGACATGAATTGTCTGGCCCGAGACATAATGATGAGTCTTTTGGATGACAAATACCAGAGCCAAGCACTCCTTTTCAACGGGATTGTACCAGTGTTCGGCCCCGATCAGAGTTCGGCTGAGGTAGTAGATTGCTTGCTCATAGCCTGTGTCACTGTTCTGAGCTAGCAGGGCGCCGAGGGAATGATCTATGGCACGGACGTAGAGGAGGAATGGTTTGCCGGCAACGGGTGCCACCAGAACTGGAGGGCTCGTCAGGTAGGCTTTGATGTCGTCAAAAGTCTTTTGGCATTCCTCTGTCCAGACGTAAGAAACTCCCTTCTTCATGAGCTGGGTGAAGGGTTGACATTTGCCGGAAAGGTTTGCTATGAACCTCCGGATGTACGCCAGACGCCCCTGTAGGCCTCGAAGTTCTCGAAGATTTTTCGGAGGGTCCATATCAAGAATTGCTTTGGTCTTCTCGGGATCGACATGAATGCCTTTCGCCGTGATGATAAAGCCCAAGAACTTTCCATTCGAAACCCCAATGAAGGATTTAGCGGGGTTCATCTTGAGTTGATGCGCTCGCATGAGGTCGAAGACTGTCTTGAGGTCTTGCAGGTGATCTCCCTTGAGACGGCTCTTGACTGCAATATCGTCGACATAGCATTCGACTGTCTTACGAAGGTGCTGATGGAAAATGGTGCTCATAGCACGTTGGTATGTCGCACCAGCATTCTTCAAGCCGAAGGACATCACTGTGTAGCAGAAAACGCCCTTTGGAGTCCTGAATGACGTATGTTTTGCATCATCGGAGAACATCTTGATCTGGTTGTAGCCCGAATACCCATCCATGAAAGACATGCGCTCGAAGCCACACGTGTTGTCGATCATCACGTCGGTGATTGGAAGCGGAAATTCGTCCTTCGGGCAAGCAGAGTTGAGGTCTCTGAAGTCGATACAGACTCGTATCTTCCCATTCTTCTTGGTGACGGGGACAACGTTGGCTACCCAATCTGGGTGTTTCTCTTCACGGATGAAGCCGCTAGTCAAGAGTTTGTCTACCTCCTGATCGATAGCGTTCATGATGTCCGAACGGAAGCGCCGCTGTTGTTGCTTGATAGGCTTGGCATCAGGCAAGATGTTCAATCTATGCATCGTAATTTGGGGATCAAGTCCCGACATATCTGTAACGCCCCAGTCCTAAAATACGTAGGACTAGGAACGTAGACATGCCAGCTGTATTCGTACGAAGTATACTCCAATATATGGAACCCTCGTATGAATACATAAGCTGTAAAATGCAGTAGAACCATAACTAATCTCATCCACACAGAAATAAATGAATAAAAGATCATATAATGAGAATGAATTTGTCTTGATACAATATGTTGGGCGGAGACAAATCCACTACCAACAAAATAAGGAAAAGTACATAGAAAATGAAATTAGTGGCGAACGAAGCGAAGACGATCCAAGTGCAATCATCCTCGAAAAAATAGCGAAGATCACGGCTAGAGCTAAAGCACCTGTGAAAGACAATAGCACACACCTGGAGAGATAACCAGGTCCTCAGAGGGACATAACAAGACACATAATAGCATGCCATATAAACTGAATAAATATTGCTCAATAAATAAGTCAGTCGAATTTATAACATGGTCCAATATGCACCTACTGAACGAGCGTACCATCCCCCCAACCAAACAAGGACAGGAGATGGTAAACTAATTCACGGCGACGTATCTTTCCATGCTAAGAATCCGATATGGTATCCGGACCCCAACAAGGTTCAATACCTTCTCATCGAAGTAGTAAGTCACACCTACAACCAAACAAGGACAAGATGTGACGAACTAATCCACGACAAGTTATTGTTCCAAGCCACGGTCAGATACAAGTACCCAAACCAAAAGTACTCGTACCTAACGGATAGGGTAGCCTACCGTTCTATGTGAAATGTAGTTAAGAACAATCCTTCCTTCGCATGGGCCTTGGCTGAATAGGATCGGCATAGTCCCCCCATGGGCACCAGAGGCCCCATCAGTAATCATGGGTCATCAACCCCGTATCTCCAGCGGAGAGTCCGGGTCACAAGGGAAGTGCATCTAAGCCCATACGCTAAGGAATTGTCCTCCCCGCCCAATGCCTACTATGTTGTATCCACAACATAAACCACTATAACCGCTAAGTCAAACTAACATGCAACCTCTATTAGCGGTTATTCCTATCGCACGGCTTGTACGTACTGGTGGCCAGCCAATCACGTACTTCCGTGTTCTACATGCGACACACAACCTCGTGTTACAACGTGTCAAGGCCAATGAATACAACACACAAGGTGGTCCCTTAATTTTAGGTTTAATGTGAGAAAAATAATACATAGCAGGAAAATAAATGAACGGTAAGTTCTAACAGTTATGCCATGTATCACAGTTTATTTTGCATAAAGAAAATAAATAATGCATGAAATATGAGCTAAATAAATAAACAGCTAATGGCAAGGTGTCTTGCCTGATAGGGCGCCTGGTGTGCTGCGATGATCAATATGGCATGAACTGCAACTTTGGTACAACAACTGTACAAGGGGACCTCGGATAGTGGCACGGATCGTTCCAACGGGTCCGGGACGGTCAAATTAGTTAGGGTGGACACAAGGTATGCTTGAATTTGGTGACAGAACGGGAATATGAGGATCGGGTACGGACATGAGAGAAATCAAAGAATAAAGAATAAAGAATAAATAATATAAAACTATTTATAATATTTGAAAACTAGTTTTTTTTATGACTGAAAATAATTATAGCAAAAATACTTAAATTCAAGAGAATCGTTTTATTTTGGCCAAAACTCTAAGTTTATCAAAAATAGTATTTCTAGTAAGAACTAAATTTTTACTTGTCCCAAAAATATTTTAATTAATTATATAAAAATCTAGGAAAATATTTTAGGACTACTGAGTTGTCAAACAAAATTTTGGAATGGGTTAACTATCTATTTAATTAATAAAACACAATAATAACAATAATATTAATAAAAATAATAATGCATACTAATAATATATGTAGTTTTTATGTATATAGAAAAAAAATACACTATAATTAGGATCAATAATAATAACCATACTCACATACAGCTTTACTAGTGGTGTCCACTAAAATAATTATAGTAATACAAGAAAATATTAATAATATATTTATGTATACAGTACATACCTACTTACTTAATACAAATAATACTAATAAAATAATAATAAAATACAGATGCTAACAATACTAACAAGAATATAAATCATAGTTAACAGTAAAAATAACAGATTGAAAATGAAATAAGATAATAATAACAAGTAAATATCTCAGTTAAAATAAAATCAAATAAATAACCTTAAACAAAAAGGACAAAAAATTAATTAAAATAATACATAAAAAAACAAAGAAGCTGTTCTCTCAAAAGAGAACATCACCTAAATTTTCTTTTTAAGAACTCGAGAAGGAGGTAGAGAGTGAAAGACTGAGAGCGAGAGAGAGGAAGGTGATGGCGAGAGAGAAGGTTTCGAGAGGAGCGGGAGAGAAGGGGATGTCGGCGGCGGATGGGGGTTTTGGGGAGAGGCCGGAGTGGCGCGGCTACTGCTCCGGCGATGGAGAATGGAGAGCGGCGCGGCTCGTGGCTGCGGCAACGTGCTTGGGCGCGGTGGTTCGCGCGTCCAGGCTGCGGCGGCTACGGGCGGAGATGGGTCGGACGGCGAGCGGCAGGGTTGGAGGTGGGCTCGCGTATGGGGTTTCGGTCGGCGGAGCTTGCCGCGCGGCGAAGTAGAGGAGGGTTTCCGGCGAGGTCTTGGGCGGAAGAGGGTTCAGCGTCTGGAACGCGGGGAGGAGGAAGCAGCGAAGCTACCGACGGTGTCGGTGCAGCGGCTAGGGCAGCCGGAGAGGCGCTGTGGCGGAGACGGGCCATGAGGGGTGCGCGAGCGCACGGCTCGACGGTGCGCTGGGAGGCGCAGCGACCTGGCTAGGAGGACTTCGTCGGGGAGGTGGAGGTAAGGGATTTGTGTTTTATTTCTTGTTTTTTGGTGGGTTGGGCGTGCCTCTGGCGATGGCCGTGATGGCGGTGTTGTTTCGGTTGGTGATGGTGGTGGAGCGGTTGTTCGGGATGTGGTGAGGACGGTGATGGTAGTGAAGGCCGATGGTAGCAGCGGGTGGTTGGGGTGTTGGTGTCGGTAGGCTGGTGTTTGGTCGTGGTTTGGTTTAACTGGGGATGACGACGATGACGATGGTGGTTGCGGTGGCGTTCTGGTATGGTGGGTGAAGTCGGAATGCTGCCGATGGCAGGATGGTAGTAGCGGTTTGGTCGGGATGATGATGACGGCATGCGATAATGTCGGGGACGGCCAGGGGGTTTGGAGGGTCTGGTAATGGCTGCGGGGGGTTGGGGTTAGGTTTAGGATTTTTATTGACGTCGGGGTGTGTCCGACACGAGAAAATTGTAGATGTAAACATGGAATAAGAATAGGGATGGTGGAACACGGACACGGTGCACGCACTCTGTGGAATTTGTGGATGAATAATGTGGAGAAGTACCTGCCTATTTATAGGATGTGGGAATTCCCACTTTGGATAGGCTTAGGAATAGATTTAAAACCCAAGTAGATATATCATCTATTAAATTTAAAACAATGAAATCAATCCAAATCCAATTCCAAATACAATCCAATCTAATTAAATTTTTAGTTTAAAAATCAAATCAAATAAATTAAATTCCAATTATTTAACTATTTAAATAAAAATATAAATTCAAATCAAGGTTTAAATTGTCATGATAAGTTCAAAATATGGTTTCCAAAAATACTATAATATTAATTTCGAAAATACATTATTATTTATTTTAAAATAAGCTAATAAATAAATTATGAAATATGTATGCATAATTATTTATACGAAATTTTGCTTTTTCTAGTATACAATGAAATACAATTTATTATTAATAAATGTTAGAAATAAAAAGGCTCAAAATAACAAACTTAGAAATTTTGTAAAATGGCAAAAATAATTATTATATATATCACTTCGAAAATAGAAAATATTTTTCTAAAAATATGTACACTCGCACATATTCGCATTCATCGAGCAATTACGAAAATAAAAGTTCGTACGCGACGTCAGATACGACTACGCGACGTAACATACAAATTTTTTTAAATCAGTACCAAATTTTAATAAAAAAATAGTAAAAATTTAGGGGTTTTACATCCTACCCAACTTAAAAGAATTTCGTCCTCGAAATTAAGAATTAGTAGGGGGTGAGAGGACACAAGGGGGTATCGGGAGAACAATCAATTATAAGGCTTGACAAAATCATGTCGTAAGAAGTTGCGATCTAGATCATAGAAAAAATAATACGAGTATGAGGGTCATAGTAGGGTCGAGAAGAAGGACGAGGAGTTTAGGATGAAGTTATAGCAACATCGAGTGAGAACGGTCATAGTCGATAGGAAGGCTAGAGTGCCTTCGTCCTTCCAAATTCGGTGAAGGCGAAAAGCGATTTAAGGAGTTCAATGATGACATTATCAATTTGAATATGTGGTTCAAAGGCGGTCGTATAGATTTCAAAAGAATCGTCGAGGCAGTCGTGGATGGGATTCTAAGGGGTAAGTTTAACTATATCACATCGACGTAGATTGAAAAGGCGAACCAAAGTGCACTCGGTTGATCAGACCATCCTGCACCGGTTCTGATTAGACAACATGTTAGTGGGAATTCTTCCAATAACATATGTCATGAACAAGTGTCACGACCCGTACCCACTGTTTGGGCACGAGAACGTAACAACGCCCAGCCTACGCCGCAGTGTCGGCGGTAGAACACTGTCCTATGTCACAACATCTAACATTATAATGCCAAGCAGTTTATATTCCCCGAATGGGGGTGACATAGCAGATACAATCTCAATCACATCTAAGGTAGAGCATGATAAAGATAGATAAAACATAAAATCCAAAATAAATACAGGAGATAGAAGTCTAAGTGTCTAAGATACATAAACCCAGAAATACATCTCAAAACTCAAATACAGATACAGTAATCCACAAGGTAAATACAACTCCAGACAAAAATGAAATAACTACCTAAACAACCTCTACTGTGTCTCCTCTAGGCTAGCAGGCAATCTCCAAGCTATCTGTAAAATTTATCAACAGGTTCAGTCAGGACTGGAGCGAGTACAGTACATCTCAACAGATCATAGCAGGTTAGAAAATATAATCATGCAATAAAGTAAGATACAGGTACTGAAAGAAATGCAGTATAAAAACAGAGAGAGAACTATAATAGAAATATCTACTATACATGTCACGACCCGCACCCGGATATACGGGTACGAATACGTGGGCCACGCCCAGCCTACGCCGCGGTATCGACGGTAGAACGCTGTCAAGTATACTATACTAACTACAACATCTAAGAATCCATAACTAGAAATGTACTCATGTCACATCACGAAAACTAAGGAAGATAAGACAAGAAATAATAACAATATCACTAGAACAACTAGAATCTACTATGATCATAAGACAGGAAAATAAAGAAGGAACAACAGGACTAACTAAGAAATAACTACCAGGCAACTCACATAGGGGAACAGTGTGAACCACCTCAGCTAGAATCATCCTGCAGTCCAACAAATGTGGCACAACTACTCCTAAAATTTTGTCAACATATCCAGTCAGGATGGAACGAGCACAAATCTTAAATAACAGTTCTAGTTATACGATATTGAACATGTAGCAGTAAATAGAGAGAATATACGAGAAATCATGAAATGTACATGTGAGTATCATGACAAGGTAAGCTGTAAATCTAGAGCTAGAACAAGGCAAGTAAAACTGATCATGGCATGTACAAGAATCAAGAATCATCTATCTAAGTGTGTGAGTACTAGCTACAATATGTGGCCGGCTTGGGTCTGCACAAGGTTATGATCAGCCAATCCTGCGTGGAGTGTAGGATTGGTAGCATTCAAGGTCTACAAGAATAAACAAGGTGGATAATGACCACACATCTACACTAATACTCCCCGTCCCCGACTGGTAGAGTGGATCCAAACAGGACACGTCACTGCACGGGATTCTAATGAGAAGGTCGCGAACCTTCTCTAGAATCAGTGACCACATATCGAGCAAGAGCTACAAGGGTGCTTGCACAATACATCCCAACCTAAGAAGGAGAAACATCTCTCATCGGGATCCATGAATACCAATCCGTGTGACCAATGTGTCGAGAACAAGCATATCTACACTAAATACAAGAAACATAGACGATATCATAAAACAGAAATATTATCAGAGAATGTACTCGCCTGGGGTCCTGCTATCAATATGAATCAGGGTTCAGAGTAAAACCACGGACCTAAAGATAAAATAATACAAGAGCTGATCAGGGTCAAAAGACATACTAAACATCTAGGTCAAACTAAGTCAAACTAAGACAAACTGGGTTAAGATTGACGTACAGCTGACTTTGGTCAACTGGTCAACTCTGGTCAACTCTAAGTCTAATCTAGGTTAAATAGGTCAATGGTTGACCTACAGTTGACTTTGGTCAAAAAGTCAACGTTTGTCAAATCTGGTCAAACCTAGGTCAAATATTGACTCTACTTCGACATCTAGTCAAAGTAGTCAACCATGGTCAAGCTAGTCTCTATAACCATCTACAAGGTCAACTTATGCATTTCGGTGATTGTGAAATCACTGGAATCGACGGGTCTCTAAAACAACCCAAAGGAAAAAATATTATAATAATAGGATGACACAAAAAGAGAAGAAATCTACAAATATTGTCGGATGATAAAACTAACATCACCGACGTGTCCAGAATGGTCAAATCAGCTAGGATAGCCTGTCCAAAAGTTCAATTTGGACACAGGGGCAAAACGGTAATTTTGGGCCAAAATGATGTCCGCCGTTGGACACACTTTGCACCGAAAAATGTGCCAAAATAAAAGTGCACAAAACCTAACAAATTATATGTCCACGAATCCAGAATGACGATACGAACCCAACGATATATCCAGAATTGGATTCCGTTGACCCGATCTCAAACTGGTCCGTTGACGCGAACATTGGAAACCGATTTGCACGGAAAAGCGTGTCGGAGCCAATGTCCTCAAAACTCAGCAAATTATATGTCAACGAGTCCAGAATGACGATACGAACTCAACGGTATATCCGAAATTGGATTCCGATGAGCCGATCTCAAATTGACCCGTTGGCCCGGATATTGGTATCCGACTTGCACCGAAATGCGTGCCGGAACCAATGTCCACTAAAACCTAGCAAATTATATGTCAACGAGTCCAGAATGACGATACGAACTCAACGGTATATCCGAAATTGGATTCCGATGAGCCGGCGTCAAAAAGTCCCGTTGACTCAGAAAGTGGGATCCGCTTTGCACCGAAATGCGTGCCAGGGCCCACGTTCTCCAAATCAGGCAAACTTTATATGAAAACATGCCAGCACGACGCCACGAGTCTACTGGTGGTGTCAGAATTTGAATCCGGAGTCCCGAGTTCAAAAATAGAATTTTACAAGTACAACATTAAGAATTCGAACGACCAACTTTGGCGTCGAATTCGACCGACCTAACAAGCTCAAACTGAAATGAAATCTAAAGGGGGCAGGAAGAGGGTTATACCAGCTGTGCACCGGAACTAGTAGCGCGCAAAACGGAGCTGCGACGATGAAGATACGAACCCGCGAAGTTGGCGTCGCAAAACTGTCCAAAAACAGTACAAATTAAAACGTCAACTTGGTGGCCGGTTTTGATGTATCAAACGACAAAATTAACGGTTCAAACTTGACAGAGGTGAAGAGGGATATACCGATATTGAGATGGAGCAAGGAGTTCGCCGATCCAACGGTCGGATTGTCCAGAAAACGTGCACGAAGTCGCTGCGACGAGACGCCAATTCTGGACTTCGCGCGCGCGCGCGCGTCGACGGAATTTCGTGAAAAATGCACGAATCGCCTCGACGGCGCGTCCCGGAGGACGGTGGCCGCCATGGAAGTGCTCGCCGGAGTGGGGCGCACCCGCGTGGGGGTCGTCGGAGGCACGGCGGCCGGCGACGGCGCGCGGCCAGCGCTGCCAGCGCGCGCGGCCTGTGGCCGTTGCCGTGCACTGCTGCAGTTGCAGCTGCTGCTGGTGGCGCGGCTTGGCTTGGCCTAGCCCGGCGATGGCGGGGGCTGCGCAGCCTCGACGAGGGTCGGGCGGCGGCGCACGGTGGACGTGGAGGTGGTGGTGGCTCGGTTTGAGGTGGCGCGGTGAGGGTGGTGGTGTTGGTGTTGATAGTTAGGGTGATGGTGGTGTTAGGATGATGATGATGATGGAGTATAGAGGAGGAGAAAAGAAGAAGGAGGCTGGGAATGGGGGTAGGGGTGTCGGCCATGGAGGGATAAGGGAGCTGTGAGTTGTTTGGGAGGAGAGAGAAAGAGTGTTTTATGTGTGTGTGTGTTTATAACATAGAAAGAGAGTGAGAGGGTGAGAATAGAGAGGGAGATATTTGAGAGAGTGAGAATAGAGAGGAATGGGGGGGCTGTTCGTGCACATGAGGGAGAGAGGGGGTGATGTAAGGGGGTGAGGTGTAGGAAAGGAGAGATATTAGAAGATATTTAGAGGGAGAGAGAGAGAGAATAGAGAGAGGGGGTGTGCTCGGGTACATGGGGGGGTGTGAGCTGACATGGGGAGGGGAGAGGTGGTGTGTAGGTAGAGAGAGAGTGATGGGAGAGGAGAGAGATATTTAATATATATGTGTGTGTATATATATTAAATATAGAAGAGAGAGAAAGAGAGAGATAGGTTTACTTCATGAAGAAGAAAAAAGAGAGGGGGGTTCGGCTGAGTGTGGGGTGAGGGGGTTTCTCTTTGTGTGGGAAGTGTACATGAGTGAGAGGAGAGATGTAACACATGTATACATGTAGGTATATATACATAGAGAGAGAAAGAGATAATAATATAAAATAAAAGAATTATATTTTCGAGTAGGCAAAAATAGGAGAACACTAGTGGGATGTATGGGCAGTCATGACAGGGCCCACACTAAACTGGGTTGGGCGTTGGGCCAAGTTGGACAAGGTCGCGGCCAAGATTTAATTAACTAATAAATTAAGCAATTTAAATCACGGATGAAATAGGAGCACAAAGGAGATCGAAATTTTGGCACGCAAGTGGCACCTGCATAGTTTACTCAAAACAGGCCAGGGCCATAAATTGGGTCGACTGGATTGGACCGATGTCAGGCCCGGAATTTAAATTGGAAATTAAATCAGGAATTACGGCAGACGATAAATTGGTCTAAATTGACCCGAACTTGCGCGAGGCAAAAAGAATACAAGGGAACAAGTTCGAGTGGGACACGATATATCAATGTGAAGATAATCTCGTCTACTAAAAACTTCAAGAAGGAAGTTTCCAGAGACTGGCATCCCTGATGCTCTAGAATTCCAAGTCACGGTAAAGAGCATTAAATCAAATAATAATCAAATAATAATATTCTAATTAATTGATTATTAAAATAAAAAAAAATAAGCCCTAAATTCAGGGGCTTACAATCCTACCCTCCTTATAAAAATTTCGTCCTCGAAATTAAAGGTTGGTAGTGGGGTTAAAACATGATAGAAAATTTAGGCAATAATTTAGGCACGATCCAAGAGTGACGAGTTTGCACGATCAAGATAATCGATTTAAAATTGTTCAGGCACGATGAGGGATTTGGCACGATAGAATTATGATATGAACAAAATCATATGTGCATGATTTCAGAAATAAGCCAAGTCATTGGGGCACGATTTTAGAGACAATTTAGAGAATCGAAGATATAATTGAAGTCCAAGTACGGGATGATTTGTATAATCAAGACATAGCTAAACAAGGCAAAAGAAATGACGGTAAGATGAGAAAATCATCATGCGATGAGGAAGAGAAGAATGGAAAACAGAAGTAATAGTAGGAACTGCTCTTGCCCAATAGGTTAAAATAAGTGAATCAATTTAAGATACGATCTGATAACCATACACGTCTATCCCAAATCATGTTGCCAGAATTCTCGCCACGCCAGTAAGCATAGCGGTAATAAACAATAAAGTCCATAACTATGGTATACATCCTATAATCACGTCACCTAGATTCCTTACCACGCCACCCGGTATGGCTGCAAGAGAACCTAAATGACATAACTAGGATAGCATATCCAAAATCAGGCTCTATGTCCATGTCTCGCTAGCTAATATGACTGCAATGAATTCTAAACTCCATAAATAAAGTAGACACTTACCGTTCTCAACGTCCTTGTCCAAAATATGTTTATCAGGATATCTTAACTCATTTCTTAAAAGAATTATCCAAAACAAAATCAAAGGTCAACAACGAATATTAAGATTTAAAATTCAACAACAAGTCAAGGGTAAGTTAATAGAAACAACGAAAACAACTTCCGAGATGGGGTTCAGAGGAAAATCTTAGGGAAAGTCCCGAGGGTACTACCTAGGTCAAGATAGAAAATGGTGGGATATAATCTAAAACAAACCTCGACCATGATACGAGGTTGGTAAATCATATTCTCTCCCCAACCTAGATGATAAATAAGTCCAACTCATACCTTCCCTCTGGGGTCCACAAACTCATCCCAAGAAGGAATAAAGTTTGATAAGGACAGATATTTCAGAAATCCGAACGGACAAGAACAAATGGGAAAATTTTCAAAATGTTCGAAATAAGATTCCCAGGGGTCATCCCTGGAATCTACCAAGAGTTCCTAATATGTGACTGAGTACCAAAATCCTAAATTATTCCATTACTCAACCTTAATCCTAGGGCAGGCTCGCAGTAGTACAGATAAGCTCAAGTACTACCACGACTCTGCATTAATTGCAAAGACTGACCTGTATGGGCCACCACTAAAAACGTATCACGACCCGCACCCGGATATACGGGTACGAATACGTGGGCCACGCCCAGCCTACGCCGCGGTATCGGCGGTAGAACGCTGTCTAGTATACTATACTAACTACAACATCTAAGAATCCTGTAAGCCCCCAGAATTTCTGGAATTTTTTCGAATTTCCTAAATGATTTATTCTCGATAATTAATTTTGATTTAATTAGTTATTATCATTTAATGCTCTTTACCGTGACTTGGAATTCTAGAGCATCAGGGATGCCAGTCTCTGGAAACTTCCTTCTTGAAGTTTGTAGTAGACGAGATTACCTTCATGTTGATATATGGTGTCCCATCCAAACTCGTTCCCTTGTGCTCCTTTTGTATCGCGCAACTTCGGGTCAAATTAGACCAATTAATCATTGATTAATTATTCCCACTTTTATTTTTGATCTTCGTATGCGCGTTGCCGTGACTTTTAATTTAGGAGCACCCGACCAGTCGTTTTCTCAGAACCAACTTGTCATGCCTGATCTACTCGAGACGCTCTTCACCCCTGACCTTCGTGTCCCACTCAGACACTCCATTTTGTGCTCCATTTCCTTCGCACAACTTCCGGTTCAATTTAGGCCAATTAATTATCTGCCGTAAAATCTGATTTAATTTTCCCATTTAATTTCCGGGCCCGACATCAATCCAATCTAGTCGACCCCAAATATGGACATGACCCACACGAAGCCTACTATCCGCCCACCACTTGTGTCCTATTTATTTGAGTCCCCGCATGTTATTTATTTGCTCATGATTATAAATACCCGTTTTAATTCGAATATTGTCCCATGTTCGATTTTGGCCGACCCGGCTCCACTGAACCCAACCCCAACTCTATGTTGCCCTCCATCATGACTGCCCACACCCTACTGATATTTTTTCCTCTACCCTAAATACCTCTCTTTATGTAAAAATATCTATTTCTCTCATTTGTATATATATACACATATATATATACATATATAATATCTCACTTTCAAACACACCCCACTCCCCTCTCCCATCAGCACTCCCCTCACCCCTGTACCCGAACACCCCCCTCTCACATACGTACACACTCCCCCCCCTCTCTCTCTAAATATCTCTCTCTCTCTCTCCTACACATAATATCTCTCATTCCCTCCCTCTCTCTTTATATTATAAACACACACACTCACATATTCAACTCTCTCCCACTCCCATCAACCCACACACCCCCACCTGTGCACGAGAACAACACCCCCCCTACTCTTTTCTTCTTCTTCCTCACTCCTTCATATTTTTTTCTCTCTTTCTCTTTCCATTCAAACCACCATCACCACCCTCACCATCTTCAACTACAACCATCACCACCACTAACACCACCACCCTCATCCCTCTACTCCTCCTCTCCTACCTTTCCCTCTCGGCCTGCCGTACGGCGGCTCACGCTGGCAGCAGCAGCCGCGGCTCCAGCAACCGCAGCAGCGGCAGTTCGAAGCAGCAGCAGCGGCAGTTCGTAGCAGCCGCAGCGGCAGTTCTCGACAGCCGCAGTGGCTGTGGCGGCCACGTGGCTGGCCCCCGACCCCCGGACGACCTCAGCAAGGCTCCCCCTTGCCGCCTCCGTCATCCCCGATGCGGGAAATGGGCTATTCGTGCGTTTGGCACGAAACCCCGCCGTGACGCGCGTGGAACCGAAGTCTGAATGTGCCAGTCGTTGCAGCAACTTCGCGCCGATTTTCGGGGAGATCCGACCGTTGGATCGGCAATCTCTTTCCTCCGTCGCAATCTCGGTATATAGCTCTTCACTCCCCTAAAATTTCACCCGTTAATTCTGTCGTTTGCCGTGTGAAAATTGGCCACCAAGTTGACGTTTTAATTTGAACTGTTTTTGGACAGTTTTGTGGAGCCAACTTCGCGGGTTCGTATCTCCTCCATCGCAGCTCCGTTTTGCGCGCCACCAGTTCCGGTGCACAGCTGGTATAACCCTCTTCCTGCCCCCTTTAGATTTCATTTCAGTTTGAGTTTGTTAGGCCGGTCGAATTCGACGCCAAAGTTGGTCGTTCGAATTCTTAGTGTTGCACTTGTAAAATTCTATTTTTGAATCCGGGACTCCGGATTCAATTTCTGACACCACCAGTAGACTCGTGGCGTCGTTCTGGTATGTTTTCATATAAAGTTTGCTTGATTTGGAGAACGTGGGCCCTGGCACGCATTTCGGTGCAAAGCGGGTCCCACTTTCTGAGTCAACGGGACTTTTTGACGCCGGCTCATCGGAATCCAATTCCGGATATACCGTTGAGTTCGTATCGTCATTCTGGACTCGTTGACATATAATTTGCTAGGTTTTAGTGGACATTGGTTCCGGCACGCATTTCGGTGCAAGTCGGATACCAATATCCGGGTCAACGTGTCATTTTGAGTTCGGCTCATCGAAATCCAATTCCGGATATACCGTTGAGTTCGTATCGTCATTCTGGACTCGTTGACATATAATTTGCTGAGTTTTGAGGACATTGGCTCCGACACGCTTTTCCGTGCAAATCGGTTTCCAATGTCCGGGTCAACGGACCAATTTGAGATCGGGTCAACGGAATCCAATTCTGGATATACCGTTGGGTTCGTATCGTCATTCTGGATTCGTGGACATATAATTTGTAAGGTTTTGAGCACTTTTATTTCGGCACGTTTTTTGGTGCAAAGTGTGTCCGACGGCGGACATCATTTTGGTCCGAAATTACCGTTTTGCCCCTGTGTCCAAATTGGACTTTTGGACAGGCTATCCTAGCTGATTTGACCATTCTGGACACGTTGGTGATGTTAGTTTCATCATCCGACAACATCTGTAGATTTTTTTTCTTTTTGTGTCATCCTATTATTATAATATTTTCTCCTTTTGGTTGTTTTAGAGATCCGTCGATTTCAGTGATTTCTAAATCATTGAAATTCATAAGTTGACCTTGTAGATGTTTATAGAGACTAGCTTTGACCCAGCTTGACCATGGTTGACTACTTTGACTAGACGTCGAAGTAGAGTCAACAGTTGACCTAGGTTTGATCAGATTTGACCAACGTTGACTTTTTGACCAAAGTCAACTGTAGGCAACCATTGACCTATTTAACCTAGATTAGACTTAGAATTGACCGGAGTTGACCAGTTGACCAAAGTCAACTGTACGTCAACCTTGACCCAGTTTGTCTTAGTTTGACTTAGTTTGACCTAGATGTTTAGTATGTCTTTTGACCCTGATCGGCTCTTGTATTATTTCATCTTTAGGTCTGTGGCTTTACTCTGAACCCTGATTCATATTGACAGCAGGACCCCAGGCGAGTACATTCTCTGATAATATTTCTGTTTTATGATATCGTTTATGTTTCTTGTATTTAGTGTAGATATGCTTGTTCTCGACACATTGGTCACACGGATTGGTATTCATGGATCCCGACGAGAGATGTTTCTCCTTCTTAGGTTGGGATGTATTGTGCAAGCACCCTTGTAGCTCTTGCTCGATATGTGGTCACTGATTCTAGAGAAGGTTCGCGACCTTCTCATTAGAATCCCGTGCAGTGACGTGTCCTGTTTGGATCCACTCTACCAGTCGGGGACGGGGAGTACTAGCGTAGATATGTGATCAATACCCCACAGATATTGTATCATCATTGTATAGTGTTAATCATACACTCACGTATGATTAGCCAGGCCAAACATTGTATCAAGTTCTAAGCCGGTCACATGTTGAAACTAGTGCTAAACTCACATAGATATAGTTCCAGATTCTTGTACATGATTTATACTATTTTCCCTGTTCTTACATTCAGTTACAGTCTTGACATGCCTTACCATGATTCATGTACACATTATTTACCTCGTATATTCTCTCTATTTACTGCTACATTTTCAATATCGTCTAATTAGAACTGTTATTTGAGATTTGTGCTCGTTCCGCTCCTGACTGGATACGTTATGAAATTTTAGGAGTAGTTGTGCCCTCATTATTGGACTTCATGATGTTGCTAGCTGAGGTGGATCTCACTATTCTTCTATGTGAGTTGCCTGGTAGTTATTCCTTAGTTAGTCTTGTTGTTCCTTCATTATCTTCCTGTCTTATGATCATTGTAGATTCTAGTTGTTCTAGTGATATTGTTATTATTTCTTGTCTTATCTTCCTTAGTTTTCGTGATGTGACATGAGTACATTTCTAGATATGGATTCATAGAAGTTGTAGTTAGTATAGTATACTTGACAGCGTTCTACCGCCGATACCGCGGCGTAGGCTGGGCGTGGCCCACGTATTCGTACCCGTATATCCGGGTGCGGGTCGTGACACGTTTTTAGTGGTGGCCCATGCAGGTCAGTCTTTGCAATTAATGCGAAGTCGTGGTAGTACTTGAGCTTATCTGTACTACTGCGAGCCTGCCCTAGGATTAAGGTTGAGTCATGGAATATTTTAGGATTTTGGTACTCAGTCACATATTAGGAACTCTTGGTAGATTCCAGGGATGACCCCTGGGAATCTTGTTTCGAAGGCTTTCAAATCTTTTCCCACTTGTTTCCATTCGTCCTGATTTCTGAAATATCTGTCTGTATCAAACTTTAATCCTTCTTGGGATGGGTTGTGGACCCCAGAGGAAGGTATAAGTTGGACTAGTATATCATCTAGGTCGGGGAGAGAATATGATTTACCAACCTCGTATCATGGTCGAGGTTTGTTTTAGATTATATTCTACCATTTTCTATCTTGACCTAGGTAGTACCCTCGGGACTTTTCCTAAGATTTATTTTCCTCTGAACCCTATCTCGGAAGTTGTTTCCGTTGTTTCTATTAACTTACCCTTGACTTTTTGTTGAATTTTAAATCTTAATATTCGTTGTTGACCTTTGATTTTGTTTCGGATAATTCTTTTAAGAATTGAGTTAAGATATCCTGATAAACACATTTTGGACGAGGACAATGAGAACAGTAAGTGTCTTCTTTACTTATGGAGTTTGGAATTTATCGCAGTCATATTAGCTAGCCTCACAGGGACATGGAGCCTGATTTTGAATATACTATCCTAGTTATGGAATTTAGATTCTCTTGCAGCCATACCGGTTGGCGTGGTAAGGAATCTAGATGACATGATTATAGGGTGTATACCTTGGTTATGGACTCTATCGTTTATTGTAGCTATGTTTACTGGCGTGGCGTAAATTCTGGCAACATAATTTTGGATAGACGTGTATGGTTATCAGGTCATATCTTAAGTTGATTCACTTCTTTTACCAATTGAGCAAGATAATTTCTACCATTATTTCTTGTTTATCATTATTTTCTCTCCCATCGCATGATGATTTTCTCATCTTACCGTCATTTCCTTTGCCTTGTTTAGCTATGTCTTGATTATACAAATCATCCCGTACTTGGACTTCAATTATATCTTCGATTCTCTAATCGTCCCTAAAATTGTGCCCCAATGACTTGGCTTATTTCTGAAATCATGCACATATAATTCTGTTCATATTTTGATTCTATCGTGCCAAATCCCTCTTCGTGCCTGAACAGTTGTGAATCGATTATCTTAATCGTGCAAACTTGTCATTCTATGATCGTGCCCAAGTTTTTGCCTAAAACTTTCTATCTTGTTTTACCCCTACTACAACCTTAATTTCGAGGACGAAATTTTTATAAGGTGGGTAGGATGTAAGCCCCCAGAATTTCTGGAATTTTTTCGAATTTCCTAAATGATTTATTCTCGATAATTAATTTTGATTTAATTAGTTATTATCATTTAATGCTCTTTACCGTGACTTGGAATTCTAGAGCATCAGGGATGCCAGTCTCTGGAAACTTCCTTCTTGAAGTTTGTAGTAGACGAGATTACCTTCATGTTGATATATGGTGTCCCATCCAAACTCGTTCCCTTGTGCTCCTTTTGTATCGCGCAACTTCGGGTCAAATTAGACCAATTAATCATTGATTAATTATTCCCACTTTTATTTTTGATCTTCGTATGCGCGTTGCCGTGACTTTTAATTTAGGAGCACCCGACCAGTCGTTTTCTCAGAACCAACTTGTCATGCCTGATCTACTCGAGACGCTCTTCACCCCTGACCTTCGTGTCCCACTCAGACACTCCATTTTGTGCTCCATTTCCTTCGCACAACTTCCGGTTCAATTTAGGCCAATTAATTATCTGCCGTAAAATCTGATTTAATTTTCCCATTTAATTTCCGGGCCCGACATCAATCCAATCTAGTCGACCCCAAATATGGACATGACCCACACGAAGCCTACTATCCGCCCACCACTTGTGTCCTATTTATTTGAGTCCCCGCATGTTATTTATTTGCTCATGATTATAAATACCCGTTTTAATTCGAATATTGTCCCATGTTCGATTTTGGCCGACCCGGCTCCACTGAACCCAACCCCAACTCTATGTTGCCCTCCATCATGACTGCCCACACCCTACTGATATTTTTTCCTCTACCCTAAATACCTCTCTTTATGTAAAAATATCTATTTCTCTCATTTGTATATATATACACATATATATATATACATATATAATATCTCACTTTCAAACACACCCCACTCCCCTCTCCCATCAGCACTCCCCTCACCCCTGTACCCGAACACCCCCCTCTCACATACGTACACACTCCCCCCCCTCTCTCTCTAAATATCTCTCTCTCTCTCTCCTACACATAATATCTCTCATTCCCTCCCTCTCTCTTTATATTATAAACACACACACTCACATATTCAACTCTCTCCCACTCCCATCAACCCACACACCCCCACCTGTGCACGAGAACAACACCCCCCCCCTACTCTTTTCTTCTTCTTCCTCACTCCTTCATATTTTTTTCTCTCTTTCTCTTTCCATTCAAACCACCATCACCACCCTCACCATCTTCAACTACAACCATCACCACCACTAACACCACCACCCTCATCCCTCTACTCCTCCTCTCCCACCTTTCCCTCTCGGCCTGCCGTACGGCGGCTCACGCTGGCAGCAGCAGCCGCGGCTCCAGCAACCGCAGCAGCGGCAGTTCGAAGCAGCAGCAGCGGCAGTTCGTAGCAGCCGCAGCGGCAGTTCTCGACAGCCGCAGTGGCTGTGGCGGCCACGTGGCTGGCCCCCGACCCCCGGACGACCTCAGCAAGGCTCCCCCTTGCCGCCTCCGTCATCCCCGATGCGGGAAATGGGCTATTCGTGCGTTTGGCACGAAACCCCGCCGTGACGCGCGTGGAACCGAAGTCTGAATGTGCCAGTCGTTGCAGCAACTTCGCGCCGATTTTCGGGGAGATCCGACCGTTGGATCGGCAATCTCTTTCCTCCGTCGCAATCTCGGTATATAGCTCTTCACTCCCCTAAAATTTCACCCGTTAATTCTGTCGTTTGCCGTGTGAAAATTGGCCACCAAGTTGACGTTTTAATTTGAACTGTTTTTGGACAGTTTTGTGGAGCCAACTTCGCGGGTTCGTATCTCCTCCATCGCAGCTCCGTTTTGCGCGCCACTAGTTCCGGTGCACAGCTGGTA